>JAQGEP010000072.1:0-114753 GCA_028476805.1 Acrocalymma vagum
ATATTGGTGGAGATAATAATGGTGGCGTGAAGGGGGGTAATTTTGAAATGTGGGCGTTCGGTGGGGCCGGGCGTTCGCTGATGTAATACGGTAGTCGGTTGCGCCCATGGCTTTGGCGTCTTCAACTTTGTTTCTGCGGCGGGAGATTGCTACAACGGTGTCGCAGCCCAGCGCTTTGGCGAACAGGACGCCGAAATGGCCGAGACCTCCTAGGCCTACGATGCCGACTTTCTTGCCTGGTCCAGCGCCGTTGTTGATCAAGGGTGCGTAGACGGTAATGCCACCACACATCATAGGCGCGGCGTCTTGACTGGACAGGCCAGAGGGGATCTTGATGGCGAAGGCGGCAGGCACGCGCACGTAGTCTGCGTAGCCGCCCATGCTCCAGTATCCATCTGCATACTTTCCATTATACGTGCCCACAAATTTGGGACAATGTTGCTCGCAGCCCTCGGCACAGTCCTCACAGTTCTTCAACTGACACGCAAAGGCCTGCGCCCCGACACCGACGCGGTCGCCTAGTTTGTGGTGCTTGACTTCGGAGCCGACTTTGACAACGTGGCCGACGATTTCATGGCCGACGCAGCATGGATAATGCGTTGAGCCCCAGCCAGAACGTAGCGTGTGGATGTCCGTGCCGCAAATGCCGCAATGGGAGACTTTGATGTCGATGTCGGTTGGGGCGAAGGTCTTGGGCGCAAAAGACTTCCAGGTCATATTTCCTTTTGCAGCTTGGTTGTCGTGGCCGAGCCAGCCGTTGAAGGAAACGGGGTAGGACATGTTGGAATGTTCTTGCGTGAGATATCTTCTTAAAATGACTGGCTGGCTTTTTGGGGTATTGGGGTGGTGATAAGTGTGGGTATTGCTAGACAGAATCCAATTGCGAGACCCGGATACTGTTCGAGAAGAATTCGATCGCTACAGCACTTCAATTGAGTTGCGTCGTCGCTGTCGTCCAGGTTCACGTTGACAGCTGACGCTATCCCGGCGAGCCTCGGTTCTCTCTAGCAGAAACCAGAAGTTAGACGTAACGTTCAAGGCGATGGAAATGCACCCACTTGACGTCGACAATGCAAGAGAGAAGGCAATGGTGCAGACAGAGGGAATGTTCACGAAAAGTAAGACGAAAATTGGGAAAAACGAAGACGTCAGTCCGGAGTGTTATTCCCCCCGCCTCGCCCCCATATTTCAACTCCAGGCTCGTGAATCGCGCACCGCCCTGTGTCGCCGAGCTCTGAATCGCCGTGGCAGAGGTTATCCGAGGCACTTTGAGCTGGCTTGCAGCTAACCACAATGTTGCCCCGCTACAAGGCGAAAGTAGAAGGAGGGGCAATCGTGTGCCTGTGCCCCATTTGGACTGCCTAATCTCCGGGTGCTATCTCCATAATTAGTCTGTTGTGTCTTGTCGCGTTGCGAAGGGAAAATATTGGGACATAAAGCGTGCTTCAGTTAATGAACTTGGTAGTGGATGCGCCATTTCGCGTGCTCGAGCCGAGAGTGCCAAAACATTTGTGTAGGGAGAGACGTTGAGCGAGGCTTGAGGCAGATGAGAAAATATATACACTCAGATCCTGAGCACCTTGCTGGCAGGCACAGTGGGCATGATGCAGGAGTGATTGAGAAACTTAAAGGACGCTCTGATTATGCATGTACAAAATTTGGTGTATATAGCTAACAGTTCATTGCATTCGTAGTAGGGTATAGGGATGTCGGTGTGGGTGTGCTTGAAGCTAGGTCTCGTCACGCGTTCTTGTTCATGCCCTTTGTGTAAAAATGGCTCTGCTTGACTTTTTCCCAATCATGCAGGAGCGTGGTGTTTGCTGTTCCATCTCTAGCTTCTCCACCTCCGCGCTTGATCATTTCCTCTTCGAAGTCAGTGATGGACTGGCTTCGATCTCCGCCTTCCTGGATGATCTTGATCAGGGCGTCTCTCAGCTTTCCTGCGTCCGTGATGGAATGATTGAGCCCCTGGCCTCTCTGATAAGTCATCGGGTGAACTGCGTCGCCGACCATTGTGATCAGTCCTCCATGGTTATCCCATCGGTGCCCCTCACGCCCTGGGTCCCAGTCGGTCATTCCCATATACCACACAGCCGCATCGTCTGGAGTCCATTCAAAAGCACTTTTCCATGGATCACAGAACTTCTTTGCGAATTCCTTCTGTTGGGCGAGGCGCTGGGCATCTGTCCAATGAGCTGTGGCGTCCTGCTCTTCCAGGCTACTTCTCCAGGAAATGTAGAAAAAGAAAGTCCAGGAGGAGGGGTCGTTTGGATCTGCGGCGTCTTGCATGCCAAAAAAGGCAAAGCAGTTCTCTGGGTGGGCAGATGCCAGGTAGAGCGGATGGAATTGTCGCAAGTGCAGCGCCTGTTCCTTGGTGAATTTCCTTTGAACAAAAGTTGCTGCGTATGGTATCCTATTGATAGCACCGAGGTGAGGACCGAGAAGGCACCGCCGAGTGGTAGACCGGGCACCATCTGCACCGACTAGGATTCGGCCCGTAGCAGAGGTTCCGTCTTCGAAATGCGCGGTAACTGACTCTCCATTGTCGGCATAGGAGACATTGGAGAGGCGTTTGTTGTACTGGACATGGAGGTCTTGGGAGAGCAGGTCACGCAGCTTACTCCTTTTCAGTCGGTAGAATGGTCCAAAAGTGAAAGCTGCCATGATCTCGCCAGTGTCGCCCTGGACAAAGGACAGCGTATCTAGGTCCTTTGTGGGCACATGGGGATCGACCTGGAGACTCTGGATACGGGACCACCAGCTGTCAGGCATGAGGGATTTGAGGACAGGGGCGCCCCAATGCAAGCCCATATTCCAGTCGCGCTCGCGAGCCTGAGGCGGCTCCTTCTCGAAGACTAAGCATTGTATGCCGGCCTGCTTTGGGGTTAGTTGGCTGGTAGAGGACTGAATCGCCCTGCAAAAGAGCCAGGGGCCATGTACGATACGAGTAGAGGAGAAGGAGAAGGAGAAGGAGAAAGAGAAAGAGAAGTTTGGAAGCAGCGTACCTTGCGGAGACCCTGAGCGAGGGCGAGGCCAGTGCTACCTGTCGAATCAAGTGAGACATGCTGCAGACGTAGACGAAGGGAACGGAAGCGGATTGGGTTCCTGCGTACCGGAGCCGATGATGAGGACAGGTAGGCCGGTGCAGTCCGGCGCGGTGGAGCCAGTGGCCATTAGAGGATGGGGATGGGGGATGGGGATGGGGACGGGGATGGGATGTCTGTCAACGGTGCAGGTGTTGACTAATAAGCCCCAAGGATTCGCAGTTGAGAGCTGGGGCGCAAACGATGGGGAGAATAGTGGCTGGCGAGTAGACGGTTTGAGGATACGATGCGGGTTTGGCTGGTGAGTGCTAGCCTGCCGCGCTATTCTGGAGTTGTGTTGTGAGTCGTGGGCACCCGCCCCACGCTTGCTGGTACAGATTACAGATTACAGCTGGAACATTTAACGACAGGTAGGGTAGATGGATGTGGTAGATTTGCCCACATGTAAAAAACCAAGTAAGTGCCAGCAGCTATCTAGTCGAGGTCATATCCATGTGCGTCGCTTCCCTAGCCACTCTTCACATACGACATGTTTACGGATGCTCTTAATAATAATAATAAGAATAAGAATAATAATCATCCTCCATCACAAGACGGTGGCCTGGTTTAGTGGAGCGACTTCCCGCCCCATTTCGCCTGAAGAAGCAACGCTGCAGCCTTTCGGCGCCATCCATTCGTGGGCCGCGGTGCCTTTTCCTGAGTGGTAGCCGTCCCAGCTCAGCCGGCAATTCGTCTCTACCTGACTCTCTGACTTTCAGCATTCGTTGTGGATCAGCCCTGAACCTACCTGAACCTCAGCCTCTGCTGCCAGAAGGGCTAGCCATCTCTGCTAGCATCTCGATAGGTCGTATCTAGCATCTGTTCCCGTCCGCCCCACGACGGAGCGGGGAGCACACACACGCCATCCGACCCAGTTACCCTGATCCATCCCAACTCCTCCAAACCCACAAAAGCAGAGTTGCGGCGAGGCGAGCCCTCCCCTCCACCAACAAATTCGCCTCCATCCTAACCGGCTTGTGCGCCAGACGGCGACGGGGCGACCTGCGCTGATCCACCCACACTGCTGGCCTTCTGCAATCGCCAGCTCCAGCTCCAGCTCCAACTCCAACTCTTAATATATACCACTTTCTCCCCCGCCTCCTCAAGCCTCAAGCCTCACGCCTCACGCCTCAAGCCTCAAGCCTCCCCTCAGTGCTCCAGCCTCAGTCATGGCCGCTCCACCCCACATTCCTCCCTTAGACCCTTCCAAGCCCGCGCACGACATGTCGGGCGTCGTTCCGCAGGATCCACCGCACGCCCAAGATCAGGACCAAGATCAGGACCAAGACCAGGCCCAAACTCCCCTTCCCGATGTTGACGATCCGGCATACGTCTCCGATTCGGGCTTCGACAGTGGCAGTCTGCTTGGCGACGAAACAGACACACTGGCCAGCTCCATCATGAACTACCGCATGGAAAATGGCCGCTCCTACCATGCCTATCGCGACGGTGCCTACTGGGGACCCAACGACGAACTGGCCAAGGAGATTCTCGATTTCGCCCACCACATGTACTTGCTGACTCTCGACCACAAGCTGCACCTCGCTCCTCTTAAACATCCTCAGGTTCGCCCCAGCCCTGACTCGTTCTCCTCCTGCCGCCTTGCTAATGTTGTCACGCAGACCATTCTTGATGTGGGCACAGGTACCGGAATATGGGCCATTGTATGTTGTTCATGTCTCGTCTTACCTCGCCCCAGTGTCCGAAATATACTCTGTCTCAGCCTTGTCTTTGCTAACTTAATGGCCAGGACATGGCAGACCAGTACCCCTCTGCGAAGGTCATCGGTACTGATTTGTCACCCATCCAACCTGAGTGGGTGCCCCCAAACTGCCATTTTGAAATCGACGATGTGACCCTCGATTGGACTTTCCCAGAAGACCATTTTGACTTTGTGCACATCCGCGAACTCTTCGGCTGTGTTCCCGATTGGGATTTCTTCTTTCAGCAGGCCTATCGACACACCAAGCCGGGTGGCTACGTTGAAATTGTCGAGCATTCTGTTCATCCTACCTCCGACGATGGTAGCGTCGGCCCTGATCACTTTTACAACCTCTGGGGCAAGACCGTCATCGAAATGGGTGTCAAGTTCGGCAAGAGTTTCACTATCTGGAGCGAGAGCAAGGAACGCATGGAGAAAGCAGGATTCGTAGATGTGGTTGAGGTTTCATATAAATGGCCCATGAATGGCTGGTCGCAAGATAAGAAGCTCAAAAATATTGGGAGGTGGAACCAGCTGCGATTACACGAAGGCATCGAAGGCTTTATGATTAGGCTGCTGACACAGGTCGGCGGAGTAAGTACTCTCTTGCTACATCGCTCACTCCTCACTCATTTAGGGCGTAATTTACTAACCGTGGTGACAGTGGTCTGTCGCCCGTGCCCAGGTGTTCCTCGCCGAGATGCGGAAAGAGCTAAAGAACATCAAAACCCACGCCTATCTCCCAGGCACCGTAGTCTACGGCCGAAAACCACCTCCATCATGACTATAACATACTCTAGTCACCAGCAGCATACATACTAATCCCCTTTTTTCGGCCTCACTAGGAACACAAACACCTCGTGCCCGTTCGCCAAATTCTCTCTGGACTTGTGGCTTTTCCCTTATCTATCAAACTGGTACTTTTTGCAAACGATACCCCCTTTTCCAACTATTTCCGCTAGGTGAATACATACATATGGTCACGGACAGGCACAGCATATCAAAACGGTGGGATGGACGCTTCAACGGATGACGCAAAATATCCGAGGGAATGTACAGCTATGATTACGATTATGTTTATGTTGATGAATATAGTGCTTCTCTTACTCTTATGTCTATATCACCAATAGAGCGCTGCGTCTCCGTGATACTTTTTTCCTAGGGGTGAGTTCAAATGGTGGGGCGTTGAGAAATGCAAGAAGTAAAGAATGAAAATAGTCAACATTTTATAACTACACATATCCATGTGCTATGCTCAGCACAAAAACAGCGAGCCCTCTTTCAGCTACCCTTCAATAACTCTTCAAAGCCCAATAAAACCTACGCCTACACGTAGGACAGACATTATTAACCAAACACAACCAGCATCAAAGGGCACTCCAGCTCCCTGGCGTCTCGACCCCCATCATCCAGATCTAACCCCATCCCAAGCCCTATTCCATCAACCTTCCAAACAATCACACCAATTCCTCATCTCCACCTATTCATAAAAATCCAAACCCTTTCCATAAGTAGCCCAGCTCTAGCCCTGCATATTTAATCTTTCATTATCAGACTTCTTAATTATCATCTCAAAACAACTCACCTCACACCCTTGCCTTGCCCTTGCCCTTGCCGTTCGACTTTGACTCCCGTGACGCGAAAGAACAAGCTACCCCTACCACACCAACCATCTATACAACCCTATACATACACTCATGCATACATGCGCGATGGCTCAGGAAAAAAAAAAGAATAGAGACTAAAGAGTAGAGTGCACATATTCGCTAATAAATACCCGAACCCAACCCTAACCTTCTCAAACCCACTCACTTTTACTTTAAATTAATTTACGTCCCGCACCCGCACCCCCAACATCCCACCGCCCAAGTAGTCTAACTAGGGAAAAAAAAAAAAAGAGAAAAGAATCGTCTTACTACTTACTAGAGGCTAGAAGGTACATATATAATAACCAAGCATTCTTGCTCACAACATCACCAATTTCAATTTCTTTTCGTCCGCGTCAAGCGTTCGTCCTCCTCTTCTACCCACAAAGTAAACTCTAAAAGTACTTGGATGATTTCACCATCATACACGCCTACACACGTCAACAAAACTGATCATCTTCGCTCGCACACAGGATTGTTTTTTTCTTTATTCTACGACTACAGCGCTTTAACTCTTATCGTAAGGAATAGTTGTCAAAGAATGAGTCAGTCTCTGGTCCCCTATCTCAAAGGCAGCCAGGAAACCAGAAAAGCCAGAAACAGAGAAGACATGTCTAGCAGTAACGAATGGACCAGGCAACTTGTTCCTGCCTGCACAAATTAATAGCAATCCCTGACCCGATACCATTAAGCCCGGTCGTCGTATCCAGAAATTCTCTCTACCGCTCAAACCATTTCTTTGTGGGGTGCAATTTCCCGACTCCTTATCCTCTCTTGTCCCTCCGTCTCTATAACCTCCGCAGACCCCTCACGCACCTCCTGAATCTCAATCTTCCTCACCCTAAACCCAACACCAGGAATCCTACTCCTTAATGCAAGACTGCTGCACACCACACTCACACTGCTTAGCGCCATCGCCAAACTAGCCCACACAGGATCAAGTCGAACATGCTTCGTTCCCGAGTCCTCCATCGCCATTCCACCTTCCATGCCTACGCCGTTATGATGCATATCCATGTCCTTCGGGGTACCTGTCGTGATGGGGAACAGAACCCCAGCCGCGACCGGCATGGCAATCATGTTGTACACGAGGGCCCAGCCGAAGTTGAAGTATACGCGGCGGAATACGATGCGTGATAGGTCGAGGAGAGTGAGTAGAGACGTAAGATTCGAATTAATGAGGATAAAGGATGAGGATGAAAGTGCAATGTCGGATCCGGAACCGATAGCAATGGACAAGTCAGCTGTGCTGAGGGCCGGGGCGTCATTGATGCCGTCGCCTACCATGGCGATTGTCGCACGCTTCGATTTACGTCTTGACAAGACGGCCGGAACTCGGAAGAGGGAGGTTTTTCGGGTCTTTTTGAGGGTTTGCTGCAGGTACCTGATCTTTTCGGCCTTTTGGTCAGGAAGGACGCCAGCGATGATGTTCGATGATGGGATGCCAACTTGGTTGCCAACCGCATTTGCTGTCGTTGGATTATCGCCGGACAACATCCAGATATCGAGGCCGCGCTTCTTGAGAGCCTCTATGACGCCAGCTGCCTCCGGTCGTAGCGGATCAGCAATAGAGAAGATACAGGCGAGCCGTCCCGTCAATGGAAGTTCCTTCGGTCCATTCGGATTGGGTTGAACCAGCGCGGCTAGTGCTACAGATTCTCCTTGTGATTTCCATCTCCGAAGAATCGAAGCCTCTTCGATAGGAATCGGTATACTATAGTCAGTCATGAACCTCTCGTTGCCAACGATGGCAATGACCTCGCCATCGTTGACCTTGAACGTGCCCTTGAGGCCTTTCCCCGGTATTTCGTCGACATTAATCAACGATGGCTCTTGGTGTGGATGGCTATTGCAGAATGACACTAACGCGCGAGCAATTGGATGATTGCTGTTCTGCTCTAGAGCCTTGACGAATCCTAATACACGGGAAGAATCTTCACTCCCGAGCTTATGATCCGTCACTGCAGGGTCGCCACCATGAGTGAGAGTACCTGTTTTGTCGAAGACGATACAATCCAATGAACTAGCCTCTTGAAACGCTTCTCCTCCTCCTTTCACCAAAATGCCGTGCTTTGCCGCCAGGCCGCCTCCAACAAAGAGGGCAGTCGGTGCTGCAAGTCCGATCCCACACGGACAAGCAATTACAAAGACAGCAATGGCAAATCGCAGTGACCAGAGAGCCCAGCCTCCAGCGCTATCGTTCTTCCAGTCTTTGGGAATCGCGCCAGTAGTTCCAAGAATGAGCCACACGAGCCATGTGACGATTGCAACCAATACTACAAAAGGCACGAAGTGACTTGTAATAGCGTCGGCCACACGTTCAACGGGGGCTCGGCGGGTTTGGCCTTCCCGAACGGCGTTGATGATTTGGTCTAGCATGGAAGTCCCAGAGACTGTCGTAATTCTGACTTTGATTGGTGCTCCTTTATTGACTGTGCCTGAGAAGACAGTGTCTCCTGCTTCTTTTTGTACAGGACGAGATTCGCCAGTAAGACTTGACTCATCGAAAGCAGAGCTCCCTTCAAGGACGACGCCATCGAATGGGGGAGAAGTTCCATGGTGCACGCGAACAACGTCGCCAATCTCAAGCAGGTCAGTAGCAACTTTCATATCTCCATTGTCGGAGTCAATCAGGATGGCATCGTCTGGGCGTAATTTTCCAAGAGAAGTGACTGCATCGCCGGTCTTTGCCTTGCTGTATGCTTCCAGAAAACGACCAATGAGAAGAAACATGGTCAAAAAGACTACAGCATCAAAGTAAGAGTCGCTCATGGAGCCAGAAGACTTTCCTGTTGCGGCGAGAATAAGTTCAACGACCGAGGCGAAGTACGCAATACTCGTTCCAAGTGATATCAACATATTCATACTGCCAAAACGTACGAATCGTTTCAAGAATGGGGTTCGGCTGCTGGGCCTCCACATTGTCTTGATTTCTTTGATTGCTCGTCTGTGAAAGGTATCTGCGGCGAGAAAATAGACCGGTGTAGCAAGAATGAAGAGTGCCCAGCTGAGACGAGTTACGCGTCCTGCCCACATGGGCTCCATAACATACTTGCGTATTGGATGGCTGGGCTTCACAAGGCTCATGAAGACGATTCCAAGTATGAAGGTCGGGACAGCAATGATGACTGATAGTACCAGACGAAACAGGATTCGCTTCCTTTCGTGAGCTTGCATCTCTCGCGCCCGCTCTTCGATCGTTGGAGGATGGAAGACACAAGGCATAAAACTTGGGTTGAGGGACGAGATAGCTTGGAAGATTTGTCGAAGTGTCAAGTTGGGTGACTCGGGAACGTACCGGACTCGTAAAATTGGGGATTTGAGCGACAGAGGTGGGTCTAGAATTTCGAAGGTGGATGTCTGTCCAAATTTGGCGTTCACCTGGCGAGTGATATTTTCCGGACAATGATGACAAAACATGCCGTCGATCCGAATGCTAACAGATCGCTCTATAGCCTCTTCCTTGGGAGCATCCGCGGGAATGACGTTATCCAGAGTTGCATCATATCCCGAATCTTCAATGGCCTCCTTGATCTCCGGTAGATTCTCTTTACCTGTGAAGACGATAGTTGCGCTGTTCGAAACTAAGTTCACATCCACCTTTTCAATCCAGTTGAATGAATCGAGAGAGTTCGTAACGTTGCTAACACAGGCACTGCAGGTCATACCCCCGATAGCATAGGTGGCCCGCCATTTGTCTGCGTTCTGCTTATGTGGTGGTGCGACTTTGTTTGATGGCTCTTGAGCTTCGTCGAATCTCTCCACAGTAACATCGAAGCCACAATCTTCAATAATAGTAGTTATCTCCTCGACTGAGTGCTTCCCAAAGAATACCACTACGCCGCTGTTTGTAAGGAGATTAACGTCAACAGACCGAACCCAGGCGAGCTGCTCCACAGCATGAGTGATGCTGCTTACACACGAGCTGCATGTCATTCCTGATATGCCCAAGGTCGCTTTGTAAGAGGCAGGCACCGTGGCAGGCTCAACAACAACGAAAGTGTCAGATAGGGGAGACTTGGTTTCCGATTGGGCTCCATCGATGCTGAACCTCTCCGCGGTGGACACTAGGGGCGCTGGTTTGAATTGCAATACTTCCTCGTTGCCGGATTCGATGGCGACCCCTCCTGCCTCTGCCTTGCACTGCTCACATTGCTCCAGGTGAAGCTCCCTCTTGCGCATGTCTTCTCTTGAATCGTGGGCGTTGCTGTCTGGCTTGACCCACCGCGATACCGCGTGCTCCAAGTTGCTGTACCACTCCACACTATGGTCCCCGGGATTCCGCAACTCCACCGGCTGGTATATTGTTTTGTTCTCCTGGAAGATGCTGTGGATTTCAAATCCAGCTGCCTCGAGGGACCCAGAAATATCGTTTACTGCAAGGGAGGGGCTGTGGTTCACGGCGATGGAATGCGATACAACAGAGGGAAAAATGGAGTGTGGCTGGGGTTGTAATGCACCCAAGGTCTCCCGTATGGTATCCACACATGACGGGCAATGCAGGTTCGATATAAAGATGGTGGTTGTCACGCTGTCGCCAACGGCCTCGCGTACTCTGGTCGAGTCCGACTGGGGAAGGGAAAGTGCCATATTGGCCTGGGTAGATGAGCGCGCGACCACGATCGGGTAACAGGTTTGATTCCCTGGGCGCAGTGCTGCAAGGTAATTCGGGTGGTAGGTGATATCAAAATGGGGCGGCGATAATTAAAAGCCGGCGGTACAATCCGGTAGCTTAATCTAAGTGCTCTGGGAAGCGACTGGGCACAATGAGGAAATAACGAGCAAGGCGATAGGACGAGGCAGGCACGCCGGTTTTAACTGCGGGCCACAAGGGTAGGATTTCTAAACAAGGTGAAAGAGAAAGCTCCAGCAGGCACAAGGTGAAGATTTCTTACTCAATGTGGGTATCCTGATACTTGGATGGTGGCGGTCCGCACAAGTCGCGCACCGCACAAAAGCCTCGTCTATGTGTCATGCTCCCGCACAAACAACTCACCGTGTCCACTCACAACTGGACCAGCGGGACGCGCGCAGCCTTGGCCAGCGTGCAGAAAAGCCATATGGGATATCCGTCCCAGGCCGTGCCAACCGCCCAGGCCCGCCAGGCGTTGGTTCGTAGGTGTCTTCATCATTATATGATGTTGACGTTATTGAAGCTTACCAGAAACAAGCTTCTTCGCTTCCCGCTTCCCCACCCGCCACCCATGGCAATCTTTCTACCATCCTTAGCCACCTTCCCCATACCCAATACTCTATTGTACGTAGCCTTACGGGGATAATGCGTAAATAGATGAGCGATCAATCAAAAACGCACTGCGCCCAAACCGCATTCCGTCACGCGACAGGCGGTTCATTTAGGGCCGAAAGACACGTGCAGGCTCCCCACAATAATAATAGAGGATTGATCAGTCACCACACTGCGTAGGTGTTCGACGTGGCCGAGATGCCGTTCTTGGGTATGTCGGCATCCAAAGCCGATATTGACGTTGTTTCCGGTACCTTAATCTTCAATCAGACAGGGTCTTGGTTGCCGGCTGCCCATTGCAAATGTTTCACCATTGCCCTCTCCGCTTCTAATTCTGCTTCAAGAGTATTGACGCGGTATGTGAGCTCCGTGATTTTTGCGTCTTTTGCTTTCAGTTGCCGGCGTACGAGGTCGCGGCCTCTTTTTAAGCCTTCTGCGGTTTTCGTGTACTTCAGTAGTGAACTTTTAACCCTGGCTTCCGTCTGGTCATCTACTTTGGCATTCCCCTCCCGAAGTACGTCAAAGATATCACGAACAAGATTGTCGTTGCTACCAAGGTTTGCTACATCCTTGAATCGGTTTGGCGTGGGCGTATCAAACGGAGAGAATGTTCCTATACCATTACCCAGTTCACCTTCTGGCTCAGTGGGCGTTGGGGGTGCTGCAAACGATATTTTGGGCACAGAAAGATTCTGTTGAAATGGATCCCTCGGCCCACGTCGACCAGTATTAGGCGTCTGTAGTCCGTTCTTCGTGATAACTGCCGGTTCATCCTTTTGCCACTGAAGCTTTCGCCTTGTTCCTGGGGTTGATATCGTGGCCGTTCTGGTCGCTTTGCTTGGTGTCTCTGCTTCAGTCATCACGATTTCTAACTCCTCGTCAAAATGAGGATCGTTCTGATCGGCCATGAAATCAAAACCCTCATCTTTATCGGCTGACCGATTACGCTTACGGAGCGATTCTCGGATGGGTAGGATCTGTTGGCGTCGTGTAGGGGTATTGGATATGGCACGGCCAGGTTCGGTGCGAGAGTTATTCGCCAAAGCAGCTACTTCACGCGGATGAGCGTCGGTATCCCAAAGGAAGAATTTGCAGCGTGTCTTGTCACTCCGTGGCTTTTGGCAGGAGCGGACTAAGAATACAGTCAGGGAGCTGGCTAGTAGCAATGAACCGTAGTCCTACATACACCATTTGCCTTTATTAGGGCCGGGCTTTTTGGTTTCAAAGTGCGCTGCAGGCTTTGGTGGATCGCAGTCGCCTTGCGATATGATCAGTTGCAGCTACCTTGGTGCGCAAAACCTCGGAGGAACTTACAGTGCCAGACTCCATTTAAGAGCAATCCTTTGGGAGCAGCGCGTCTACGGGTAGCAGCACCATTGCCCCCTCCTCTTCCCTGCCGAAAGCCAGACATAGCGTATGGTGCGCAATGTGGAGGGCTGAGCGCTGAGAGATTAAGAGAAGAGCTGAGGAGCTGAGGAGCTGAGGACGGCTTACATGTAACCAAGGATCGGGTTCTGCGAAAGGTGGTTGGACTTAAGTGGTATGACGACGGTAACAGATGCAGATGCGGGATGGAGGACCCACCAAGGCAGTGGCAGGTGTCAGTTTGGCAGGTAGCACTTGCCCCAGCTGTGGCACTTGGGTGGCACTTGTGTGGCAGGTGGCAGGCAAACCAGTGGGTCGCAGCTTCCAGCCTTGGCCGAACCCTGCAGATCCTGAATGGCAAACCCAGTCACCCACAACGAGTCCCACCTTGGTTCTGTTCATAATTCGCAATACCTATTTTCCTCTTTCAGTGTTGTCGTTACGATGCCCAGTCCATTTGTCACACCTGTAGGCTGAATTCCCCATTCCGGCTCGGAGCTGGCAATGGCCTCGATTCCAGGGGCGTCTTCTGTCTTCATCTCACTGGCCAGACCTTCGGCAACCGCACGTGGATAAGCTCCCTCACCTACTTGGCATGCTCGACCAAAACAGTCCTCCTCCAGGTGTTAAGGCTATGCCTACCCACTGACATCTCTCACCTTCTTCGTGTCTTGTCTCAAGGCGAGAGACCGAATTTCATCGCCATGTTGGTGCGGTCCCTCAAGGTCCCGCCGTCCTTCTTTTTGTTTGTGGCCTTCTGCGCATTTCTAGTATGGCAGCTCGGCGGCCAGGCTCCGTTCGACGAGTCCGCCCTGGGAAACCCATCGGCCCCTCCAGCTCCCCAGTCGCCGGCAGAGAAGAAAAGGCCTCGGATCGCGCTCGTAACCTTCGTCACTGAGGAGAGGTCCTATCTTCACATCTCGCTCAAAACCAAAGACCGTACGTTTCTCTCGCGCGCGAATCCCTCCCCTCATTCCACAGTCTTCTGACATGCACAATGACCAGATCTCGCACGCCGTCATGGTCTTGACCTTATTGTCGACTACGAGTCCAACACCGACCGCGGAACCACATGGTACAAATACAACATGATGAAACGATTGATTAGGCAGAACAAGTGGGATTGGCTGTGGTGGCTGGACTTTGACACTCTTGTCACAAACACCGATATTAGCGTTGCGAAAATAATTGAAGAGGAAGTAAACAATGCTACAAATCCAGACGATATCGATTGGCTAGTTACGCACGATTGTAATGGCCTCAATACCGGCTCTTTCATTGTCCGTGGCCATGAACGCTCTATTAAGCTTCTAGATGACAGCTTTGTCCTTCACGACAGGGAGAAGCAAAAGGGCAATCAACTGAGCGAGCAGGATGCGCTCGCAAGGTTGATCAAAGAAGACAAGACCGTTTCAAACAGGGTCATTCAGGTACCCCAATGGAAACTTAACGCCTTTCCGGAGGAGATTGCATGCTTTGACGAATTGAGGAAAGTATGGGAGCCCGGGTTTTTCATCCTTCATTTTGCGGGCGCGTGGGCGCATGTCAAAGAAGAGGATCCCACCGGCGTTCTTATGCGCAAATACAAGGACATGGTCAAATGGGGCGATAAGAATGATATTTATGGCCCAAAATAAGGCACTGATGGATACCGGTCAAACACAGGCGCGCTCTTCCCTGGCATTAATGTTCTAACGATGATGTCTCCATTTCTGCAATATTCACAATTCTGATTGAACTCGAGAGTTACAAAATCGCCATTCAGTGCGGTTGCCCGCGGTTTTGTTACATACAAAGCTAGCTAAATCTTGCCTTAGTTGTGTAGACAGTTTACATACGAATCTCGAAACGCAGTGACCTCTCTAAAAATTCCACACCTACGTGTAGACCACCGGTATGGCAAACCGCCTTTATTGAATTCTCAGAAAGGGAATTTTTGTCGTCAATAGAATGTGACAACTGGTTTTATGACAGATGTCATTCCATTACAATGCGTTAAGGAAAAAGAAAAAAGGGAAACACTTATGATTTCTAGCAATACAATGTGTTGAAGTGATGCGAGACCACGTGAAGCACTCGTGTCAATTAGACCCTATCATACGTGACTAGGCAATAATCTTCGTTCATTGAACCATTTCGGTTCAAAAGCCAATGACCAGACATACTTGATTCATGTATGTCATCAAAGCTTTGAGGAGAAAAAACAAGAGGAAGTGCAGAACTTGTGCGCGCTTGTGCTACACAGAAGGACCAGACCGTCTTCCATCCCAGATGTCTGGTTCGAAAGGTGGCACAGTTTGGAATGTGGAAGTAAGGAAGATTAACATGTCCAAATCACTTGGTTTGGTCTATACAAAGCTAGTAGCACTCTATGCTCACATGATCGGCTTGTAAATATGTATGGATCTCTCTATCGTAGTGTTACTTCAGAGCTGGAAGTTGTATGTACGCTGTGCCCGCAAAAGTTTCGTTCCGCGAAGCCTCATTGTTTAAATTACATTTCCATGAGGAGAAATGGGGGCTTCAGGAGCATGAGCAAATAGCATTTCACTAGAATAGCTTGTTGAAAACAAGAATCGTCAAGCGTGAAGGTCTTCTGGTGATAAGTCATCCACATGCGGTTTAGCGCTGCGCTACAGCTAGTCCTCGTAGTTTTCTTGGCTGACGTGCGGCTTCGTTGTCTCGAATGTGTTTTGGCGGAGCTCGAGCGCGAGCTGAGCTGGGTCTTTGATCTCAGACAGATTACCTACCTCTTCTCCACATATTCTCGTCACGTTGTACACCACGATGAAATCTTTACGCTCGCTTCTTGTCTCGATAATCGCGTCTAGTCCGACAGCCGCCATGCAACCCCCCTTACAGAACCAAGCCGTGCTTAAAGGATCGGCTGGCAAGCCAGTGAAAGCGCTAGGAGTGGGCCACTTCAGTGAATGGAGCCGGGCCACAAAGAAAGAGTTCTTGATCGACTGGCAAGCTGGAAAATCAAATGAATGGACCATAGTTCAAGGAAATGAAGGTGGCGACCTGGACAGTATGACAGCGGCGCTTACTTGGGCGTATCATTTGGGGCATTCGACACAAAACTCGTCCAATCCAATCAAGGCTATTGCTTTGCTTCAGACTCCGACTCATGCCCTAGATCTTCGACCTGAAAACAAGGCAGCTTTGGATAATTCAAAGATGACTGCTGGACACGAAGATCTACTCACCATTGATGAACTTCCTGACATCCCCGAAACCCTTAGTCGCAAGCTGAGAGGAATTGTATTGGTTGACCACGCGGAGCCCCTGCGGAAATGGAACGAGGCAAAGATATTGAGCATCTTCGACCATCACGTTGACCGAGGGGCCGCGCCGGATGCAGAGCCGCGAATCTTTGAGAAGACAGCCAGTTGCACGACCATTGTAGCTCGACAGATGCTTGACGAGTTAGAGAAACTTCCAGAAGAGTATCACATGCCACACGAGCTTCTTGAGCTGATTCTCAGCGCCATCGCCATTGATTCAAGCGGTCTGACGAGCTCGAAGACTACGGACGCAGACATTAAAACATCCGGGCGCGTGCTCAAGCGGAGCAATTGGGCTAATCGACCCCTGGAAGATGTCATGGAAGACCTAGATGACAGACTCAGCGAGGCCCAGGGTGAAATTGATCACCTTGGCCTCCGCGACCTGCTACGCCGAGACTGGAAAGGCGATCTAGTTGACACTCCTTCACCACGCACGCCTACCGTAAGCCTTGGTTTCGCATCAATACCATACTCAATGGACGAACAGATCAAGAAAACGGAATTCGAGGAACTCTTTGACTGGTTCGCCATCCACGCCGCATGGACTGCTGAGGCTGGCGTAGACATTAGTATCTGCCTCAACAAGTACAAGATCAAGGAGAACGGCAAGAAGAAGAAGATCAGAGAGGTTGTACTTACTGTCAGAGATGATGTGCGGATCGACGACGAGCAGGCAGATTCTCTTTTTGAAGTCGTTAAGGAGGCGCTGGAGAACAACAAAGAGGGTATCAAATTGAAGCCGTGGCATCGAGCTTCTGAGCTTGCTCGCAGGCAGATGGTTTGGACGCATGAGAGTGGGGCTGGTAGGAAAGTCTTTAGGCCTATTGTTGAGGAGGCTGTTTTATCTTGGGACTAGGCAGACACTTTTCCTTGTGAACATCTAGAACCAGATGCTTTACCATTGGACGTCAGTTTTTGGGGAGCGACAATGCAGTCGCTCCCTGGATGGAGGTTCCTCAAGTTTATGCAGTATTTACGGCTCCATAGTGTGCTATCCTAGGGGAGCTTAAACATCCCATGTCAATGAATCAATCATTAGGATCATCATTCTACTTTCTTGCCCATTTTTCCGAGCGAATCTACTACCTTGGGAAGTGGCAAAACAAATACTTCTGTGAGTGCTTACCAAGCAGTTGCAACCCCTCAGGCGTTTGGGAACATTCACTGTTTCATGGAAACGTTGAGGACTGAGTTTGTTGAGTATGCGCAAGGACTGTTTGACACTGCCCTGTCGTGTGTTGCACGCCGATCCGGAACGAATTGGGTAGTATAACTCCAATTGCTCTCCTGTAATGCCATATCTAGAAAGAAAAGGGGATAGAAGGGGGTCAGGGTGAGGGAAGCTTGATACTGAGACGATATTTAAAGAGAACCAGTAAACAAAAATTACCTATCTAATAAAGCCTACTCTATGCCTGCACGACTGCACCCTTCGCAATATCTCCTATATCAAAGCGCCCCAATAGCCCAACTTCCCATCCCTGAAATTGTCTCGCAGTCATTGGTAAAAATCTTTGACTCTCCTTCAACGTCTTCTTCAACTCCTCGAATAATTCTTCTGAAAACTCGACTTCTTCAATAGACGCCGCTTCAGGCTCGCCTGGTTTAGGAGGTGACCAAGTTTGTTGCTGGTAGAAGACTTTAAGCGAGCGAGTAGGGTCCTGGCGGTCCGGAGAGGTGATAGAGGATGAGAATAAGAGGTCGGGTGTGAAAACCCATAGGAGTAGGGAGGGAATGGGAGAGGTAGCCGACGCGGAGGAAGGAATGGAAGGGTGAACTTGGAATTTTCTGACACCGGTGTTTTCGATTAGGAAGAGGAGGCGGGCAGATATCCATTTTTGAGTGCTGTAGCTAGTAGCAGGGTGACTGGAGGAAGATATCTTCATGCACCATTTCCAAATTCGCCAACCCTCAGAGCTATCATCCTTCATGCCAATGATTTGGTTGCATTTCTTACAAATGATCGAGCCTTGACGAGTCGCTGATTCGGATGTCTGCTAAAGGGGTCAGCATGTGTACGGAGAGTCCAAAAAAATTAATATCGTTGTGTAGCTTGAATCTTATCCTGCCAGTCCCAATGGTCTGCGGGTGATAATGGCAGTGAAACGACCAAGCCGCTCACTCTAGATATACCGGCAATCCATCAACCTGGGGAAGAAGATACGTCCGACATCCGAGTTCGTGTAAAGAGCCTATTTCTCTAGGGCGATTGTATCGACGATAGTGCCACGGAAAAGGCTGAGATCGCCTTCTTGGCGCCCGGGGAGATTGAAATTGAAGGAAAGACTTTGCAAACCGCACAAGACACGGACAGAAGAGAGAAGGAGACAGTGTACCCACCTCGGCACCCAAGCAATCCCGCTCTTTCAGCAGAAAGCTTGCTAGATCTACGAATCCTACGCCGCCTATAGCTTTCAGGCAATTTCCAGCTGCATATCCTTTCCTTCCTACTACATCATGATGGGTGTGGCCATGTAGGTGGTGCTCATCTGGCTTATGGCAATGCCAGAAGTCCATCATCTCAGCCCAATTCTCGTTCGGCAGATCCCTCCATTCGCCGATCTTCCCACTGGGTACGACAATACTTTGACAGCTGCTACAGACGATAGTAACATCCTTCAATTGTTCTAATGACGCGCCATCCCATTGGACCAGGTTCGCTTTTCGCTCCTCCGACTGAAGTGCTCCCAGCAGATCAGAGCCTTCCTGCTCCTCGATTTGGAGCCGCAGGGTCAACTCTTTGCTCGGAGGATGCGCGGGCAATGATAGAGCTGCATCTCCACCACCTTTAGCTTTTATCGGGAGCTGAATCGTGGCGGATTGTCCCTCATGTGAAACGGTGATCGAAGATCCATCGGCAGACAGTTGCGCCTTTGTTTCGCGGGTATGGTGGGTTCGTAGGGAAGCGAATAGCGTGACCGTTCGAATATGAAGTAGGAGCTCAGCATATAGCGTTATCGACGACTCATTTGGAGCTAGTGGCTCAGCATTACTTTGCTGTTCGTTTTGAAGCAGGTTCGGGGCAGCGACGGCAGTTTCCGAGCTATTCGGCTTGGGGTTCATGAGAACTTTAACAGTTTGGGGTGGAAGACCGAGGGAATCATATGCGGACGCTGGTAGCGCCGGGTCGGACATCCTCGTTTTGTGTGGGCCATGTTGCGACTTTGAGTTGCTGAAGTAAAAGTGAGTGTGGTTAGAAAAGGTGACGTGAAGTCAGAGAAAAGCCGAAGTAACTCCGGACAGCGCGCCCACTGGATTCATTATGTTCGTACAATTCATACATATCTGCACAATCGAAAACATACTTTCTTAATCCATGGTAGATACTGAAGAGTGAATAAACGAGTTTTTACTTACATCTTTGGGAGATGAAAAATATATGACTTGATCGCTAGCATTACAAAAGAGCGAGATTCCACATTGTAAGAGCTGAAGTGCTACTATCTATTAGGTTTCGAAAGCTAGAATCAAGATCGTATTACAATATCTACAATGTTTAACGATACTTGTTCTAAATCTGGGCCATCTACACCTTATGTCATATCCGAACGCGCTCATAGAACCCATTATTAATAAACCCGCCATGAGTCTCCAATTACTGTCCCTTCTTCTGCTTCTCCTTCTCATCCTGATCCAAAATATATTTGACACCTCGTCGAATACCCTCATCAAGGTCAACAACTGGCTCGTACCCCAACCGCCTTCGAGCCTTATCAATGTTGTGATATTTGTTCATGGTGCTATACCTGACTTGTGCTCGAGTGAGGTTTGGAGTCCGCCTAAGGACCCAGAAGATTCCTTCGAGGATGGCACCAATAGTCATCGCGGTGTCGTGGCCAAGATGCCATACAGACGACATTGGTAGTCTGTCGCCTGCCTCATACCACACTTTGCGCGCGAAATCCCAGAAATATACCGGTTGTCCATTAGTGATAAAGAAAGCTTCTCCATCCACTCTCTCTGTGTCCAATGGAATCGTAGGTAGGATCTTGTGGGTTTGAAGGAGGGCTACGACGGCCAAGAGATGTCCATGTGCAACATTCTCGACGTATGTGAAGTCAAAGAGATTTTCGTTGGCGCCGACCTGAAACTTGGTTTGGCCCTTCTTGTATGCTGTTACCATTTTCGGGAGCAACTGAACGTCGCCTTCACCAAAGATGCCTGCCGGTCGAATAGCGCAAGTCAGGAAGCCTTCAGGTTTTCGATTGGCTTGGAGAACTGCTGTTTCGGCATATGCCTATTGATAGTCAACATCTAAGTGCCTCCTGGAGTAGAACAAACCCTCACCTTAGTAGTGGTATAGTACTCTGGCTGGTCTTTGCCAGTGACCAATGGCCACCTTTCGTCGGCGTTCACAAGGGGATTTACTCCGTCGAGCACCACGCTAGCAGAGCTGGTATATACAAAAGCCTTGGTTCCTGTCTCTTGCGCTGCCTCGAGAAGATTCTTTGTTCCTTGCACATTAACCTTGTCGTGAATCTCAGGCTTGAGGAACGCGTGCGGGGAAGCGGTGTGGATAACAGCGTCGGGCTTGATCTTCTGGAAGATCGCCTTCATGGCAGCCAGGTCGGTGATGTCCCCATCATGGTAGGATACATTGGCGCTGTCATTGCGGTTCGAGTTCGTTCGGAGGTCGAGGACGGAAATTTGGGTTTTGGGGTGTCGTTGGACGATCAGGTTGACAATGTGCCCACCTAAAAAGCCGCAACCGCCGACGACAACAACTTTACCCAGGGATGCTATTGCTGGAGCCCCTGCTTTCGGCATTTTGGTGTTTTGTGTGTTCAATTGGTGGTGAAAGTAATGGTTTGAATTGTTTACGGCGGTTGCTGGGGTTTGTTCGCGCGCCCAGGGGTTTACGGTTCACGGTCCCCGCCATTTACCAGGGTTGTGGCGATTCACTTGAGCCACCAAGAGCCTGGGCAAACATAGTTCATCCAATCCATCTCAGAGACGTAAGTCAATAATTGACACCAATACGTCCAAATAGTCCTTCATAGATATTCTCGTACAAGAGGAAAAATAAGTCCGTCCCAAGTAAAATGAAATTAATGTGGCTTTCATTGACAGAGTATAGTTCTTGTACCTATGATATCCTCCCGGACGAATGTGCTAGTTCCATACTACGTCTGGATACAATCACAAGTGTTACGCCCGGTTGAGACCCCTGAACGAAAGTAAGCAAATTTTCAGGCGTCTGCTATCAGACGCAGTAAGTTCACGCTACGAGCAAAGCGAATCGAATCTGCTATCATATCAGGACCAACGCCATGCTATATGCTAATCCCGGAACCCATAAACTCCTGAATGTGAGCCATAAGACCCCTATGGCCCTGAACTTGAGGGTATCATGTCATTCTATCATTTTCTGGCCGTAACTTCGTTTGGTAGTCTCTGCCATTGAGCGCCTAGAAGCCATTCCTGGTAGATAATTAGTGTGCAGGCTCACCATGAGAAGCTATCGCACTTACTCAGCGCTGTCCTGCACGGATCTTCTCAATTTGCGATTGTACAGTTTCTTCTCATCAGGACCACCCCAGAAAAGTTTAGCCGCCTCTGGGTTGACGAGGGTCCTTGGGTCATATGCAGGAGATTCCTCTTCAATTGCCTCGATAATAGCCTCGATATGAGACCTCATATCGTCTTTGCGGGTAGCATCGTAGCAGAGAATACCATCCGGAGACACACGATGATGGAATATTGGTGTCTCAAACTTGACGCGTGGGAGTACGTCGGGGAACTTGGGACTCAGGAAAAGCATAATTCGGAATATTCCACCATCTAAGTTGGTCATTGGTCGCCCAAACAGGATCAACTGCCAGACAAACGGGTTCTTGTCCACGAGATCCAGATCGAGTGTGACTGCATCGTTCTTCTTGTACTTTTCGACTATTTGCTCAAATTGTCGTTGCAAGTTGCTCGCGATGCTCATCTCCTTCTGGACAGCAGCCATTCCTTCCGCGGCCCATTCGTGGGATTCTTGGTTCAATTTCTCGAAGATAGTCTGTAGACGCTGTTTGAGCGATGAGTACTGAAAGGAACCTTCCATAACATTGCCTGGGCCCTCAAAAGGCATCTTTTCAAACCGGTCACCATCTTTATGGTGTTTCATTTCTTCTTCCACGCGAGCCATATAGGATTGGTAGTACCAGAGGAATCGTCGCTTGCAAAGATCCTTGAACGGTTCAAAAGGCGCATCGGCAGCACTATGTTGATAGTCTTCCTCGGCATTGTAGACGGTTACTCCAGGGGCTCTTCCTCTCTCAATTCCCAGATATTCCTCAAGTCTCTCGATAATCGATATCCGCAAGGTCTCGTGGCGAATCTTAGCAACATAGGCTTCTTGATTCTTCTTATCATAGTCAGAGTTTGCATCTTCGAAGCCAGGTTCGTTCTCATAAGGGTTGGCCGACATCAGGCTCTGGATGGAGATGAGAATAGATTCCAGGCCTTGCGCAGAAGACCATTCCTCGCCACGCTCGCCGCGCCATGTCCTGTGCTTTTATTAGATTCCAATATCCATATAGAATTATTCAAAGAAATTCACACACCCAAGAATAGACAAACACACCCTTCCGCCTGCATAGATATTCGGGTTGAACCTAGTTCGTCCGCCGTTGGTGGTGATCGCCGTGACTGCGGGGGCTTTGGTTGGATAGTCTCGTGTGAACTTTACGCTGAACTCGAAAAAGCCAAATTCGTAGGGTGTGTCAGGAGGACCTATGATGAGAGCCCTCACATGGCGGACATCGATGTCACGACAGGCCACTGCGAGAGAGAGGTCCGACCCACGTTGAATCTCACTCAACTCCTATACAAAATGTTAGCAGGATAGTCTCTGGCTGGAGCATCGTGAACATACGCGAGTGATTCGGAGGATCGACTGGTTCGACATGGCGACTGCGAAGTAACTGTCGTGGTGATGCCAGGGCGGCTCGATTGGAGGAGGAGGAGAACCTGTCCCGGGTCACAAGGCCAGAGACCTGTCTTCTGTAACCAGGTAGGTATAACGGGTCAACCGTATGTTGGCTGGAGAAAACCTCGCAGAGCAGTCGGGAGGGAGCAAACAGACCAGGCAAGGGGTTTTATACGACAGCCGCCCAGACCTTCAAGTGGTGCAGTGAGAGTGAAGCCTAGAGCTGGTGGAGCTTGGAGGGGCAGAATTGGTGGGCGGTCAACGATCCCTGTCCCATAGCGCGGTGCAACACCATGGCTCGTGCGTCGCGATCAATGAGACCAGAGCTTGCTCCTCACGTCGCTTCCTCCAAGTGGTTGCATACTGTGAGAGCTTCCAGAAATCACACTTCTTTTTCAAGTTAAATCCGCAATTATTTTCACCGCCAACAGAGCAGGTTTAGCCCTCCGAACATCTCGGTCAAACGCACATATTTCTCTACATAATCCTACACCGGCGAAGATGTAAGGCTCTCGCATCCTTTGCCTTTCCCTCGCTAATGAATACAGGGTCGTCTTCGCGCTTTTTATAATCAGCAAGTCTGGTGGCCTGATATACAATCGCGAATTCCACTCAGGCATGAACAAACTTACTAGCAACGACTATCTCATGCTTGCTGGTTCCTTCCATGGGTAAGTTCGTTCCCCGCAACACCTGGTTGACGAACTGTTCCATATATTCGCAAATACCTAACTACAACATTAGTATGCACGCAATCACGAAGCAACTCTGTCCTGCACCCCCCGTCCCAGCTACCACGGTGGCCGCCAATCTCGCCCCCTCTCCCTTCGCCAACCGCCCCACCGGCATCGAAGTCCTAGAATCAAGCCAGTTCCGAATTCAATGCTTCCAGACCATTACAGGCATAAAGTTTCTGTTATTTACGGAGCCCCAACAACCTAATATTGACGCTATGATGAAGA
This sequence comes from Acrocalymma vagum, assembly GCA_028476805.1. NCBI lineage: Eukaryota > Fungi > Ascomycota > Dothideomycetes > Pleosporales > Acrocalymmaceae > Acrocalymma > Acrocalymma vagum. The sequence goes on from JAQGEP010000072.1 coordinate 24,210, forward strand.
AAATATATGACCTGTATGCCGATTTTGTAATGAAGAATCCATTTTACACTGTGGAAATGCCGATTCGCTGTGAGAAATTTGACAGAGGGCTAGATGGGTTTGTTAAAGTTAGGGGCTGAGGATGAGGATAATGCACAGTGAATAAGGACTTAATTACGAAAAAGTGCTGGGAATGGAGGTAAAGCTTGCTCCCACTGCGCTTTGGTATGCGTGGTGTGGGGCTTTGGCAAAGGACCATTCTGTATAAATGGTCGTGCGAATAGGAAATATGCGCAGGAGGGGGTTAGAATGGGATATCAAATTGCCAGGACGTATGGGGAGGTCAGTATTCGGGTGGGACGAGGCCAATTACTGTGGTGACTTCAAGGGACAGCTTTTTAGGCAGTCAGATTGGGGTATGAAGGGGAAAGGCTTAATATGGTACCTAATAGGTGCTTCTATTGAATTTGTTGGATCAAGCCGCCATTATGGGAATAATGATTGATCTATCTTAAAACCCACGTTGTACTTTCTTGCGAATCTACAGGAGATACCATGGGCTTCCGTCGAACACGTGAAATAAGACTCAGCTAGATATGTTTGATCGGGCCCTGGCCCGTACCGTCATATACGCTAGCCTGAGTAAAACCTATGACGCCTTAAGATGCTCTATGGCCGTTACCTCGAGTGCCTTGAGAAACCCACCATTGTGACGCCATGCTCAAATTCCTCCTCATGCCGTATCCATCTTGTCCGAGTCGTCCTTGTCTTTCTTGTCTTTGTTGCTGCTGCCGCTGGGTTGACCTTGATCATCCAACAAAGGCTGCTTTTCATCACCCTCGATGATCTGCTCCAGCTCCGTCTTCCCTTCCGCAGCCTCTTTTGCTTTCTTCTCTTTCTCTTGTCGTGCCTTTTCCTCCTCGTAACTCATCCTCAGTGCCAGTGCAAGTTCAGGGTCTACCGAAGGATCAACACCAAATTCGAATGAGTTGCCACCAGTTTCACCAGCCTCTCCCCCAGCTCCACTGGCACCTGCACCACCAGAGCTGCCATCGCCGCCAAGTATGGGTGTAGTGACGAGGGAATCGCTTAGTAAGTTCGAGCTAGGCTGAATGACGGCAAGATGTGATCCTTCTGCGCTCTGTACGTTCTCGCTAAAGGCCTCCAGTTTCCTAATGGTCTCATCACCAAGCTCCCCGAAAGCGATTATGTCGATACTGATGCCCGTCTTTTTCATCTTCTTTGCAAGCTTGATAAGATCTTTCTCCTCCTCTTCGATAGGGCTGCAAGTAAATACGATTATCCGTTGCTTCTGAGACTTGTTTTGCCTGTGCTTCAGGGCTAGCTAGAGTTCTGTTAGCTTGGGAATTAGCCGCACGAGGCAGGATAACCTACCGCAGCCACATTGATTCCAGTCGTGAAATGCGAGGTGCCCCTTATCTTTGTCCTATGCAGGCCATCGAGAATTTTGCCAATATCTGTAGTAAGGGTTGTGAGAATCTCTGGTGTGTTGCCTCCCATGCTCATCAGGCCGACGGCGGACTCTGGATTTGCTCCCGTTTTCGCAGAGAATATGAGGTTGACTGCGTCCGCTTGCGCTTCCCATCGCGATGGTCTATGTTCGTATTAGCTATGAGGAGAGTCCCGAAAGAAACTCAAGGAGCACGTACACATAGTCTCCGTTGCGGCTAGTTTCGCTGTTGTCCACACTGTTCTAGTCAGTACTGTACGGCAAAGGATGAAGGATGATGTCATCGTACACTATCATAGAAGCTTCTAACACCATTTTGACGACTGTTTGAGAGCTGTGTGGTAGGGGAAGGCAGGATAAGATGGGGTATTCGAAGTGGTGGGTGATGATGAGCTCAAGGTGCGGCTCGCGGAGGGCCATCAGGACGGAGGTCGGAGCTTAGCCAGGGAAGAACACCGTCATGATCACGTGATTGTGTTTAATTCACAACTTCATTTTGGCCGTGTTTGTTCAAATGTGAAATATCAGAGATTGATTATTTGAAATGAGGAATCGATGGTGCTTTTGAGGCTTTCTGATACGCATTCACGGTTCCGTAGAGTTGTAACTTTACCTTCAAATGTGGTCAACTACGTAGTTAGTAACCATGATCGTCGCTGGAAGACAACCGAAAGCTGGAATCACTGGATCGCGCGTGTGCCAAGAAAGTTCGAGGTGGCCCAAGCTGTCGTCGCGACGCCAGGACCTTCTCACTGAACACAACTCCACCCTTTTGCACATGCACCATTGCGATTGAAGAAGTCGAGCATAACTACACTTCATTCATTCGAGACTCCCAGAAAACCTTTTCCAAGATTACAGCTACCATTTTGGTCTGTTTTCGCCGCAAGCCCCGCAGCAAAGCCCAAAACAAACAACAATAACAAGGACAATAACAACATCACAATGAGCCAATCCGGACTTACAGTAGAGGCGAAAGCCAGTATGAGGACAAATCTCGAACTCGAACGTAAGATCATCTATTCAATGCAATTAGAAACATTCTAAGATGACTCGCAACAGTAAAAGCCCGCCGGGAGAAGTTGCGCGCAATGTGTGAAGCTCAAGTATCAAGCCTTCGAGACCGCCTCGAGCGTCGTGTCAACCGCGTACCCAGCAACAAGCGACAAATGCTACTCGTCGACCTGTTAGATGCAGCCGCTCCCGTCAAGCCTGCGCCAGCAAAGAAAGAACCAGTACCAGCGCCAAATGTTCGCAAAACACGCGCAGCACCGGCTACAAACACACAGAGGTCTGTGGCTGTCAAAGAAGCGCCTAAGACGGCAACCACCAGAGCTGCTCCAAGCAAAGCGGCAGCAACGAAGGAGACCAAGGCCGTGCGGGGCAAGAAGCGCGGGTCTGACGAAATGTCCAGCGAGGACAAGGAAAATGCTTCCGATCTCGCCGTACCGAAACGCACAAAGACTGTGACTCAAAAAGCTACTGCCGCTAGCAAAGCAGCTGCTCCTGCCCGAACAACTCGGGCGGCGTCTCGCAAAGTGCCTGCAGCTGCACAGGTGCTGTCACCAAAGACAAACAATTCGCGACCTGCTACGACCACACGGACCCGAAGACAACGATAGTTATACAATTAACGACTGGCGTTCATGGGATGATTCTGGGAGTTCTAAAGGGCGGGGTGTTGTATTGGCGTAGCATGGCGTTTCACGGCGTTGGGATGGATTGGCTTCGCCTCGTCCGCCATGCGCCTTCCTCAGCCCGAGACCATGGCTTGAAAGACCCCATTGAGTTGCAGCCCCATCTCAGGTGGCTCCCGTGGGGATCTCAAACAGCCGGGTCAAGGGTTGGGTCGAGGGTGAGGGCTGAATTGAGGCGAGGCATTGCGCATGGTGACGGTGATTAGTTTCTTTCTTCTTGCATTGCAGGTTTAGGGTCAGCCAATGATCAGCATGACATGGGCCAAAACAGAGTGGTTTTCGAACAACCCCGAAATGACATGGGTTTTTTCTTCATTGCATGATGTTAGTCTGGGCACATGTTGATTGAAGCGAGTGATGGGCGCTCTGATGTCGCGAGATGACCCGAATATAAAGTGATTCAATAGTCAGAATGTCTAAGATGGATCAACAAAGCTCTAGGGCACTGGTGACAGGGTCAGTTCTGCAACCAACTCAAGCCAGCAAATGCTACAACAATATCAGTCCAACTTGACATCAGGGGGAGGAGTGATGGAGTCAGGGCTGCAATTTGGATCTGGGTTATGTGGCGCCACTGGAGAGCCGATGGGCGGACGGGCGATGGGCGTGGGCGATGATGATTAGGGCGGAAGGTGGGACAGGACGGCCAAGCCAAGCTTCTGAGAAAGCTTGAGAAAGTTTGTAGGAGTGGGGCTGAGTACTCCGCGCTGGTCCGCGCTTGCAGCATGGGATTAATCCGAACACTTACTTCTACACTGTGGCACGGCAAGAGTGCAGAAAGTCAATTGCACAGCACTGTCGGCACCCTGAATATCACGCTGTCACGACAGCCCTGTTTTATCGCATGGGGTGATGGAGCAAGAGTTGGCAGGAGTGCAATTGTCCCGTCAAAGCGACGCAGACGCAGTTGATTCACTTTCTGGCCCCCACAGAAACCGGTGAGCGATTGTTGCACCACCGGTACACGCAATCCATGCTGCCTGCCCGAGACCCCGTCCTCGATCTGGAGGAGGACAGGTGTGCACATAAGTTGTTGCAGCAGTAGCACTGAGGGAAAAAAAAAACCTAGATTGATGCTGATCATTGAAGAGGGCAAGCGTACATATGCGCAGAGAAGGAGGCCGGCAAGTAACCCCCCAAAGGAAATGCGCATTCTCGCACGACTTCGCGATCTCGCAACTTGACCAGCCCTGCCGCGGGCAATCCACAGCTCCCGTGTTGGACTTAACTTTTATTGAGCGCGCGAGAGAAAAGGACGGTGCCGGACTGGCACAGGACAGATGGCGCAGGCGTGAGGTCACAGCCTCAGGCAAGCCACAGTTCGTGTTGATCCCTGCGCCATCAGGCCAATTGATAAGCACTGGTGAATAGTCACTGCAGTGGTTTCTTCACCGGTCACGCCCCGTTTCGGGCAGCGCAGCATGGCCCGCTGCTTCTGGCGTCGCGGAAGGGGGAGTGCTGGCAACTATGGGCAACGATGGACACAAGCAGACCGCCCTTCAGAAGCGGTTTGGCGGGCGCCGCCGTGCAAAACGGATGGGAAAAAGGCGGGATGGAGATGGAGGTCGTCGTCATGGGGGTTAGTCGATGGTAGTCGGCGGCGGCCCTGGCCCTGGCAGTAGTACATACCAAGACCAAATCCCATCCTTGGATCGCTCCATCGCAGATTGCCCACTCAGTCAGAACGCCGACGACGACGACGCAACGCGCATGCGCGAAACGGCCGGCGAATAGACTTGCAGTGGGCGGGCGCCCTCCTGACAGCAGTCGCAGCAGAGCCGGCCCAGGTCGCCCATTTTGCCCATGTTGTTGTGCTCCTGCAGCGAATAATGGCACCAGGCCGTATGCGCGGATGCGGATTATTGAGCTTGGAGGCTTAGCGGCAACGTCTCCAGGCAGCAGTCTTGGCACCTCAGCTCACGACTCATCTAACCGACTGACGCTTCAACTACTCTTCTCCCACTCCCCCCCTCACATTCCTCCAACCCACACCTTTTTCATCTCGTTCTTCTTCTGCGTCAGCCTGGATTTCGAGGCCTCGTCACCCAGTTTGTTCAGTTACGTCCACTATAGCCGCCGCGTCTGGTCCTGCACTGGCTCCCGCCCCGCAGCCCGTCTTACTCCCGACTGCGCCGCGCTTCATATACTGGACTTCTGCCCTTCCCAGCTCACCGAGCCATTTCTCAGCGCCCTTCCAATCTTTCCTGGCCTCTGCTGTTCCACCTTCCCCACGTTCTGGTCGACTTGCCACGCTCCGCGGCCGCAGCCATCCGATCCATGAGAGCGTGATCTGCTGCACTGCACCCTAAACGCCAACTTCATCTGAGTGGCCACTGCCGCCCCCTTCTCGTTCCCAACACGTCTCTGGGTATTAGTAGGGCGTGATTCCTCCTTCCTGACCGTTGGCCGGATCCATCTTGGTGGTGTACGAACAAACGATCGAACACCAGCCCCAGCCCTTCGACCAGTCACTCTTCCATCTCAAATCGTTCGATACAACGTTATCGACGGCCTCTCGGGTGAGTCATAGCCTGAGGCCCTCTCTCTCTTGTACCGCAGCATTGTGTGCTGAGTTTATCCTTCCCCGTGCAGGATCAACTGCATCCAGTCATAGCCATCATGTCTGCCGCACCCCAGGGCCAAAGCCACCCCCGCCGCCGCCCTATTAAGGGTCAGGTCTCTCCTCTCTCCACCCATGGCATGCAACTACGTAAGAGTGGTACTTTCTCTTCACCAAAGTCATCAACCTCTTCAGACATTTGTGACTTGGAGAACTACCCCTTCATGCCCCGACGGTCACCAACTTGCACTGAGAGCCTTGAAGAGCTCATCCAGGAACCTAGCGTCCGTCGTGTCGCCAACCTACTAAAGGACTTCGACAAGAAGATCGCTGGTCACCGATCTTCCTCTGCCTCCAACTCCCCTGACTCTAGCATCTTGAACGACCCTGAGGTCCTTCCCGTGCCAAGTTTCATCCTAGATAACACTAGCCTCGACACTACTCCTATGGACATTGACCCCAAGCCATCTGCAGCTGAAGAGACTTCCCACGACCACGCTTCCGACAGCGGGCTCGGGTCCAGTGTAAGCGGATCGAAATACGGTAAGGACCTGTCACCGTCGCGCACCTTGGATACCCCGCCTTCTAACATAAATAAAGGCGACACCCGCTCGCAACGCTCTACTGCTACCTCTCACTCTGCTGTCACCCGTTCCTTTTCGGCTATGGGTGGTGCAGATGAGAAACACACCCTTGGCGAGTACGCTTGCAAGCAAATTCACGACACAATCATCAAACCCATCCTCGCTGAGGAGTCACTCAAGGAGTTCCATCCTTTGATTAAAGACGTCCCAAGACGTATCGGTGAGAAGAACATCTGCAACCTCCGCGATCTCGAAAAGACTTTGATCTTCCTGGCACCTGTAAGTGGTATACGTTATCTTTCTTCGATTGCAAAAGCTTATTGCATTCTCCGCGGTTTTAAGGAGTTTTCGGCTACCCCGACATCGTACCTCCGGTTCTGTGAGCGATCGATTCAACTGTTGCATACGACTGTCGAGTACCTCTCCGAGCAAGACCAACGACTACCGTCCGATCGCCCTTACACTAACAACTACTTCCTCGATTTAATCGAACAGATTCGACGCTACGCAGCAATCATGGCAGCAACACGACAAAAGGAGGCAAACGGAGAAGAACTCGACGAGATGGATTATTCTCGGTATGGTCAGCCTAGGCTTTTCGCCTTCAGATCCACTAATGAAGCATTCGATAGTGATGAGAAGGTCACCCTTCGCGGTGGCCTGAGCCACGACGGCCGCCCCGTTGAGCTTGTCCGTGAGAAGGACGGCAAGGTCATTCCCCTTGCTGACGGACCTGAGGGATCCCCCTCAACTAAGCGGGCCCTGTCTGACGACGAAATGGATGACGATGAGGTCATGCGTTCCATGGCCCGACGCAGGAAGTCGGACAAGCCTGGAGACGTTATGCACATTTGCCACGACTGCAAGAAGGAGTTCAAACGACCGTGCGACTTAACCAAGCACGAGAAGACCCACTCCCGCCCGTGGAAGTGCTCTGAGGAGAAGTGCAAGTATTATGAACTCGGCTGGCCGACCGAGAAGGAGCGTGATAGGCACATCAACGATAAGCACTCTGTTGCCCCACCACAGTATAAGTGCCTTTACCCTCCTTGCACTTATGCCTCCAAGCGAGAGTCGAACTGCAAGCAACACATGGAGAAGGCTCACGGCTGGGAATATGTTCGATCAAAGAGCAACGGGCGCAAGAAGGCTCCGACTATTAGTAACGGACGCAGCCCAACCACTCCTCTTACTCCTTCATTCGGCAATACCCCGCAGTCTGCTACTATGGCTACTCCTATCACCCCATTTGCTCAGTCGCCTCACGTTCCCATGATCGATACTGGTTTCGATTATCCGTACGGATTCGGCACTCCAGCTTTAAGTGTTGGTGGTTTCCAAGAAGACTTCCGTCGAGACTCCATCACAACTGATGGGTCTGCCCTTACTTACTCATCTGGGCATTCTCCTACTGAGCCAACCTCTTTCGATGATGCAGTGACTCCTGAGGACACTATGATTAATCACAACGACGTGTTTAACACGAACAACTGCGGACTTGGTGCAAACTTCAACACTGGCTTCCAGCAGCCCACTCCTGCTTTGAGCACTGGCTTCGACTTCGATTCCCTTCAGTTTGCTACCAATCCTGCTACAGCCGGTGGTCTACCTCATCTTTCTCCTGGTGCTCAGGCTGATGTGACTCTCTTCTCACCACAGATGCACATGGATGAAGGATTTGGTGAGGGAATGGGTGATTTTGGCCGCCCTACTGAGGACTTTACTCTTTTCGATACCACCCAGCCTGGCAACATGACACTAAATGCGACCACTGGATTCTTTCCAGACATCAATCAGTTCGGAGGTCAGTTCGACAACTTCTATGCCGAGCCCACCACAACTTTGGACGATTTGATGGGGACCAACTTCAACCCGCAGTAAATCTGCGTGGTAGTTTTTATATTGTAAGCGACTATTTGAATAGGCACATGTTTTTCAGCAATTTGGGGTATTAACGTGGCGACGACCTTTTATTCGTAGGAGTTGGACATCTATATTTTTATGACTGTATTTGGCCATGACGGAACATGAGTTTTGTATTCCGGTCTCTTCTTCTGAGTTTGTGAGCTACTCCACAGAAACAGAAAATCCACAAAAACAAATAGCCTTTGTTTTCGCTGGTTTTTGAGACTGATTTTAGATCTCCCCCCTTCTCCTTTTCCATCGCGGAGTTTTCAAGGCTGGGTTGAGGTCATCAGATAGTGTACAAATTTTATACGATTTTGGTGGAGGATAAAAACAAACCCGAGCTCTGAGACGACTGTGATGTATTTATTGAGGTACTGACTGGCGGACTTTTGGTGTCCCTGACTCCCTTCGCCGTCATCAACTCCGTTGGAGCCACACGGCTGTGCCACAGTCAGCTTAAGGCGCTCACGTGTAGCTTTCCGTTCCGTATTTCCAAGAATCTTGGATGGCACGAAGGACTTAGCGTGACTGGCATGAAACGGCACGGTTAGTGCAATGGCCAATTACGGACTCGAACCGCACGGACAGTTTCAAGGGTGTCAGGCTGAATCCCCTCCGACTCCTCTCTCACACGTTTGACCCTTCAACTCTCCACCGAAGGCGGAGCCTGTCCTTCCCTTGATAAGTCTTTCTGAGGCTTTCTTGTCACTCCCTCGCAATATCCTTAACTTTTGGCACCCTCGTGGGCCATTACAGTCTTTATCACAGGTTCGCGCCGGTTCGTGGTACCTGGGCCTCTCCCTATTCCCTCTCCGGCGGTAATCGCGCTCGAACGATCGATTCAGCATCACAAGTGTCTATACCGGTTCATTGTTGTTGTTACAGTTTCGTTGTGTTTTCGAATTTCAATATGTTGGGTTTTCATCGACGGACGCGCTCATTAATTCCGGTCAAGGACCTGGCAAAGTATGACAAGGTGCCAATGAAAGAGGAGGAGGAGGAGCTCTTTGCAGAGCAAGAGGTAGAAGACTTAGGGCTGCATCGTGTGACTAATGATACGGTCCAGCAGAGGAACAGGCAACTGATGCTGGTCTATCTCGTCTTTCTTGGAGAAGCGTAAGTACAAGCTGCTTCGATTCGAGTGTCGCACGGCGGCTCAAGACCCTGAGCCGGCGCCTCGGATACGCTCCGCGACACCACAAGCTAACCACCGTGACCATGCAGAATTATGGCCTCGAGCCTGCAGCCTCAGCTTCAAATGCTCATTTCGGAGAACGACTCTTGTGGCAACCTTTCGACTTCATATTTGAGGAGTATCCTCGACTGTGCATATGCGTTCGGCGGCACAGTCGGCATCTTCTGGGGTCACCTTTCCGATCGCATGGGACGACGTCGTGTCACACTTTTGGGACTTTGGTCCATGTTTATTTGCTGCCTCACCATGGGATTTGCTACCGATTTGGCGAGTTGTACGATTTTCAGATTCTTTGCCGGGATGGTGAGCTCGACAATTGTTGTGGCGAGCTTGACAATGATTGGTGATTTGAGCAGCAGCATGCAAGATAGAGTCAGGAACGTTGCTAAGCTCCCATTGATTTCCCTGTTCGGATCCGTAGGACCTCTTTTGCAGGGCATGGTACCGGAGAGCCTTCAGGCATATGGGGCGGTGTGGTCAAAGTTTCCTACCCTTGGATCCGAGTTGGCATGCGGAACGATCATTTTCGGCATTGCGCTTCTAGCTTCAATGATGCTCAAAGAGGTATGTTCCAGCGCCTGAATTTTTACTCTGCTCCCAAAACTGACAATGATGGTAGACCTTACCCCTGCAGTCCGAGCAGTCGGATTACGTGATGGACGTTGACTGCGAAAAAGCGGCCTTCCTCGCTCAGACAGAGTCCGATGAGCTCTCCATCTCCGTTGTGGACTCCGTACGCCCTGACCCCATCACCATCACCCAATTCATGCAAGCGCCATCCCTTTTAGTTCTTCTTTCTTCCTTCTCTCTGCTGTCTCTCCATGCAGCCACTTTCGATGTTCTTCTTCCGCATCTCGGCCACAGCGAAACCCGCATGGGCGGTATGGGTATTCCGTGCACGTGGCTCGGATACACTGTGCTGATTATGCGCGGCATTGCTGGATGGGTGATTCTCTACGTCACCCCGCGCGCTATTGAGAAATACGGCCTGCTTAAGCTCTATCGAACTGTCTCGCTCTGCTTCCCGGCCGTTTACGTTGTTACTCCTATTCTGGCCATGATTGCAGCCTGCGCGGCCGGATTTGTTCCAATTGTTTCAACGCTCTCTATTCTTGTCAAACACACCTTGGCCGGCAGCGCATCTGTTCTGGTCGCCTTACTTGTTCTCAACACGACGCCCGACGCCTACTCGTCAGGCACCGTCGTTGGGATGATGCAAGTCGCAAGCCTATTCAAGGCGTTCGCTGTTGCCGTCAGCGGCATGAGCTACTATGTCAGCAGCGAAGTGAGCGTTGAGACGACGAACATGGCGCTCTGGACCTTCTTGGCGCTGTTTGGTGCCGCTGGTGCGGGCCTCGCCGTCTTCGTGAGGGAGCACGCAACTGTAGGCGGCGATCTCCCCAACGAGGTGTTGCAATGGGAGACGTGTTTTGATGCCGAGTCAGACTCGGAGCGGTCGTCCTGTGAGACTGACCGATGATGCAGGTATGTAGGTGTGGGTGTGCAGCAAGCGAGAGCGCAGTCAGAGCAAGTCCTCGATAGCCCTTTTATGTTTTCTTATGTGTTTATGATCTCTCTCTCTATCTCTATCTCTCTCTCCTTTGAATATATTGCACGCCAAGAGGCATTTTGAAACTGTTTGTGGTTATTTTATAACTTCTATATACATGAACCTTTGTACATATATGTACTTGGGGTACTTATTTAGCAATGACATATTATTTCCGGAGCAAATTTTGGTACTGGGACTATAATTGGGGAACGCCATTGAAGTCTGTTGGACACGAATGAATCAGGATCTTGTCGTCAGCAACAACACCAGTTTCCTGTTGCCTTGACTGCAATACGTTGTCCAACGCGTGTACCGCTAGCATGTCTCTGCCGTTCAGATGAGCACTGGCAAAGCTCGTATTGTGTGCATAGAAATACAGCCCACAGACCAACAACAGGCTCCCACATTTAGACGTTGCTGAGTGGTCGAGACGGGACAAGGTAATCAAATCTATAGATGGGTTGGGTAGCACGTGACCACGGGTGAACAAGGGCCAGGCGGTGATTCGTGCTGTGGATCTGAAACGGCCAGCTCGGCTGTTGATTGTTTGATACGCACACGGAACAGTGCGTCACATGCCGGCGAGGTGGGCAACCACACACAAGACAGCCGTGAAGAGCAGGCCTTAGCATGGCATATAATCGTTCTGGAAGGGCAGGCGGAGCGTCGCCAGCCCTTGACACGCATACTGGGCCCAGCAGACGGGCGTTTTGCGGGCGTGGGCTCCGATTTGATGGGGAGAACTGGAGATTATGGGGGGGAGAATCCGAGAAATGCTAGTCTGAGCAGTGACAGCGGGAGGGGTCGCCCCTGCATACACCAGGACCCGCCGACCTGTAGTCACTGGCACTGGCACTGGCACTGGCACTGGTGTCTGTACATGGTGTGGGTTGGCCTTTATTCTGGAGTGTTTACTTCCTGGGCGCGCCTTCCATCCCATCCCCTATTTCCCAGTCCTTCCTTCCTCTGCAACCATCCTTTCCTCGCCGTCACACAACCTCCTGCTTTGTTTGTTTACGCCGCTCCACCATCGTCACCGCCGTTGCCACTCTCACTCTCACACCCCCCTCACGCCCACTCTGCTCCATACGCGCCCCTCCGCCCGTCTGCTGTCCTCCACCACGCGCGTCCACTCGCATATCAATACGATCCACAGACATACCCAAACAATCCCATCTAAAGACACAATTTACCCTTCCTGAGCCAGCGCACGCCCCGACATGTCGCTCAAAGCCTACAAGGCTTTTCTAGCCAACCCCTCCACCAGCTCCCTTGCCGAAAACGCGTCGCTGCACTACATTTCCACTCTCACCAGCATTGAGGATGCCACCGCCATCATCAAGCACCTCTCTGTGCAGACCAAGCTCCTCAAGAAGACCAATGAGAAGATCATCAGCGCCATAGAAGGCGCCAATGCTCTCAGTCTGGATGTCGAGACCACGATCGAGTTTGTCAATGGCGGCGGCGCCTACCTTCCCGGCCTAGATGACAATTTTCTGTCTGACCGCAAAGTGACTTTCCCAATGGTGAGTTTCACGTTCAAGCGCTAGATTCCGACGCGGCGGAGGCATGCTAACGGTGGTGGCGCAGGTCCACATGGTGCACTTTGACAAGGACGGGAAGATCTCCCAGATTCGCCTCTACTGGGACCAGGGCTCGCTCCTGAAGCAGGTAGAGGTTATCGGCGCGCGCTCGCGCAATTGGCCTATCCGCGATGGCAAGGAGATTATTCGTCTGATTGCCAACAGCACCGCAAACCTTGACCAGCCAGAGTCCGTCACCTCGTCGCGCCGTTCAACCACCTCAAGAGGCGCAGATGAAGTTTCAATCTCAGAGCGCGCCGCTGCTGCGAGGAAAGCGGGTACCAATGCCATGAATGATCCCCATGCTACTCTGTCGCTCTTCGCGCCCCGCGATGTCAACGAGGATGGCTCTCCTATTTCGCAACCGATAGCACCGCGCGCGCAATCTGCAAGACCACCTCCGCGGGAGTACTCCGAGCTGTTTGTTGGCGAGGAGACAAACGCGAATTCCCCATCTCCATCTCCCCAGAAGATTCCAGTCAAGTCGGGCGGAGGGAAGAACTATAAGCCAAGCCGTTTGTTCGATGAGGAGGATGAAGAGGCAGTCGCACCTACTCCACTTAGCGTGAAGACCAACTCTAAGAAATATAACCACTTCGAGTTCGATGATGAAGAGAGTACTCCAACAGTCCGCGACACTGCCCGCCCAATCAAGACCAAGCACCAGTCGCAGTGGGACTTTGATGATTTCGTTACCCCTAACAAGGTGAAGCCCAAGATTCTGGGTCAGGCCGTCCGACATTTTGGATGGAGCGACGACGAGGTTGGTCCATTTTTTCAGCCAGAGATTTATGAGGTTCCATCCCCGACCTCTCTAGTTCCCCTGCCTAGAAGAATTGATTGCTAATATATTGTGTCTCGTACAGGAAGAAGGATCTCCTATTCGTCGCCCAATTGTTCACAAGGCACGTCCTGATGCGGATCCGCACTTTGAATTTGTAGATGATGGTACTCCGGACGCTGAAAAGAAGGCGGCTAGTTCCAAGGGTCGTTTGCACAACAAGGGCCTTGGCCTCTACAAGGACCATGTGCTGGGCGAAGAAGGCGAAGAAGACGAAGAAGACGACGCGCCCAAGGGCGACACGAAACGTGCGCTAAATGACGTGACCACTGCGATCAAGAACGAGAACCGCGCAAAGGACTTTGGTAGCCAGTGGGAGATGACCGACGATAGCCCAGGGCCCAACCAAACCCAATTCAACGGCAAGCCTAAGGCCGTGCCAGAAGCCCGTAAGACAGTAGTGAAGGGGATGGAAGCCAACTGGGGGCTATACGAAGACTCTCCCGAGCACCGCGGCATCAAGGCAGCCGGTAATGGCATGGGCGCCCGCAAGGGTACCGAGGCACATTGGTCGCTTTTCGATGAATCCCCTGAGAAGAAGGAGAACGTCAGCGGCAAGTCCCGCGGCATAAAGACCACGGGCGACGGCATGGGTGGCCGCAAGAACAACGACTCGTTCTGGGATTTCTAGAGGGCGAGACAAGCGAAGAAGAGAGAGGGAGTAACGGCTTGACTGACCGCTTGCGGTTGCAGGATTGATTACGATACGAAACAAATTGATACCACACGGCCTCTGTTTATTGCCACGAAAGACAGCGCTTTATTGAAATAACGACTGGCCCTGACCTGATCTGATGTACGACTATGACGGTCCTTTTTGAAACACCCCCTTTTGTTTTGTTGTCTTTTTTCCTTGGGTATCTCCTCTGTTGTTTTTTGTGTTTGTATTCTTGTTGGAACTTGGAAAGGAGGTCAAAGTCCCTGAAAAACGTTAAGTTAAAGTTAAAGTAAAGTAAAGTAAAGTGATATCAGTACACAAACACATTTTCTCGTATTTCGTTTTATTTGATATGATACCAGGCGGGTTCAACTCAGGTTACTTTGATTCAATTCAATCGTTTGACAGTTTGATATGTGAACGGGGTTATGGGGTGGGAGAGGGTCAATTTTTTACTGTAATCGCTTTTCCCGCCTACTCTATGCTTCCTGAACGGACTTTGATCTCGATCTTAACCTCTAGTCGATGATAGGTGGGCGAATCGATAACATAGGCTTATCTGTAGACAACTAAGAATCTCACGTCTTAAGTTTTTCTTTCATGTTTGATGTGGTTCAGGTTATGCGTGTGGGTGGATCATTCGTGATAGATATTACTAGGTCGGGAAGTTATTCATTTGGTGCTTATGGTGTCATGCGAAGGTCATCGTAAAGGAGGAAAAAAAGGGAGGGTAAGGGGGGGGGAATGTTGAGTGAGGTATTTAGTGGTCCACACGGTATTGAATACGAGGTTGGAAGAGAGAAAATAGTGAAAGAATATAAGGGAATTCAATAATTTGGTTCTTCTTTAATGGTGAATTAGGTGGGGAATATTTTTATTCAATTATGTTTTTATACTTAATTTTTATTTTTATTTTCATTCTGATTATTTTGTCTTGTAAACGTGGCTGCTAAAAATCAAAGATGTAAAAAAACCACCACCATAACCATAGCTAAATCAGACGGTGTCTCTCAATGGATAGTTTACAAATAGACAAAACAAGAATATGCAAATATATAGACCCTACAAAAGAATAAAGAAAAATGATGCATGGCAAGTAGTAGTGGTAGTATCTCGCCTCTCACCCCGATTTTTACCTTAAGAACATGATCAACAAAGAACAATAATGTCATCGTGTTTAGGACATAGAAGCATAGTATATGCTTGAGTTCGTATGTTTGTCATGTATGTATATGTATGCAGATATTCATGATATGCAGTTACTACCTAAAAGTCATCGATACTATCTGCCCACACACTCGTGCGTACAGCGTATTCGTATATACAAAATTCATTCTCATAACATAAACATAAAAAAGAAATTCTTGAACGAATAGAACCTTGACACCTCCTATTCGCCCCTAAGAAAATATCAAATATCATCAGTCATTCTCATCATCCAAACCTCCAAAAAGCACGTTTTCTCAGCCCTCCATATCCCTACGTCTTTTATTCCTTCCGCCTCCTCATCCCCACAAACAATGCAAGCGGCTTCCTCAAAAATCCCTCTCGACTCTCCATCTCCCCTTGCCTTAGCTCAAACTCATACCGCCTAAACACCGTGCTCACAATAAGCGCCATTTCCATCTCCGCCACATTACGTCCCACACAAGCCCGTGGACCGTAGCTGAACGGGATGAACGCGGCCTTTTGCTCTTCTGTCAGCTTTTCCCAGCGTTCGGGGCGGAACTCGTCGGCGTCGGGGCCCCAGATGGAAGTTGAGTGGTGGATGGTGTAGGCAGGGACGGAGAGTACGGTGCCTTGAGGGAAGTGCACGCCGTGGAGAGTGATGCCCGGGCCGGGAGGAATGACGCGGGGGAGACCAAGAGAAGAGGTGCTGTGGATGCGCATGGTTTCTTTGATGACGGAGTCGAGGTAGGGGAGGTCTTTGACTTGGGCGAAGGAGGGCACAGAGTCGATGTCTGGGATGGCCTGGTCGAGTTCGTTTTGCAGCTTCTGAATTACTTCTGGGTGGCGCAGGCAGTGGTACAGGAGAGCGCAGGAGGTGTTGCTCGTGGTGTCGCTGCCAGCAATAAGTTGGGTTAGGGCTTCAGCAGTGAGTTCTTCGCGGCCAAGTTTTGCGCCGGTTTCATCGCGGCCTTCCATCAGTCGGGCGAGCAAGTCAACACGGTCGGATGGCTTCTCGAGACGGGCATTTACGCGTGCAATGGCAATACCAGCGAGATTTTGAACGGCTTCAATTCCCTTGGAGAAAAATGGATCAGGAAGATAGCGTGCGTAGGGCTTCAAGGAAGGAAGGCAACCCAGGGCGCTGCACATTCAAGTTAGTGTGTGTTGAAGCATAAAAGGAGTGAAATCTTACCCAGAAACCTCACCCCGCCTGTTAAGTACCTCAATAGCAGGCGCAAATTTGGGCGGAGCATCAGGCGAGTCTCTGACTTCTGCGACATCTCGTCCCTTTTCCAGCATACCAAATGGCGCTCCGAAGGCCAAATCTCCAATGACATCAAAAGCAAGGTAGTTGAACCAGTGCAGTGCATCCATGGCATAGTAGTCGCCTTTTGCACTCTCTGCCCGCGTATCCCATTGCTTCTGCAACTCCTCGAGGTTGTGGTGAATGTACTGCTCGAATTGACCCACGGATTTCGCGGAGAAGGTGTGGGAAACAGTCTTGCGCTTGCGGGTGTGCTCAGCGCGGTCGCGGGTATTGAAGAGGCCGCGGCGGATGGAAACGAAAGCGTCATAGTATTCGCTGTAGTTGCCAATTAGTTAGCTGTCCATTCCTCGTTTTCAACACGTTCAAGTGAGTTGACAGGAAGGGCGGGAACAGAATTACACACCTCTTCAAGAACCCATTGCCATGTCCGTAAATCACCGGGATCGCCTCGGCATCCGCAATACTGACATGGTTTGGCTGAATCCTAACTAATGTGCCCATTTTCTTGTGCGCTGCATGCACCGCGAGGTAGCGTCTCCCGCGGCGAACTTGGTACATTAGCCATAAGTTGGTGAAGGCGGCAGGGAACGGAGCTGGGATCTTGCGGATGCTCCAGTTGCGGAGGTACGGCAGCAGGTAGTAGAGAACCGGGAGGAGCAGGAGGGTATACGGCGTGACGAGCGCGGTGAGAAACATGATGGCGAGTTTAAGAGGCGAAGAGGGTGGAAAAGGTAGAAGGGAAAGAGGAGGAAGAGGCGAAGAAGAAGAGGGGAAGCTGCTTCTTCCTATATCTTGGAAGCAGACCCAATCCAATGCCGTCCAGTCCAAGCAATAAGTAGTTAGAAAAAGGAGCTGAGCACAGCTGAAAGACTCAAACTCAAAACTCAGCTCGATAGTTCGATAGTATATCTTTTCTTCCCAACCAAGACCAGACGACCACTTCCCTCTTATACCTACAGTGCCAATCTCTCGGATCTCCCGTCCAAGTCCACCGACGTGCCCTTGGCCAGGTCCTTTTCCTACATCTCCGATCTAAATCCGCACACCAAACGTCAGACCTCCAACCCGCCCCAAGCAGCCGAGAGCTCAGTAACGTAGTGGATTGCCCAATGAGGGGGCAGCAGATGTTGGGTTACGAAGCCGAATCCACGACCCGTGCTGAGTAGGCAAGTACCCCGCGTTCTCAGCGTCCCCGAGTTTCCCCCGCAATCCGCGCCTACCAGCCCTGAAGCCCTTGCAATAGAGGCCGCGAGCCGCAAGCCTGCCGAGCGGATCGGCTGCAGGTGAGCAGGTGAGAGTTTGACACTGCGTTTGGGAGAGTACCGATATTGTTTTCCGGAGCACAGTCAAGGTGTTTGGTGTTTGGTGTTGGTGTTGGCTAACCTCGGGCCTTTTTTTGCAGTGTGGATATTGTGATTGTGCGTTTGGCAGGCGAAGAGAGCAAGAGGGAATGACGACTGGCTGCATACTGTCTGATTGGCTGACTCCAAGCGGCAGGCCCGCCCGAAGGAAGACGTTGACCGCGTGTATACAAGTACATATATCACAAGACTAAGACCCAATAGCAGCAATTGAAGAGCGTTGAATAGCAATGACAGCGAACCCAAAAACCAGTCATATTAGGCACAAGGAATATCTTATGTAGTCTGTCATCTACGGCATTAACTAACAAGAAGAGGAAAGTGGAAGAATAATGGCATTGTGCCCTTACAGACACATGCTTTGACACAAAATATGAGTGAATTAATACTCAAGTGGGGAGAAAGAAAATTTAAAAAAAAGGTCCATCTTAAAATCCACCACTCCAGACGCCCCATTTGGTATCATGCCTTCTCCTAACTGCTGCAGACACTGAATTGCCTCCCCTCCTCCCAATCCCATTCCCTAGCGAAGCAATGCTTCTCCTCACCTCGCCTCCCCATCTAGTCGTCATCTTCAAAGAAATTTAAGATTGCCTTGACCGCCATTGGGCCCAGCCCGTGAGGCGGATAGCAAATGTAGCTTGGGTCATCCATAGCACCCAACTTCTCTCTGAACTCGGTCTTGTTGGTAAGCTTGAGCTCCGTGGCAATAGCGTGGTAGGCTCTGCTGAGAACCTTGACACGAGTTCCCTTCACATTGTGACCAGGGGTGAACTTGGAGCTGGCGCCTCCACCAAAGGTGACGCTAGTTGCTCCGCCCTGTGCAACGATTTTCAAGGCATGAGTGACAATGTACTCAATAGAGCCAGATGGCGCATTCGGGAAATCAAGCGAGTACTTGACTTGCCAGCCGTGGTCGGGGCTCAATTGAGCCATAGCGACGAACGCTACGATAGTACCGTCCGGGGTATAAGCAATGTGGTACTGGCGGTGCTCCTGGTCTTGCCATGGACGAATGTTGGTCAAATGCACTTGACGACCCTTCCTGTTCTTCAGCCAGTCCTCAACACGAGCATCGACCTTTTGCTTGACATCATCGGGTGGTGGGCTTCCAAGGGCATAATCGGTGATCTTAACACCCTCCTTTTCAGCGTGTCGAATCTTGCGTTGAACATCTGAGTCATTGATTGCGGGATTGTGGGCTGGGTCCACGCGCTGCTCGGAGACGACCGAGAAAGTTCGCCAGTTGAACTTGGTAGCAAGAGTCTCTTCCGCTTCTTTGCCTACTAGAAGCCAGAGGGGCTTGAGGTTGCGTTCCTTCTTGACATATTTGAGATATGCAGTCATGGTCTTCAGATACTGCGATGGATGGCAAAGAGGGTCGCCAACCGTGATAGCAAAGCCATCGACAGGAACGAATCCGACTGCTGCTCCAGTGAATTCATCCCGCCAGATTTCTGTCCGCGGCTCCAACCACGAGGTGTTTGTAGCATCTCCATAATTGGCAATGAGTTTCTCAATGGGCTGGAAGTCCAAACCGGCCGCGGCTCGGTCTTGTCCCTCCCACGGTGGGTGCATAGTGCTCGCTTCCGGGTGGCGCAGTTGCTTGATAACGGGTTTCTCAGGCAGACTCTTGGGGTCACGGGGGAACATTGAAGCATGTCGAATATTCCCAAGGTTAAGGAGAAGCATGAGAATACGCTCCAAACCAATACCGCCACCACCATGTGGTGGGGCGCCCCATTGGAAGCCTTGAATGTATTCTTCCATCGACAGGGGGTCAACCTTGAGCCTTCGCATCTTGTCCAAAAGCAATTCCGCATCGTGAATACGCTGACCACCACTAAGAATTTCTTGGCCACGAAGGAAGATGTCAAATGAGTTGGTCACTTCGGGGTTGTTTGGATCGGGCATTGCGTAGAAGGGTCGTGCATTCACCGGGAATTTGTCTAGAACGTAGTAATCGGTTCCTAGCTTCTCTTTAATGACACGTCCGAGTTGGACCTCATCTCGGGTGCCCATATCTTCATTCTCATCAAGAGGCTTTCCATCCTCATCCCTCCATCCTGATTCGTTCAACATGCGGATACCTTCCGCAAATGGAATGATCGGCGTCTCATCCAACCATACAAGATCCTCGTGAGGAAAGTGACGCTTGACCACCTCAATCTCGGGGCGGTATCGCTCGTAGATACCCTTGAAAATGTTCTTGAATGTACGGTCGAGGGTTCGGAGGACTTCGTGGTAATGTTCGTCAATGGCCATTTCGAGGTCGAGACCAGTGTACTCGGTCAAGTGACGATAGGTGTTACTGTTCTCCGCTCTGAACACAGCGCCAATTTCATAGACCTTGCCGAAGTCTGCTGCAATGCTCATCTGTTTCGCTAGCTGGGGGCTCTGAGCGAGGAAGGCACCACGGCCGAAATATTCGACCTTGAACACACTGGCACCAGACTCAGTTGCACCACCCTGGAGCTTGGGGGTGTGAATCTCAATAAATCCTTCTCTGTCAAGTTGCTCCCTGAAGAGATTGCAGATACCAGACTGAATCCTGAAGATGCCCTGCGATGCGGTTGTTCGCAGGTCAATTACGCGATTGTTCAAGCGTGTGCGGTCTGCAATCTTAACACGGTGCTGCCCCTCTCGATGCTCTTTTTCAGCATTGGCGATCTCCTCGTCGACTTCCTTCTGGGTGACTTCAGCCTCATAGACATTGAAGGGTAGGTGCTCTGTGATGCCAGCCTCAACATGCAGGGCGTGAATGGAGACCTCGACGTCATGGATGCTGGCTCCAGTGACTTCACCCTGCTTTGATTGCGGCTCTTGGAGAATACCCTTGACGAGGACTACGCATTCGGGGTCGAGGTGCTCTGCCCAGTATAGCATGTACTTGGAGATGTCTCCGTGCTCAGACAAGACTCCCTGAATAGTAGCGAGCTGTTGACGGAAGACAAAGAACACAAACTTTGCGCTCATCTTTCGTAGGTGGTGAATTCTGGCGCGGAAGATGACCTCTTTGCCGACGTCCTTGGCCGTAAAGTCCATGATTTTGAGACGGGGCTCATGCTTCCACTCTCCAGCATACGTGTTGGGACCGATGGAACCATACTTGGCTTTCTGTTCTGGGGTTAATTCCTTGTCGGCTTGTTCTTCCATTTCCCTCCTTCGCCTCTCAAGCTCAGCTTCTTTCTCTTGGACTTCCCTCTTGCGTTCCTCTTGCTGAGCCAGCTTCTCATACTTGCGCAATTGGTTGCGCGACATGGGCTCTCCCTCGCGGTTGAGGGGCGTCTCGCCATCACTGGAGGACCCATCGCCAATGTGTAGTTTCTCCTTGACTGCACGGATGGGGCTATGGGTATGGGCGCCGAGCGAGCCTGTACGAGAATGCCCCAAGCTGGTCTTTGAGCCTGTATTGCTGCGACTGGGGCTGTCAGTGCGGCGGTGGAAGATGCCACTGGATCGAGCAGATTCCTTGGTCTGATCTAGGCTCTGCTTGCTATCTACGGGAGAAGCAACGATGTCCTTGTTGCGGTCGAATGTTCCGCTGTTACGCTTGAACTCTCCGCTAGCACGTCCAAAGAAATGGGTGTTTCGAGGAGAGCCGACAGGAGAAGCGGTGCGACCATTTGGTTTGGGAGAGGCAAGACCACCCTCGTCATCGGAGGCGGGGTTACTACGAGTGCCCGTCTTGAGCTTGTCCAATGCCTTTTTGAGAGACATTTTGTGGGGTGGCGTTGGTTGTGCGCCCGCACTGTCAAGCCGGTGGGTGTGGTGGTGATAGTGGTGATGGTGGGGCAGGCCCGCAGTGCGAGTGCGAGTGCAAGAGCAAGTGCAGGTGTGCGTGGAAGTGAATCAATCAATGATGAAAGAAGCAAAAAGGCAGCAAAGTGCCCTTTTCAAAAAAGAGAAAAGCTGTTGCGGGCTGCTCGGAAGTCTTCGGGGCCGCGGGCAAGAGCAATTCGTATTAGTAGTGGGCAAGCGTTCGGAGTCGGTGCGGTGCAGTCGCGCGTGCAGGCGGAGGGGCACAGGGAGGTTGATTTCGGTATGACGCAAAAAGGCCGTTCCGGAGCTGCTGCTCTTTGCCTGTTGTTGACGGAGCGAGGTGTGGCGCGTGCTTGCCCAAAAAATAACAAAAAAACAAGGTTGGGCCTTGGTTAAAGCTTGAGCAGCGAAATTCACGTCAAGCTGATGTCAGGCAAAATGAGCTTCTGGTACTCACGGCACTGCTGTTTGGGGGTGTGGAGGACAGGTGAACGGGTGGACAGGTGGACAGGCGGACAGGCGGGCAATGGAGCAAAAAAACCAGCAAGAGAACATCAAGAACCAGCAACCTTCACAGGACAAGCCCGCCTTTTGACGGCACCTGCATCTTCCCAAAGGCACAAAGCACCCGCGCCATGCATTCCCTGGATAGCTTCGGTACGCTGGTCTGCATGCAAGCTCCGCTGTACCTCCCGCCCGCGTCCATTGTTCTTCACCACTATCCAGCATTTGAATGGCCCGCTGATGCTGACATATCCGCGCCGTTCCGCTTCAAGCTCGACTTACCTCTTCCAGCCCAGATTACATACACTCTGAGAAATGCTGAAGCTTTCCCATTCCCGCCGCCAGCCACATGCCCCTCGTCCCAATCCAGCTCTCGGCGTCCTCACCACCGCTGTTGACGGCAAAGCTTGTCCTGCATGGTCATCAGTCATGCATATCCGCCCTATTACTACAACCAAGACTGCCTCTGCCCATTAATATCAGAAACGCCTCGCTCGCCCGCCGCTGCTGACTTGCCTATGATTCAGCGTCTCGCTCGAGCCCATTTCCCTGCTCCACCGGTGGCCGTTTCCGAGCCAACCATCTGTAGATATCTCTACTCGGGTCTGTCATCAGGCCCCGTATCAAATATAGACTCTTGTCTTTAAGCACTGGGCACTGTGCCTGCTCTGGTTTTGAAGCTTGCACTTTCACGCTGTACCTGAGACGATCACTAGCTCATACCGTCGTCATACCATTGTTGGCGTGTTGTCTGCAAATGCATATGGTAAAGCTAGAATCCCATCCTTCATTACTTTTCCCATTGCCAGATTCTCAATTTCTCCCAATTTACTGGTTTTCAGGGTATTCGGCGACGTCACTGCTACCAAAACCTCCCCAATGCTCAAACTCGTCCGCAAACTTTACAGCTGCTTTGAGGTAATACTGTGACTCGTCCCCCCATGTCTCCGAAATCACTTGTATGGACCGGCACGCTACGTTTCGTTAGTTCTGTGTACTAGTCGAGCCCCCAAAAGCTGACAATTCCTCGCGGCCTTACCTTTAACATAGTGCGCGTCCAGTGAGTTGCGCGAATTAAGAGCCTTATCAATCACGAATTTCCAGTTTCTACCCTTGAGGTCGTAATCCTGGATAACGGATTCATCAATCTTTGGCCGTGTCTGTGCAATATACACCGCAAGCGCAAACAGCCACCACTGTCGAACGAGGCTGATATGGAACTTGGGCGACACTAACGGCAGTAGAATGCGCACCGCATGTGAAGATGTGAGCAAATGCACAAGGAAGAAGTCAAATGCGGATTGGCCTGGAGCCTCTGTACCGACCAACAGCGCAACAGCCAACTCCTGTGACAGCTGAAATTGCTCCTTTGGATTGCTCAGCTCCCACGCATTCCAGTACTCGAGGAAAGCCGCTTCCTGCTGGTCGAATACTTTTGAAATATCCCCGCTCCGATGGTCGTATAAGCCGTCGAACCGCTTATCCACCCGAACCTTTTCTAGTATGTCCCGTATCGAGGTAGATTGATGAGGGCTGGGTTTCGTGTATGACGTATCGTCGATATATTTATGGAGGGGACTATAGAAACACGCGCCAAGAGCTAGTGCTTCGATAGCCAGTGTTCTAGAATCGAGTTCGTAGGCGTATCCAAGGTGGATTAGAGGATGCCCCACTCGAGATATGATTGTTAGCAATGATATATGCGGTCATACCCAGGATGGTGATATACTCACATCCAGAAACCAGCCCGTTGATCAGCGGCTCCTTGCCCCCAAATAGATACTCATCTAACAAGTGCTTCCAATCGTACCTCAGTGCAACCAGCTGATCCTCGAAGAAATCGATAAACGCTCGTTGGTACCTGCAATCGCGATGTCAGCCTCACCTGTGACAAAAATTCATTGTACACCTCGCATAAAGCTTCTGCTAGTCCCTCCTTCCACAAACCTAGCCCCCGAACCCCCAATCCGGTACAAACATAGATATAAGACGACCTACTCTCTCTTCCCCAAAAAATCCCTCCAATCATCCTGTGCAATCTCCCCCGGGGAATCTTTCCACGGCTCCAATTCCTCGGACTGCTTCTCATACACCTCGCTCAGATGCTCACTCGTCCCGCCGAGAATATAAGCCGACCCTAGAATCTAACGAAACATTGAATCAATTAGCACAGCTCTTATCACCATCTCTCTCTACCCGAGCGCTCTCTCAAAACCCAAAATCTGCATTTTTGAGCGCCGTAGGCTGGCCCTTACATGCGGTGTATGATTGTGAAACCTCAACTCGTGGTATATGATCGAATGATTCGCGTGATTCGCTTTGAGTAGGTGCTTCAGCGTCCGCGACCGTTTCTCTGCACTCGTCTCGCTATGGTGGATCGTTACGGACGGTATGTTAATCGAGGGGTACTTATGGTTGCTTAGCGCGGCGGCCGCCCCGGAGAAAAAGTGCAATTTGAACGATGGAATGCTCCACATGATGGACACGCTGCTTCTTCGAGACAGTCCGTCGTGCGTAAGTGCAGATTTCTGTAAATGCGTCGCTCAATGCGAGGAGAAATAATTGTTGGGGAGTTTGCGGGGAATCCAAAAAGTTTATTCCAACGTGACGTGATGGGGTGAGCTTGGACGTCGGCGTTAGCACGGATGCTCGCAAGCATTACCTTGGGAGGCGAATTGCTCACGGGCTGCACATCATGCAGATTCCCAAGAGTTGACAGACTACCCTGTGCTAGTTCAATGGTCCCAGAGCAGGCCACGAAATGTGGTAGCGAGAAAGAAATCTACATCCTGGCCCTAGTTGATGTATGCATGGGTCAGGCACAGTGGTAATTGAGAGCAAACTGATTATTGCCTATGTGATTGCTATTTCACTTCCAGAGATACACCATTTTGACGAGGGGTTTAACTGAAGCCAACAAAGGTGTCCAAGTCCACGGTTCTCCGAGGGTATATCGCTTAGTACTCGCCTTCCTCAACATCACCCTCGAGAGAATCGCTGGCAACCTCCTCGTAATCCTTCTCCAATGCAGCCAAATCTTCGCGAGCCTCGGAGAACTCTCCTTCCTCCATACCCTCACCGACGTACCAGTGCACGAAAGCGCGCTTGGAGTACATGAGGTCGAACTTGTGGTCGAGGCGGGACCAAGCCTCGGCAATGGCAGTGGTGTTACTAAGCATGGCGACGCTTCGGTCGACGGCGGCGAGCTCGCTTCCAGGAACGCTGATGGGCCTGTAGATGATTAATAACGTGCCAATTCAATGAGGCGTTTGGGAACTCACTTGGTGTAGTTGATGCCGAGCTTGAAACCAGTGGGGCACCACTCGACCAAGTTGAAAGAGGCCTTGGCCTTGAGTTGACCAGCAGCAACATTGCAATCACGGGGAACGATGTCACCACGGTACAAGAGGGCAACAGCCATGTACTTTCCGTTGCGCGGGTCGCAGACAACCATCTGGTTGTTGGGCTCGAAGCCTATTGTGAATCAGTGTACATTCCGGCATAGCAATTTCTGCTTTGAGAATATGTCCGGATACTTACACTGGAAGGTAAGCTCGCTGACCTTGAAGCTCTCGTGGGAACTCTTCTTGGCCGAGATAACTGGAGCGTAGGAGATAAGAGGGTAGTGGATACGAGGGTATGGGACCAAGTTGGTTTGGAACTCGTTGAGATCGACGTTAAGGGCACCATCGAAACGCAGACTGGAGGTAATGGAGCTGACAACCTGAGCAATCAAACGGTTGAGGTGCTCGTAGTTGGGGCGGGGAATGTCCAAGCTGCGGCGGCAGATATCGTAGACAGCTTCGTTGTCAACCAGGAAAGTGCAGTCGGAGTTTTCAATGGTGCTGTGAGTAGAGAGGACCGCGTTGTAGGGCTCGACAACGGAGGTAGAAACGCGAGGAGCTGGGTACACTGCAAACTCAAGCTTGCACTTCTTGCCGTAGTCGGTGGAAAGACGCTCGAGGAGCAGAGCACCGAAACCAGATCCGGTACCACCACCGAAAGAATGGAAGATGAGGAAGCCCTGGAGGGAAGAGCAGTTGTCTGTCTGCTATCAGCAAGTTGGAGGTGACATGATGTGTCTGAAAGGCGTACCAGCGACACGTCGGATGCGGTCGATAACGCTATCAACCATCTCCTTGCCAATGGTGTAATGGCCACGGGCGTCTATACCGAGATCAGTATCTTTCCATCATAACCCGGGGCAGATCTTAGAATTTAGGCATACAGTTGTTGGCAGCATCCTCCTTGCCGCTGATCAACAGCTCGGGGTGGAACAGCTGGCGGTAGCCTCCGGTTCGGATCTCGTCAATAGGCTACAAGAATCAGTATGCAATCTATCAATTCATGGAAGGGGTCTCCCATACAGAAGGGTCCAAATCGACGAAGATGGAGCGAGGAACGTATTTGCCGCTGCCGGTCTCGGTGAAGAAAGTCTCAAATGAGCCACCCTCAGCAAGCTCCTTTGCGTCAGGGTCGGGACGACCATCGGCCTTCAAGCCATGCTCAAGCAGGTACCTGTTATCGTATGTCAGTCCAAATTTTGTGATAACCGGCGAGGCTGCCGTCGATAGGGGTCTCCGTACAGCTCCCAGGCGCTGTTGCCGAGCTGGGTACCGGCCTGGCCGATGTGAAGGTGGCAGATCTGCATTCATCAGTTAGCGCTCCGAGTCCAAAATTGAGTACACAAGGCCATTGAGATGGAAGACTGCAAAATCCGCGTCGAGATCTTCCATCTTGGACCAAATTTCGCGTGCGTAGCTACCCAGAGAGCTGTCTCCTAGGCAGAAGGAATATTGAAGGGGGGGTTTGTCGATCCCATGGTGGTGGGATTGTAAAGGACCTGGCAGTGTAGAAAGACATACCTCTCCTCGCATGGTGGATATAAAAAGCTGTATCAAACAGACTAGAGTAGCAGTGTCAGGGTCAGGACCTGAGAGTTGTTGTAGGAGAACCGTTCGTGCAACGGAGCGGTGAAGCGCTGGTGTTAGTGGGGCAAGAACGGCAGTGGTCTGTGTATTTACGCGGAACTCGCGAGGTCTTAGCGCGATGCGGTGACAGGGGGGTGGCGCCTTTGACAGGAACACTACGAAAGAACTTGATCACAGTGCACAAAGAAGCAAATTCTCAGCAGAAGCGCAAAGGTTACGGTCAAGATAATAGTTCTCAATTTCGTTACATCTATCCTGCTTCTCCTAGAAGCTTTAATAATTAAACAGCAGACTAATGTCTCGCTTCCTCGTAGCCCGATTTGTTCGGATCTCAATGCTTTTCGCTCTTCTATGCGGTAATGTCGAATGATCAGGGCTTTATGTTGGCGCCCAAATAAACTATCTATGCCCTTAATGCTAGATGTGGTGAATAGTAACAAAATAAAAGAAGGAAGAAATTCTAAACATTGGCATCAAGAATTAATGTAGATGCCTCATCTCAAAAGTGTCGGTCTGAGCACGCTGAGGCGGGGAGAAAGTCCGGTCTGAATCTGCAGTGTGTGGTAGGGCGCCAGACGACTGCATAGGTCGAGTTTCATCAGCGCTCTTCCGGATAGCCTGTGGACTAACTAGTCCAGAGCGCGGGTCCAATTTCTCCTTGCTCGGGGAGGAGTTGTAATCACCCTCTGGAATGCTACCCATACCTAGCTCCTCATCCGCATGGCGGTTTCGACTGAAGAAACGGTTCCTATGGTTGCTGCGGTCCCGAGTTTGAGTACTGCCAGTGCTGGTGCGCTGAATTCCAGTGGAAATGCCTGTATCTTGGGAGTTCCGAACACGCTCTTGTGAATGACGAGATGGAGATGTGACCCGCACAATAGTGGCCCTTGTTCGAGATTCGATATCTCGATCGTCGAGGACATCACCAGGCATATCCTGCAAAGCCATATCCCTCATACCCAGTGAAAAGTCAACACGTCGGCCCATGGCGCCGAAAGACTCACCACGAGTCCTGCTAGCGCTATTACGAAGAATGGAGCCGCGACGTGTCGTGCCATTATTACCAACAGTGTCCTCAGGAGGGGGAGCAACAAAAGGCTCATCTTGAGGTTGTTGGTCACGCAGACCATTCGGGTTATCCGGAGTACCATTGTGGCCAGTTCCAGGTGTAGCAGTGTGAGGAACGTTCTGAAGGTAGACAGGGAACGACTCCTTTTGTCCAGGGAAGCGCATGCGTGGACCCTCGATGCCACATTCCTGGATAGCAATCATAAGAGCACAGATGAACTTGTTCCTTCGTTGTAGACGGAGCAACTCGTTCTGCCAATTCGACTTGTAGAAAAATACGACATTAAGTTTGAGCCAGTGAACTTCTGACACCTCTCTAAGTTCAGTCAGAATGTTGGTCTGGTACTCGCGTTTCTCTGACTCTACAAAGTCAAGCAGGCGCATCCGTAACGAATCGATCTGCTCCAAGGTAGTGCCGAACTTGATGATAATAGGCACAGCTTCAGCGAGAGCACCTGAGCGACGATGGTTGAGAATGAACAGAGTGTTCAGATAGCTATTAGGTGCCTGCACGATGTGGCCCTGCATCTTCTTGAACTCAGTATAGAAAAGGGCAATCTCTTTGACGAAATAATCATCACCCATTCCCATGTCACCCGTATTGCCGTAGACCTGGACTCGATCGCCAACATCATAGGGATGCTTGATGAAGACGAAAATGATAGACTGAAGGAATTCCTGAGCAGTAGCCGAGAACAGCCATGACAAAGCGAGAACGGTGGAACCTGCAGATGTGAGAACACCGGCAGCCGAGGTTGAGATCAAGGAGATGAAGACGATGACTGTAATGATGACCACGACAAACATGAATACGTCGTCGAGTTTGCTGACGACGGAGTCCAAGTCTTTCAGAGATGCCGTAATCGATTTGCGTTCTCGTCCAATTTCAACGCAGACAGCCTCCAACTCTTCCATGGAAATATCTCCATTCATGTCTTTGTCAAACATGGAGAATGCGGCGTCGGCCTCTTCGTCGCTTTCAAAGGCATCCTTCAAGTCATCCGCGAATACTGTCTCCGTGTCCATGCGTGCAAATGTACGATACAAGCGCCGAGCGAGAATTTGACCACCACCGGTGGTACTGAGGAGTGTAAGG
The DNA here is from genome assembly GCA_028476805.1 of Acrocalymma vagum. NCBI lineage: Eukaryota > Fungi > Ascomycota > Dothideomycetes > Pleosporales > Acrocalymmaceae > Acrocalymma > Acrocalymma vagum. The sequence goes on from JAQGEP010000072.1 coordinate 53,397, forward strand.
ACGACCTGATGTGGATGGTTGCTCGATGTGACCTGACGACCGGTGAAGTCTCCAGCCACTTTCCCGGCGATATCACCAAATTTATTGAAACCCTCCTTGAGGTTCCTTTGAGCTTCGGTGACCAATTGCCCAGGGGTCCGCACACCTGAGGGGCCTTCCTTGCCTTCGTCGAATTCCGAATCCTCCATTTTAATCTTTTCTTTGGAGTACTTGTAGAGCTTCACAAGGCTGCCAATCTGAAATTTGTTCAACTCAATCCTGTCGGCGTAGGTACGGAGATGGAAACTGATGGCAATCAGCTGGATGATGATTTTTTCCACAAAGTTGAGAACGAAGCCAACAAAAAGGGCAATTAGCACTTTGTTCATTGTCCTTTCCCAATCCCTAGTAGTGGTATTGCCATCAATGTGGTGGTTTTTCATAGTTGGAAGAAATGAGATCTCTATAGCCAGCCACCAGAAGAATAAAGTCGCTGGAAGCTCGAGTTGTTTGCCCATGTCCCTCCATTTTTTGCTGTTGTTTGTGAACAGACTGGAGACTAGTCCAATCGGCCACGGAAGACATTTGGCTAGAAGCTAGAAAGCGTTAGAAGGGTGTCAGAGACGAGAGGGAGGAAATACTTACCCTGCCGGCCCAAAGCGTCAACCAAACGATCATCAACCAGATAGAGAACCAGAGCAACTTGACATCGCCAACAGTGGCATCCTTGAAGACCAGAGCGCCTAGCAGTAGGGGAATGAGAATGACCAAAACCAGAGGGGTGATGTAGGTGAAATATCGAACAACCCAGCTCGAACTGTGGACCTTTTTGAAGAACTTGGACAAACTCGTGTTAGGACTCTCCGGGGGTTTGTATAAAGCTGCCTTTTCGTGTAGCGGATTGGTAGCGGCGTCGAACTCGTCGACAGGATCCTCGCGACGAGACCTCTGCCTCCTCATAGAACGGGATACAGACGAGTCACGTTTCAGTCCTTCTTGGTTGGAGATTTGGCGTTCTATCTCAAGCATAGCGAGATCGTCATCCAGCCTGCTAGCCTGCTCCCGTGACTGAGAGGGCGAATGCATATTCTGCATATTTCTCATATGAATGTCGTGGGCGGTTTCAACAGTTAGATGGGTGTCCGCGCGCAGTCTCCCTGTTCTTCCTTCATTTGCATCCACTGCATGATTTGAGTGCTGTTGGCTCAAATCATCGCCGACAAAAGTGCCATCATCATCCGAGGAGCGTTGACGATGCATATTGCTATGCATGTCATAAGTGGGCTCAGGGCGCTCCACTGGGGTGCTCATTGCTGCAGTTGGGAACTATTTGGGCTCCTTCAAGAAGGGTATATGGGGGAGTACCGCGAGTAAGAAGCCCCGGCGACCGCGGTGACGTTGTGCTCCGGCTCAAAACGGAAATCGGCACTGAAAAGAAAATGTAAACGAGTGACGGTGAGGACGCGACTGACGGGGGCTTGGTCGATGCAGTGAAGTGAGGTAGAGGAGAGAGACAGAGGAGAAAGGAAAAGGGAAACGAAAACGATTAGAGTAGATAGAGTGTGTGGAGAATTTTGATACGGGATGAAGGGGTCTCCAAGACGCGTGGAACCGACCCAAGGGACTAAAGTACCAAGACGGTGGTGGAGGTGGACGGCAAGCCCTTAGGGATTATCCTGATCATCGATTTTCATTTCAACAAGCAGCAGTGAGTGGCCATTGTCTGCAGAGAAAACTGGGTCGCGGGAATTGACAAGTCACAGCAGCAAGCACGGCGCTGGCGACGTCGATGGCGCAGATCGAGTGGGCCCTCGTTTGCTGTTGGGAGGGTTTCTGGCCTCAATGCATTTTCCACCGCCGGCGCACCAGCAAGGCGACGCTTTCCTGGCAGACCAACGACGGGAGGCTTTTGCTCTGCTCAACACTAGTTACTTGTATCTACCAGGCAGATCGGCAAACGCAGTGTTTGGCCCGGCCTGGTCTGCAGTTGGCCTAGCGCGGCGTCTGACCAGCAGCAAATTGTGTTTTGCCGGTGATGTCACGCAAGCCGAATAAGTACAAGTAGAGGCAAATGCAGGTCCAGCAGAGCTCTCAGTCGTTGCGTAACGGGCCGGCTCTTCTTCGCCTTATGGATGTGCCCATGCCCAAGGTCTATGGCATGCGTGGTGGCGCCTTTCCCCTGGCGCGGCGGCGAAGGACCGCGCTTCAACGGCCGAATAAAAATAAACCTGAACATGCAGATAAAGAAAGGTGAGGCATGCGCTGCCCCTAGAATATCATCCTACCGGGCGCGATTCGGTGGTAATATAGATAGGCGCAATTCGCACCTGGGATAAGAGAATGCGCCGTGGCCCCCTTTGGCACATGTTTTATTACGGGCCACGGAATGCGGAACTGTTTCAACCGCTTGCCGAATGCCTGCTGAATGCCTGCTGAATGCCTGCTGAATGCCTGCTGAATGCCTGCTGAATGCTTGCTTGAATGCCTGCTCTGCGCCTGCCTCGGTTCCTTGGCTGGGTTGTGCGTGGGGGGTGCTTTGCTCCAGCACACCAAGGCACCGCAACCATTCACACAGTCGAAGACTCTCGATGACACTGCTTCGCCCTAGCCCATCTGCTCCAGTTTTCTCTCCCCAGAGATCGAGCAGATCGAATCTCTGTCCCATGGGCTCTCTTTTCCCTGTTCCACATCATCAACTCGCCCTCCTTGGTCAACGGGCAAGCTGCCACGACATTCGTCTCCTAGCCCTGCGCGATGCCCATCAACCTCCACATCGTCCGCCAACGCGCACTGCTCGTCCCATCAAAGGCGGACGAACATGACGAATTGGTCCCGCTAGCTGCAATGTCCTAGCAGAGTCCACTCGCAACGGAGCGTCTAGCGCTATCCGTTTTCGTGTCCTTACTTCCTGATTGTGTCATGTCTCGTATTCAAGTTGCTGGCTTCGATGAGACGAGACATTGTGACGATTGCCATAATCACATCTGGCGGTCAAAAGAGCGCCCACTTAACCTCTCGATGCATTGCGCTGTGTGACAGATGACCTGGGTCTTTCCTGCCTTTTTGTTTCCATCCGGTCCAATTGCAAGCATCCAGCACGTTCTGTTTTATTTGTCCATCGTATACCACCGTATAGGCAGGCTCAGCGTACGCTAACCTTGAACCGGATAGACACGGACTGATGAATCTACCAGGAATTTGTAGCTCATTGGGACGACTCTGATTCGCCGCTGCTTGTATGACTTTCGTTCGCCTTTTCTCTGCACGTACTCACAAGCTGAATGCTAAAGACAATGCTGGACCTTTGCTCAGCGGCAAGACGATATGTGTTGAAATTTTGATGTATCTTTGACTAATCCCAGGTCCCAGGTATACTATGATTATGCACGCTATGGGATGAAGGACTAGCGGGCATGGCTTACCTGAGCCGGCGATCGCAATTGTGAATCACATAAGACCTCCTCCTTCCCGTCTCTCAAGCAAAGACTTGATAGAACCTATAGAATCTTGGCTATCATGCTCTGTTGAACCAACCACGCCTTTGTTAAGATGTGCCCAACCGCGCCTTCCCTAAGCCATAAACGCCTTCCTTTGGCGTGAGAACAGGAGCCATTTCCTCTGCCCAATCTCGCTCGTGATTCTGCTGACATTCAAGCCATACCATGGCTTTCATTTGTGGAGTTTTGGTACCACGTCGGACCTCTTCGCCAGCACGATTGATTGGCGACGACTTGCGAACGCTTGATCCAGACCTTGAAAAGATTAGATACTTTGAACTGTTTCCGCACTGTAAGCACCGGGAGAATTGGAGTTGTTTTCGGGGCTGAAGATTTGGTTAGGGTTTAATAATAAGTCGGTACGATAATTTTGTTCGGGTTTATTAGATGGAAGAAACCACAGAAGATCGTACAGAATCCGAATCCACAATGGCTACTTGATTCCTCCTCATATCGTGAGACGGCAATCTTGTTAAGCAACTACGACTGTGAGGTTAGATTCGTCGAAACTATCTGCCTGCCGTTGATTCGTATCCTGTTTTCTCTGACAGATGATGCGGTAGGTCCTAAGTCCTGCAAGGGTTTGCCAAAGGTTACCTTCTTGGTAATTCGTACTACGATCCAGCTTGGCAATCATTCATCGGAGAAGTAAGCCTTTTTATCATGTTGTAGCGAACAGGTGTTCACAAAGGAGCTCTCGCAACTATGCATTCACAACATTTCACGTAATCAACAAACAGACGTACATACGAGAAAGTGGAAAACTAATGTCATATACTATGAGACGCTGTAAAGCTTGATCGATTTAATTGATTGCCAGTGTTTATCTGAGCAATTCAAGAAACCTTTTGTAGTGTGTCTGACTACTCATCGCCGGTGGTAAATGCCAATGTATAGCTTCCAGAGCAGTCCAGACTAGTCCGCCACTCCTTGCATCCACCCATTGCCGGAAGCAAAAAAATGTGTAAACATGCAGCGAAAAATAGTCAATAAGGAACCGTCCTCTTACCAGAGGATGACTCTACCCTCAATGGACCGATCTTTCCTACTGAATCTCACTGCTTCAAGTTAGTCAGTCATTACAGCTCACTATTTTGGTCACTCGTTTTACCATAGTCACTCATTATATATATAATCTCGATCTCATTCTTTACACTATGCTTCTCTACAACACCTTTGTTTACCTTCTAGGTCCCGCTCTAACCGTCATCGCGAACCCTGTCGCCAACCCGCAAGCCATATTTTGCGAATCGACCGATGTGGCAGGCCTCGTCAACGGCGTCCGACATGGCGTTGGCAATCGTCTTTCCAATAGCAGCAGCAGCGATAGCAGTGACACCGGTGAAAGTGGAGGCTTCAACGTCGCAAACGTCAACGAGAATCCTAGTGCAACAGAGACGGATTCATCGTCCGCTGCCACCGCAACCGTATCCGCTGAGTGCGATCGCAACAACTGTCCCAATGTCGTGAGTGCGGCTGCTTGCATTGCGCCCGCAGCGGCAAATGGAGATGTTGGGACGATGATGAATTGTGTTAATAACGATCGGACAATCATGGCAGAGGTGCGTATGTCCCTTGACCTTTATTGCACAATGAAGGTGGCGGGCCGAGTTGTAAGACTAGTGTTGTTGGCTTTAGGCTAACCGTTGCATTTAGATGTGTCGGTGCACGGATTGCATTGATGGCCTTATCTATATGTGGGTTGTCGGGTACTGTTAGGACGGCTCAATATGAAAGCGAAGGAGACAGCAGGCAGAAACCATAGTTCTTGTCGAGATCATCCTCGTTATAAGTCAATGGCTTTGTTTCTGGTTGTGGGTTTCTTAGTAGATGTTAAATTGACGAAAGACACGTGAATGGACCGTTACTACAGACTTTGCTTCAGTTGGGTAGTTTTTACACTGGCTGCTCAAGGTGGTGCTCTTGAAATTTTCGACTTTTCATTATAGTAATGTTGCAACTAATACGGCATCCTTCAGCTCCTCAGATATGACACGTCTGGAAGTGCATATTAGCTTCTATCGCTGATTCCGATCCATAGAACTCGTCAAAGCCATATTATAATTGATTGTTGATGAAGCTACGGGACAGATTCGAGCACTTCAAGGGCATCAATTGGAGAAATCAAAAACCCACGAGGATGACAAACTCATGGCGCTTATGATAATTGAACGTTAAGACCAATTCTCTGTCAATGTTAGCTCGATATAAGTTTTCTTTTCGACTTATCCTGACTTGAGGACACAACCATTGTATGTGCTGAAATAGGGATCAATCAGATATGAATAATCATGTAGTCATATTATTGGACGGTAACGGGCCCCGTGAATAGAGAAATATTGGAAGAAAACCATGCGAGGAATTCATTGTCATGCGGCGCATTACAACAGGCGAGCAGATTACGTGGATGTAATCCATCTCTTGGTGTTGGGCTATGCTGCAGTTCCTGCCTCTTAGGTGAAGGAATGCGATTCCTAATTTGGCTCGGGTTGTACAGTCAAGTACACCCTTACTCTACAACAGTCGAGGACCACCGGATACGATGAATGTCAGTACAAATGAGTAGTCGATACTATCTATTGGATGTCTTTAAAGTATGGCCTGCAGCGATAAAGTAAAGCCTGGGGGGTTTTGATATGCATTAGGAGAGAGGTTTTTTTTGCAAATTTTAGTAAATCTCTTACTGGGATACTTGCTCAGAGCCAGAGCAAGAAGTAAGAACTATCATTGACATCTAGTTGAAGCGCCTCACTCCGTTACTGCGTGCTTGGGCTGACTAACTCACTTAAGGAATGCATGAGTACTGAGCGAGAGCTGGTCGCCCAAGGCTCTACATATCTACTGAGACAAGTCCCACATATCTGTAGGAAAGTGTCCTTTTCATTGAGCCTTTACTGGTCGGGTTTTTGGCCCAGCCACTTCCAGTGCATGTACACTGTTGTTGGTCGTTTTGAATTCCCGAATCATCAATACACGTGCACTGATTTACAACATCATTGATTGGTTGCCTCTATGAATGGACATAGCAATTACTCTGAGCTTTTGCAATCGCTTCTACCATCGCATGAATTACACTCTGTTACGATGGGCTCATGCATAGTTTTTAATGAGACACCATTTAAATGCAAGTTAAGACTCAACAAGCGACTGCAAAACTTCAGCCTCTGTCACATACGTATGTCTCTTTGCCTTGTTGTTCTTGTAATGAACTTCTATACAGAGGAATGCTAACATCCGCTCTAGAACTGATTCGGCCTCCAACGGAGATCTTTGCCACATTTCATTCTAAGATTGCCCAATTTTTTACCTTCTGAAACCTACAACGTTAAAATCGCATGAGTCATAACTTATGTGTCCGCTAAGATGCTGACGGGAGATTCAGTCTAAGCTTCTCACAGCATTACACTCCATTGAGTTACATGAATAACTGCTATGCCGGATGCCGACATGAGGCATCGATTGAACGGCTGATGATTGTTTGTCAACATTGCATATTCACTTCCTTTTGGTGGGATTAATGCCCGATGCACCGGCATTCACCCCACAAAAGTGAGTAGAATGGTTGTAGCACATGTTTCAGACACAGGTTGAGGAGCGTGTGGGGATCAGTGATCTTATACTTTTCCACTGCATCAGTGACTGTGCTCAATTTGAATTTATTCATTTGCTGCTACCAAGGAATAATTTGCTGCAGTACTCTGAGCATAAGATACGATTTATGATCATCTTACTAGCAATTGCGAATTTTATCGCCATTTGGCACTTGATTGGATGATGGCAGGCAGTACAGATGGATCACGATTCCGGTATCCGGCTATGTATATATATCTGCAAGGGTTTGCGAAAATGGATAACTATCGCGGTCGGTACTACAACGTGTTTTTCCGACTACCCCTTCTGAGACATGACAACACAGGAAGAAAACGACGCACGGAGTGACTAGTGCTAGTTGTTCAATTAACAGGTGGCGAGAGTCTACATGATTCTTTTCCGCCCGTCTTACATTACTGGCATCAGATCGTTTGTGTCTCCGCAGTAACATGACAAAATCTGAGGAGTATAAAAGTGCATTCCTTTGTCGCTTCACTTTCCATGACAACTTCCACGCCATGCTTGGGTCACATATCCCAAAAGTGCTTTTTGAACAGGTGTGCATAGTAAGAGCCAGATGATACAACCCCTTACTTTTGGTCTGCACTGGTCTCAGAAATGTATAAAGGTGGGTTGAAACAACCTTGCAGCTGGTTGGTTTCTGTCAGGAATAACGCTACACTCAGACAATTGGTCTTTCTATCCGGCCGATAGCTCAAGTTCTACATCTCTCCATCATGCACTTCCTAAGCACAGTTCTTTGCCTCCTGGCATCCGCTTCGCTTGTTCTTTCCTCTCCTGTCGCTAATCCTCAAGCACTGTTTTGTGATACCGACGGCTTAGTTGCTTTGATGAACGGCGCTTATACTGGTTCACCGACTTTGAGCGGAGCATCACCCACAGCAACCGACGAAGACACTGGAGGATTTGGGGCCCAGTCATTTGACGACGGGGAGGACACCAGCTCGGCGGGCAGCCCACAACCAACCACGACCAATTATCCTGCAGGCTGTGATGTCAATCAATGCCCTGATGTTACAAACAAATCTCCCTGCATCTCCCAGAACCTCGACATTGGGGACCTTGGAGCAGTCGTGGGTTGTGTTGGATGGGACACTGAAATGATTACACAAGTACGTTTACATCTTGAAAGAAGGTAATGAAGAGGGCTAATCATCGATGAAGCTGTGCGGTTGCGCGAATTGTGTATCTGGACTGGACGTCTTATATACCGTTGGATTCTGCCCACAAGATGCAGCGCCAACCCAAACAAGCACCACATCCTAGAGGTGAATACGTTAGGAAAATTGAGTCAGAAGGGTTTATGGTTATTTTAATACTCGTCGGGGTGATTTGAGGAGCTTTGGATCCAAGTCTGTGAAGTTGGAACTCGTTCCTCTTACAAGGAGATTGTTTGTCGTTTGGCGTTAGAAGGGGGTAATTTGCCGATAACTTCTCATGTATGAACTACAGTGCATTGAACTATTATATTCAAGTCAAATTAAGATCTATTGAATCCGATCCAGTTATTTTGTTTTTCTTTGTCGCAGAGCAACATCCCTTGCGTGGGTGATATATATGTTTGTTTTCAAAGTTTGAGTTCCATAGCTCATTTTGCAGAACATACTCCACAGGGATCTGTCCGATTTATGCATCCTTCGCGTGTCACTTTCCAGAGGCGCTCTATTCAAAGGTTCACTTCTTTCGTTCGGGGAGGAGTCGAACATACGAAGACAATCTACTCACTTCAGTGTAGTAACCCGAATGAACCGGATTGATCTAGCAATTTACTGGAGAGTATGCTTCATATGGGCAGCAGATGAGGTCAGAGTGAAGCTGGAAAAGGCAGTGGCGTCGGTTTGCGCCTACCCAAACAAACAGCCTAAGTCTTCAACGACGTCACCGCCTCTTAAGTGAAAACATCACATCAAAGTTGGTTCTCATATAAACCAGAGACAAACACCCCAAAAACGAAAGTGTTTCACTCTCCTCAACCACATTTTCGGTTGTCACTACCCAGGTCTACGACATATTAAGCAGCATGACCGATATCGCCTCTCACTTTCCCCATGACACTGCCCCACTGGACACTGACTCCAACACCAATAGGAGGCATACTGGGCCCGAGGTGAGAGACTTTATATTCAATCAAAGAGTGAACTTTTAAGGACTAACAGCCAAGAAATTTGCAGAAGCCTTGCGAATTATCCTCCAGAAGCTGGGTGACAATTCGAAGGCTATCGATGCTGAAGATGTTCGGCGCCTTCACGAAGCTCGCCCTGCAGATGAATTCCACCGCGACGACGAACAGTACAATCCTAACGAGCACACTGAGAGGATTATTTCTGCAGTAGAGGCTCTTGCTGAAGCCAATGAACAAATCCATAAAGAGTCACATCCCGAGAAGCACCCAAAAGCAACTATGCTCACTTCTGTGAGGGACTTACATGCAGCTGTCGAGACAAACCCTGAGGACGTCACTGTTGAGGTTCTCAAGACGACTCAAGGCCTTGTGAGCAGTAAGTGATTTTTTCTTCAAAATGCTTTGGGCGTAACATTTTCATTTAGATCTCATTTGCCCCTAATCCTTTCTCTTCCTAACGATCGAACAGTGTGCTAAATTTTTTTTTTTTAGGGATGCAAAAGGTCGTCGGATATACCTCCCCACTACATCCAGAACTGGAATCCGAACTACAGGCGGAGTACGCTAAGATCGAGCCCAAAGTCGAGCACGGTACTGTCAAAAAGGCCGAGGCGGATCGCTTGCACTCCCTCGAGGCTCGTGCACATGGACAACCTAAGAAAGGAAGCCTAACTGCAATTGCTCAGTCCGTTGCTGCGAAGCGTGAGCGACTGTCCTCGCTCAATGAAGCATCCAACAAGAGTGCCGCTTCCGGGGATCAGAGCTACCAGGAACTTGATCTCGAAATAGCGGGAATCAGTCTTGAATCTAGGCGCAAAGATGAGGTTGAAACTGGAAATGTCTTTCATAAGGAGTCGCCAACCATCCAGCACTACGAATACACCCCTCCAAATCATGCTGATCGAGACGACGATGCTTCCACGCTCGTGGCGGGACAAGGCAAGAATGAAAACCACATCCCGGCCTAGGTCAAGTGGACTCGAGTGTTAGAGCGAGAAGCCTTTCCAACATTGCGTGAGGCAGCGAACGAGCCCTTGCACAAATCTTAGGATGGTAATAGACGTATCACGAGTGTATGGCTACCGAAAAGCTTATCGTATTTGCCTCAGGCCAGGGCTTGTACGTTCTCTTGTCTTGAGAACTGAGAATTACGAGAATTATCTTAGCCTAAGACCAATTCCTCAAAATGAACAGATGGCTTACTTATCAAGGGTGGGAAGAAGGTATTTATCAAAGCACTATTGCTTGCCGCTTGATAGTATATAGAACACTTCACAGATAGCAAACCAGGTCTAATGATCGAAAAAGTTACTTGAGTGTTATCTATGGTATCGCTCCTCCCCGTTTGCCAATATGCACATATCCATCGTGATATTCAATCAATCCGTTCATCATCATCCGCCAATCATATGTACGTTTAGATGGTTGTCTGAGCCAACTTATCCGCCAAATCATCAACCTTCTTATCCTTCTCTTGCGCGACATTCTCCTCTTCAGCCCTATGCTGATCAATCAACAACCTAGCAGCGCGCTCCTCAACATCAACACCCTCAGGCTCCTGATCAAAGTCCTCGCCCTCCTCTTCCTCATCTGAGTCCTCTTCTTCTAGCTCATCGAGCTCGTCAAGGCCCCAGTACTCCTCATCGTCTTCATGCGGGCCATCAGAGGCGTCTTTGCGGGCCTCGAGTACCTTGCGCAGCTTAGCGATATTTTCATCCTCCTCCTCGAACTTGTTGCCATTGAGCTCGACGCGGCGGAGAGCAGGTAGCTTTTCGTGTGCAGAGGCGAGACCAGCGACACCTTTGGCATCAATTTCGTTGAACTGGAGGCGGAGAACCTCGAGTTTCTTGTTGTTTCCTTTCTCCAGAGCTTCTGCGAGTGCGACGCCACCGCGGCCACTAAGTAAGCAATCGCCCACCCCAAGCTCCTTGAGCTCAGCCCAGCTTCCGACAACATTGCTCAGAGCCTTGGCGCCCATAGCAGTGAACGTATTGTCCTGGAGATCGAGAGTCTCGAGCTTGGAAGCATGTGATAGACCATTGTTGAGCAGATGAGTGATACCTTGCTGTCGAATACCGTTCTGTGTCATCTTAATCTCCTTGATTTGATTATGTGCGGCGTATGCTTTTGCCCAGGCGCCCATGCTTCCATTCTCAAGTCGGTTGCGGCCGCAGATCACTGTTTCGAGGTGGGGGACGTCCTTTCCATCCTTCCTGGCAGCCTCCTTTTTGGCGGCGAGCTCACTGAGGGCTTCGGCAACGAGGACACCACACGCTGGTCCCAGGCCATTATTGTTGAGATATAGGTGCCGGAGCGGAGTGTGCTTGGCGAGGAAGTCGATGAGCGGCGCTTTGGTGTTGAGACCAAAAGCGTTGTCGGAAAGGTCGATAGTGTGGAGGTTCGGGAGTTTGAGGCACGAAGTCAAAAGTGAGGAGAGAGCCGGGGGGATCTCAGTGAGTAGGCGAGAGGTGAAGATATCGGCGAAGTTTGCGACCTATTTTTGCATGTCAGTCACCCATAACAACATACTTTTAAACGAATAGTGTAGAGGATACTTGGAAAAGGAGGAGGGGTAAACAATACCTGAAGTTTCTGTTTGGTCTCCAGAACCTTTGCAAGTGCTTCGCTAGCGCCGATACCGAGCGTGTTACCTAGAAACCTTACTTCCTCCACGTCGTCATTCTCCCTCAGTGCCTTGATATGCGGCTCAATGTCCTCGGCGGTGTCGAGCTTGAGGCCCTTGCCTTCCAAAGAGAAGACCTTGGATTCCGACATGTTTCTCTATGAAACTGATCCTTCAACACACAGGTCGAATAATAATACTCGTTCGCAAATAGGGTGCGATAGAAGGGGTAGAACAAGTGAAAGCGGAGGTGGGGTCGCGGGTGCGGGTGTCTCTGCACAAGAATGTTTTGGTGTGTTGGTGGGGTTTATTTGCGAGAAGGCAGCCAGAAGAAGAATCCCTGCATTTGGACAGTGCGCTGGCCGGCCCTGCCAAACCCCGATTGGCCGCGGAACCAAGGATGACATGAGCATGTTAAAAGTTACGGCTGGTCGCAATCAAGAGAGCAATTTCTAAGCAAGCAGCCGGCGCAAGCACACACACTCTCTCTCATTCACCACATCACAAATTTTGCAGCAATGGGATCAGGCCAGTCAAGTACGCCTCAGGATTAGACACTTGTGACCTCTGTGTACTAATTGAGCCTGTCTAGCTCCAGCTCCTCCAGCCAACATGCCTGCAGATCTCAAGACTGCATCAGGCGCGCCAGCCAAACCAAAGGTACCTACTTATGCAGCGTGCCACAGCTCCTCGAATAGCATTGCTAACTGCTGCCAAATAGCCTTGCTGCGTCTGCACCGACGAAAAGGCGAAGCGCGACGAGTGCATGCTCTTCTCTAACTCTGACAACGCCCAGGCAGAGTGCGCCGACCTCGTAACCAAATACAAGGAATGCATGGCTGGTTACGGCTTTAAGATATAACGAACGAACGAGAAAAAAAGACTATTCGTGTGTATGATACATGGAGAAGACATAGAAGGCTGCGGACTGTCGAATTACGCAATTGTACAATACCCAACATCATAGGAAGGCGTCAAAGCAAGCATATCAGGAGAACCACTTTTAGAACTTTGGGGCGGTGGATATACATATGAATATTTTACTCTGATGTTGTTTATTGTGTATCTGTACAACACGAATGGAAACCCGAATCTTCGCTCCAAGCACCATAATCTCAAAAATGTGAAAATGGGGTATCTTTGAAATCAATATACTTACTCTATGGAACCAAAAATCGCCACCTTGGATCATCCCACCTGTTTCTCCTTTCTTTATTGTGTCTTGCTCTTCGATTTTGCTACACTCTTGCCAAACAGCTCACTCTTCACCAACAGCTGCCACAGACACCACAGGTAGCAAAGACCAAAGCCACCTGTACCGACAATTGCGTTTGTAACAACCCATAGATCCGGCTTCTCGCTTGGTGGTGGAAAGAACGCTTCAACTACATGCCACCCTACCATGGCAACGTATATATTCAAGTGGATGATCTTAGCCACGAGATTCAATCCACCACTGCTTCCCTCATGGTATGCGGAGAATGATACAGGAGGAAGGCCGATAAGATATGCCCACAGAAGAGTAATGACGAAGTAGGGAATTCTTAGTTCATCTCTCTTGAGAAGTGGGAACATGGTCCATACTCCGAGCATGTTGGCGAGGCCCACCCAAGCGCGAATCGATGGGTTGAGACCGTCCTTTCCACTTAATAGGATAGTCATAGGAAGCAGCGGAAGGAGAACGTTCTTCTCGTGCACTTGATAGGAACATAGGAAAAAGCCCCAAGAAGTAGCAGCGAATGCAAGGGGTACCAACGTTTTTTTTGGCTTGAGGAAGATGATGAGGCATGGGGGTATGATTGCTGTAAGAGTTGCAACCAGAGCTGCGCGCTGGAGCATTTCAATGGGATAGCGATGTAGCTTGTGAAATGTATGAATCGTGCACCAAATGTTGGCAACCTTGTCTTCAAAAAGTCCGCGAGCAAAAGGGAATATTCGGTGAATCGACTGTGCCAGTTGAAGCACAATCGGATAATACCAAGCTTCCTTATTCCAGACGATTGGTAGAGATTCCATAAGTGGTGGAAGTGGGAAGTCCTGTGGAGCGCCGTTATGCATGTCCCATGCAACTCCAATCAGAAACGGGAGGTAGAGCACCGCGAAGGCTACCACCGTGGTCAGAGCAATGGCTAGGAAGCGGACAATGTTGATCCGAGGGAAAAAGCAGATGCCCAAGAGATAGGCAAAAACAGCGGGGGCATAGAATAGGGCCATCTGCTTGAATCCTAGCGCACCCACAAACAGAACGCAGCTCCATAGAGGTCGCCCGGCAATCATGCTTGACATGCTTCCTAGAGCGAGACCAAGCATGACTGTATTATATTGAAAGTGCCCATGATCGATCAGAATGGTTGCGGGTTGCATGAGGATAGCAACCAGGGCAATTGTTGCCTCCCAGACATTGACGTTCTCAGCTCGAGAGTATCTTCGAAGGAAGATGATGACCGCGGGGATATATGCCAGATATTCGGATATGAAGACAGTTGCGCGCATGTATATCTTCAATGAAGGGTCGTCGAGAGCTCGCGACTCGAACAGAACGAACCACTCCGGGTTGATGGCAGAACCACTGAGAAGGAGAAATTAGCGATTGGCCAATCCTGCATAGTCATGGATAGCACTCACATGATTCCTAGCAGCCAGCTGTGATAGGCGGTTAGAGGGGGATAGTCTAGGCCCCACCATTGTAAGTCGTAGAAATACCATTGCGACACGGGCAAGTGCCGGGTGATTTCCATCCAGTGTCGCTGTGCCTCAAAGTCGCCGTGCATAGGCGGTGACTCAAATCCAGAGTATCCCCAAAGACTAGTCGCCCATCGAAACAAGCCAGCGACCATGAGTATCAAGGGAATTGTAACCCATTGCGAAACGGTGCCCTTGGCCGGCCAGAGGAAGGCTACGAGGGGAAACGCTGGTCTTCGCGTTCTATGCTGATCGATATCGAGAGTCCCGTGGGTGACATGAGCTAAGGACCCTTCCTCGATCTTCCTCCTACGCGGTTTATGGCCCTGCCGTGACGCCATTGGGGGTTGGATAGGAGCAGGCAGAGTGAGACGAGAGGTTGGGTGGTGCTTTCGAGCTTCAATTGAATTACCGCCGCGACATTACCTGAGCGCTGGAGTATACGACAACAGAATGCTGGGCCAAGTTGATGTGAGTAGCCGCGGGTTAAATGCAAGCGTAGAGCGAACACTTCTTCCCACCGAAGGTTAAAGTTTCCTTGCGTCGGAGAAAGCCAGCAGTGTGCTGTTGGAGCAACTTTGGGGCGCTAGAGCCCTTCAGGCAAGGGGCGCCAAGACGTCGCACACACCGCCTTGGAGCTTTGACCACCGAAATTTTTGAGATAAACGGCAGATCCCAGCCTCGAACTTTTTCCCTTCCGCCACAATTTTTTTCTCTCTCACATCACACTCGACCTTCTCTCGAACGCATTCTGTTCGAAGCTTCAATTTGAGGGCTTTTTCGAGGGCTACTGTGGGCTTCTGAGGCATTCAAGAGAGATTTCTCTCCAACTGAACCAGACCATCATCTTCCAAGTCAGTGGGCAACGAGGCATTTTTTCTTTACACACATTCAGAGGGAAACATCTGTCGCTCGTTAGAGCACGGCAAGATTCATCAGAGGGCTTTTCGCTACTGAGGGTTTCTATCTTGTCTTCTCGGCATTTGTGGGAACACGTTGCCTTGAAGCCATTCTTCTGTGGGCTCTTGTGGGCTTCTCGTGGGGCTTGAGGACAATCGGCATCGTGCCGTCTCGAGAGATACCAGTGGGCTTTTCGCAATTTGAGACATCCAGTTGAAGTGGGCTTTCGGCGCATTGGATCCTCCTAGGACCAGCGTCCGAGCGACGGGACGATTCTTGTCCTGTTTCCCTGTTTTTCTCTTTTTATCACTTTAATTTTTACCCCTCCCGATCTGCAATATACTGATAACCTGTAGAAACAGACTGTAGCTATCCGCCATGTCTAAGACTAAGGCTACCACCAAATCCTCTAAGAAGGACTCCAAGAAGTCCGAGCTGTCCGCCGTTAAGGCTGGCCGCGTCACTAAGCCAACTCAGACTCCTAAGGCGAAGAGCAAGGAGATCGCCAAGTCTACCGCTACCAGCGTCAAGGAAGAACTCAAGAAGAAGAAGAAGTCGAAGAAGGCTCCTACACCCGAACCCGAGTCTGAGTCCGAATCTGAGTCCGAGTCCAGCGCCAGCGAGAGCGAGGACAGCTCCGACAGCAGCGAGGACGAGAAGCCCCAAACCAAGGCTGCCGCCAAAGCCGAATCCTCCGAATCCGATTCTAGCGACTCTGCCAGCAGCGATGGAGATAGTGATAGCGAGAGCGAAGAGGAGAAGCCTGCCCCAAAGGCCAAGCCTGTGAAGGCCAATGGTGTTGCCAAGGCTGCTCCCAAGGCGCAATCCAGCTCGGACTCTGAGAGCGGCTCCGACAGCTCTGACAGCAGCGAGTCTGAGTCTGAGGACGAGAAGCCTGCTAAGAAGGCGGCTGCCGTCGCCGAGGTGCGTTATCGCCTTTTTTTCAATAAACAGTTTGAAACTATCGTGCTAATGAATCTAGTCCAACGATGACTCCGCTTCAAGCGAATCCGAGTCCGAATCTGGTTCCGGATCTGACTCTGACTCCTCCGAGAGCGAGAGCGAAGAGGAAGAGAAGCCTTCCAAGAAACGCAAGGCCGAGGCCGAGGCTGAGCCTATCGTCAAGAAAACTAAGACGGAGGCAGCTGCTGGTGCCAACGAGGGTGTCAAGAACCTTTTCGTCGGCAACTTGAGCTGGAACGTTGATGAGGAGTGGCTCTCCCGTGAGTTCGAGCAGTTTGGTGAAATTACCGGCTGTCGCATCATCACTGACCGTGAGTCTGGACGTCCTAAGGGGTAAGTCGAACACCATGCATCGTGGTAGGCAGTCTTTTAACTTGCAATAGATTCGGCTATGTTGAGTTTGCTACTTCCGAGTCTGCCGCCAAGGCTCAAAAGGAGATGCATCAATATGAATTGGACGGCCGTCCTATGAATGTTGACTTCAGTACTCCTCGCCAAAACAACGGTAACGCGAGGGAGAAGACCAATGATCGTGCCAACCGCTACGGTGACCAACGCAGTGCTCCCAGTAACACCCTTTTCCTCGGCAACCTCTCCTTCGATTGCACGAACGAAGCCATCTCTGAAATCTTTAGCGAGCACGGTGAAATTACTCGTGTCTCTCTACCCACTGATCGTGAGACTGGTGCCCTCAAGGGTTTCGGTTACGTCGACTACACCTCTACTGAGGAGGCTCAAGCTGCCCTGAACGCACTGAATGGTGCTGACATTCAGGGCCGTCCTGTCCGCATTGACTTTGCTGCTGCTCGTGACAACAATGGCGGAAACGCTGGCGGCCGCGGTGGCTTCGGTGGACGAGGCGGTGGCCGTGGCGGCTTCGGCGGTCGCGGTGGTGGTCGTGGCGGAGGCGGCTTTGGTGGTCGTGGAGGAGGCCGTGGAGGTGGTCGAGGTGGCCGCGGAGGTTTCTCAACTAACCGTGGAGGCTTCAGCGACTTCAAGGGCTCCAAGATGAGCTTCGACTAAATCTGCTATGAGCCCATACTCACAAGCGATTTCTGTCTTTTGAAACTTGTAGGATGGTAAGTAATGGGCTATATCATACACGATGGAATGTGTAGAGTGCCATTTTGATCTGCGCTGCGATTACGAAAGTATTGGAAACGCTTCCTCCATTTTGCGGTTTAATTTCCGCCTTACTTGGATGGCGTATAACGGTCTTCAGAGAAAAAAGTTCAGTCTTTTCGTGTCTTGTTCACGGTTGCATTAATTTCAGTAGTGTACAATCACATTTTCTTTTAAACAAAATGCCCATGTCCCATGCCGAGATTGATCGAAAAAAAGTGATATGTGTTGCCTGCTTGTCCAAATAATGACTATTGATCAACTTCTCGATATTTCTCTCTATTTGAATCCCAACATGAGAAGAAGAGTCACTCGAAGCTCCCATGAGCGGTAAATCGATGTAGGTGGTGGGCACTTTTCATCAATGCTCTTTCCATTCAGAACTGTAGAACAATAGATAACCATCTTCAACCCGAACTCCACGCCACCAACCACAAACGGCAAACAGAGCGAGTAGCTAATCCATAACAAAGGGGCTATCTACCAACCCAATCCTTCCCTGCATCCTGTCTAGACAACCACTCGGACTGACCCTAATTGCAACCACAATGATGAGTCATCACCCGCATACACAAACAAGCACACATACAGTACACACCAACATGCATAAGCCAGAAATCGAGAACACGATAGTCTAATACAAATTCCCCATTGCTCTCTCTTTTGTTTTAGCCCGAGTAGATAGTCTGGTTTAGCTAGTTAGTCTAGACTCTTACGCTTGCGCATCATCCCCGCGTGTTTCCGCGGCGTGAGATCGTGCCTAGTTGTTTGAGATGGGCCCCCGGCAGTGGTATGAAAGAGTCATGGAGGGAGGGGACATTTAACATTCAGATAGATGGGGCCAAATCGAGCCGCGGGACGGGATGGGGTGCTAATTTTGTAGTGACCCGAAATACACTGGATTGTGCTGTTTGCTGGTTGTTTCTATGCGAATGGAAATGGAAACCCGCACTGAGTGTTACATGGACGAATGTGTACATATTGGATACTTGGGCGGAATAATTAGGATATGCATTACATCGACCGCAGATGGGCCCTTTTTTTTAAGATAGAGCAAACGGGCGTGGTATCTTGGGAATCGTGGTGATACAACGATAAGTAAAACGTGGGAGAAACCAAAGTCAAGAACACCCCTAGTTTACTCTACAGAACTCTCCTCCGCCGACCGCGTGGGAACGCGTGCATCAACGCCTCTTGATCGCTTCACTGCCTCTGGTGAACACGACTTCCAATTCGTCACCAACACGCCATTTATCTAAGTCGCCCTGCCACTTGACAAATTTGATGTCAGCACGCAGACCCATTCTTGTCTCCGCGGTGCAGAGCCCACGGTCCTGGAGTTCGGCCCAAACGGCGCGAAAGGCTTCGCCTTCGCCCGCGCGGTCGCCTCCATCGGCCCAGTCGGAAGGCTTGTTGAACCATATGCCTTGCTTGGTGATGCGGTGCAGATTATCCGCGGGGTCCATCGAGGCCCAAATGTCCCAAGGGAGATACTTGACGCGGATTTCGTCAAGTGTGGTACGCGATGAAGTTAGCATTATAAGAGCGTGAACGCACACTTTGACCCAGTAGCGGATCTTGAGTGGGAGAGTGTAGTCAGGGCGGGAGGCGGACCGGTATTGGTGGGTTGGTTTGGATATGAAGTAGAGGGGCAGGGTCATGCTGCTTAGATTTAAGGTTGACGAGGCAAAGTATGCGAATAATGGCGTTACTTCTAATGAAATCAAGAGATCTAGTTTTGTAGCTATGTCTTCCTGTGCCTCAGACTCGTCGGTGGGCTCGCGCCTAGGGTCGGCGAAAGGATAGTGGTTCGCGAGGCCGAACGGGTCGTTGGTATTCGCTGGTTGAGTGGCATTATTGGGTGGCGGTTGGAAATTTGGGTACAAGGACGTATCTCCCGGGTCGTAGAAATTATCATCGTAGTACCCTCCCTCGTAGTCGTATTCGTCGTAGTGTCCGCTGTACGCTGCTCCCCGCACATAGTCTACATCCACCTCAATCTCGTCTTGCTGCTCCCAATACCATTCATCCCGACCGTCCTCTCGATTTGGCGGGTAGCATCGCAGGTTTGGAAATGTGACCCATTCGAGCTCGATACTCTTGATCCACTTCAGCCACTGCTTTTCCGGCCCATTTTTTGCCTCTATGCGCTCGAATACGGATTTCAACACGTATGGCCCACAGCTTAGGAACACCGTGTGGTTCTTGAACAGAATCTCAAGGGCTTCTCGCGCGACTTGGCGGTTGAGCAGGAAGTATTCGTGGTGTAGCAGGAGCAGGATAGCTGCGGCACTCGGGGAGAAGTATTTCAAGTTTCGGCGCTCGATGCGGAGGGCGCGCTCGCCTCGATTGTCGGGAATGCTGAAGGCATAGTTGTATATCTGAATGTGTACATGTCAATACTTGGACGTCTTGCGGGAAATCATATCCATGGTTGTCAAATTACCTGATCGCGGAGCTCTCTGGGCAGCTTCAAGAACGGGAATATCGAGGCCTGCGAAGCTGGCGCTGCTGCTTCTTTATCCTGCGCAAAACTATTCATCACGACTCTGTCAGACGCGACAGATGCAGCGGCATCCATCTTACCTTCCAATAATAGGTCGCTGGTGCGCTGTGGAGAGTATAGTGTTTCTTTGGTGTACCAGGCCGCTACCACAACAAGCTTCCTCGAAAAAAACATCTCCAAGTCGCGGCACGTAGGCAGAAAACGCTAGCACGTGACATCCCACTTTCACCGCATACCACTTAGACCTAAATGGGCAAGTAGGCGAGTCGTTGCGAGTCTACTCGATCAGGCTATACCAAGAAATCTTAACTGTTGCTAAATGTATGGAGAGGACGCCCCATCTACAACAAGACCGGACCATAGTACCACATAGCTCAAGAGCCTGCTGACATGTGGGGGGCATGGCAGTCCAGGAGTCGCAATCGCATTGGATCTCGGCATATGTGTAGGTGTGCGCGAATGGGGAGGATGAACAAAGAACACTGGGTACGCAGCTCATGCAGCAATGCCCAGAGAAGCGCTCAAGAACCGTCCCATAGTCGCTTTCGCATTGGGCGTAGATATATATGGCAAAACGGTCTCAGATAATATCTGGTACCCGGTTGGGTCGCGCCGCTAAATCAATATTTTTGGACCCAAAGACAAAAGTGGAGAAGGGAGACTAATTGGATGTGATCTCCCTTCTAGACCGTCGCTGGGTGTGTTTTGCAAACGAGGAGACAGGTAAAGGGAGGGCTCTTGTGCGCGAAGGGGAGCAAAGAGCAGCAGTGGCAGTAGCAGCAAAGCAACATGTACCGATGGTATCTGCCCAAGAACTAATCGTGTTGCACATGAAAAAAACCCCTGCAAGCTATATTCTCGGGCAAACGAAAGTTTGCTTATGGCAATGCAGAGACAGCGCAGCGACACTAACGTCAACCTTATTGTCGAGCTGGCCCTGTACCTCAGCTACCAGCATTACCCTGCTGTTGTCTTGAGTCGTGGGTGAACGAAGAAATAAAAGAATAGCCGACGTTTTTAGTTGTGCCCCCGGTGTCAAACCAAATCGAACCATGCAGTAAAGCGTAACGACCTGCCATGATTGGAACGGTGGCCGTGACACGGTCAATGGCTCAACAATTCCACCTATGAACGGAGGACGACAATGAGAAGAACTGACGGGCGCACGACACAATATAGTTTCTTTGGACTGGGAAAATAAGGATCGAAGAAATGGGAGTAATAAGTAGCCACCGACTCGACAACGTGCCAGGATTTTGTGCAGGAGAAAAGTGAGATTCTGCAGGTGCGTTTGGTGGCGTATTGATCGAAGACATTTGAGAAACCTCCGTGCAACCCTTCGATGAGCCCGGCAGATGCAGTTTCGACACGCTGAACATGTCAACTAGCCGAATGCAGCGGGGTTAATCGTTGCCGTATCCATCCACAATGTCAAACACGCAACCTGCCGTCCCCAACAAGGTACGGTATCTAGGAGCAAAAGCATGCTGTAAAGAGAAAATCGAGGGGCGATGCATTGGACCAGTGTTATAGAACGGCGCCAAAACACGGCAGGTACTTCAGCTTTGTACCTCATCTAGACATGAATTCCCTCGCTGCCCGCCAATGCTGTGCCTCGCTGCGCCGGTTTCAAGATCTGCAGCCTAGCAGAGCAGACTGAGCAAACAACGGCTGGTGAGAGGCCAGCAGGGAACGCGGAACCCAGGACCGACCTTTTTTGTGTAATTAGGGAGAAAAAGGAGAACATGGAAACTTAAGTGGTATGCAGGTGAGGGTTCGACATGACCAGACGTCTATCTGTCTGATGTGGGATATGGCAGATACCCGTTTCCTCGTCCCTCCTTGCCCCCAGCCTCCCAGCCGATTTTGTGCGGCGAAGGTGCGAAGGACAGAGCATGCACTGGCACCTGACACAAGGCCGTTTCTTCTATACAAAAACCAGGTTGCTGGAATGGCGTGTGGTCGCACCTTGATGCTCGGGTGTTCACTTGGTCATAGGTCGGTGGCAATGGCGACACGCCATGTGCGTTGCAGTCTGATTGTACAGTGCGGTAACGGGTGTGTTCGAAGGGGTTATGGTTGTGGTAGTAGTCTTTTCGGAATGGTTGCTGCCCTGGTGGAAAGACCGTGACTTCAGAAGTACTACAGTAATTGGGAAAACCACATCACTCATCAGGAAGGGTCGAGTAGGTGCACGCGGAAATAAAGAAATATGTGGGGGCTTGTGTTCACAGCAATGTCTCTGACCGACAGCCTGTTTCCTATTGGTGTTGCAACATACTTGTCCTGAGAGATCAAAGTTGCAGTCGGCACTTCCTTGGGGCTATTAATTTGTGTAACTGTGTGAACATACGCGTGCGCTGCAGTGCGCGTCTTACTACCCTTTGTTGTCAATAACCTCGCGTTGGCCGTTGGATTCATAAGATCAATACATGAGAGAGGTTGTGAATTGGGGGCA
Organism: Acrocalymma vagum; assembly: GCA_028476805.1. Lineage (NCBI taxonomy): Eukaryota > Fungi > Ascomycota > Dothideomycetes > Pleosporales > Acrocalymmaceae > Acrocalymma > Acrocalymma vagum. Next base: position 75,861 of record JAQGEP010000072.1, read on the forward strand.
ACAAATTTAGGGGCCAGATGATAGCACGTCACCGGGAGGTGGGTTATGCAACTGGCATAAGAAAGGAACGTGACCGCTTGTCGTGTGAACAAGCCACGATGTGTCAGTCCTGAATCTGGGGAAGCATGCAATTGTTGTACCGTTACGCTGGCGTGAGAGAAGAGGGCAAAGGTGAGGTCAGTGGCCAAGTTGATTGATCTTGCCGATGGGCATTAGAGAGAGCCAAAGTGGCCCAAGAGCGTGTGTAACTGTCCGTGTCTCTGCGGTGAAGCTCCGAGTGGTGGATGGAGAGATGGAGAACAGAACGAGGGCCCACATGCGTAGCAGCCCCTTGCCGAAGAATGCCCGTTGGAAATGGCAACAGGTACCTATGGTATGTTTGGGTTAAGAGTCCAAAGCCTCGTTGCAGTGGCTGGCTCCTGGCTTGCTGCTGTACCATGTTAACGTGACTTCAGGTGATGCAACGCCCTGGGATATCAGGCTGCGCTGGGTTGAGCCAACCGCAGGGCAGACCACGACGCCGGCTAGCAGAGACACATGCAGACACGCAGACACACAGATCGAGGTGAGGTTGCGGTTCCCGAGGCATACCGAGCGTGCTCAGTGCTTACATAGTTGTAGATGTAACCGGTTGCCCAGGATCAGCCAATTTGCCCTACGAAACACGAATCGGGATGCGAACAAGCTGAATGCAAAAGAAGACGCGGGCACCACAAGGGTTCGCTTTTTGCCATGGATACCACCGAGAACCTGATGCACAGCGTTCTCAAGCGCAGTACTGCATCCGCTAGGCTGGCCAATTGCAGGCGGGTGGACAGTAGGACAAATGAGGCTGTGAGCCGAAAGTGTTTTGGCAAAAGTCCGGTCGCAGCCATGAATGCAGTGAGGATCGAGGATTAGAGCCCTCGGAGCGCTCAGAACCCTCAAACTAAAGCCCTCAGGACCCTGCCGACGTACAGGGCAGCGCAGGGGTGGTCGTGGAGCAGGGGGCCGGGCAGTTGCTGAATGATTGGCGGGCTTCCAACGCTCGAGTTTACTCTAGGGCTGTACTTGTTAAGTCGACGGTATCATGGCTATCAGAGGTACACGACAGCGCGAAAAGAAAAACGTGGACCGGACGCGGGATGGAGGACCGCATTGGAATGGGAATTATAGGTAAATGCTATTGATGGTTGATGGTGGGCGCGGGACGCTCTCACCCCCATTGCAAATCGCCCTCTGCCCCAGAGCGCGCGCCGTGGTTGAGCGTGCCGATATTAGATTGCCCTATCATTGCTGCGGACATGAGGCTCCCTTGTAAGTATATGAACCCAGGAACAGCGAGGAGCAATCCAAACGCGCCCCGCGCATGAATATTTTTGGGCGGGATGGGGCCAGCAGCGGCGGCGCAGCTGTTTCTGCGGGCCCAGCACAAAGGCAGATGAATCTAAGAAGGTAAAAAGGACAGGCATGATGATGAGCAGCAGCGGGCAGCGGGCAGAGGGCAGCATGATGTTGAGCAGCAGGAGCATGAGCACACACAGCACCCACAGGTAAGTAGGTACATGCCGGGCCGGGTTACATCCATTCTCGACCAGCACAGCGGATGGGTCAAGGCCCAAGAGGCAGCCAAGCAGATCAAGAACCAAGAACGAAGAAAAAAGCAACAAAAGGAGGCTCCCGGAGCACATGGGGGATCGTCTCGGGCTGGCGACGCCGGACGTCAAGGGAGCAAGGGAGGAGGGTGTTAGATTTTGTTTGCTTTTGCTCGGCCATTCTCGCCGGATAGAATTGTTAGGCGTGGGCAGGACTGCAGGAGTGGACAGAGGAGGGAGAGAGAACATTGGGCAGCCCGTGACAGCGGGGAATGTGCCTCGTGGCGTGCGGGAAGCCGTCTGGGTTTGGCTAAAGCGACGGCGATGCACAACAAAGCCAAAATCCACCACTGCATCTCAATCCCATCCCATCCCAGGCCCCATGCCCCATGCTCCCATGGCTCCATGGCACCCCCGTCTGTCCCGTGCGTGCGTGTGCTTGGAATGCTCTGATCTGCTCTCTGCTAAGATGCTCGAATGCTGCGGCGGGCGGACACACTCTCTCTCTGGGGGTACTACGCCGGTCTGTGGTGTTGGGACTGGTGGGGAAGAAGGCGACGGTGGTGTTGGTGTTTGTTCCTGTCATCCGTCCCAAATCCGTCTGCTGTCTGCTGTCTGCTGTCTGCTGTCTACTGTCTACTGTCTGACAAGTAAGTATGCGCACATGCACACACTCTCGAGTAGGTACTTGAACACGGTACAGTAGTCATGTACCTGCTGAAGCCCGGACAGGGCAAGACGGGGCACACCACGACGCGGACGGGGATGGGGCAGGCAGAGAGAGACAGGGCGACAGGGAGCCCATATTAAGTGCAGCTAGCCGCCGCTAGACGGGCTGCTGAGATACACGAGGCCTTGATTGAACGATTTCCCACGTGCGGAGGGCTTTGTTCTAGGCGCCTGCACTGCCCTTAATTGGCTCTCCCGTTTGCCCTTGCGGAGGGCGATCCGCAACCTCTGGTCACCTCGCCAGGTCGCGCGCTGCTTTCGCTGGCTTTCTCTGCTCTCTTTGGTCTCTGTGGTCTTTGGTTTGTGGTTCTCTGGCTTTTTCTCCCTCGACCTCGACCTCGACCTCGACCTCGACATCGGCTTCAACTGCTGTTGCTGCTGCCCACCACCACCACCTCTCACTCACATCCACCGTCGCACTGTCCGCCGCCTGCGCTGCGCTGCTCTGGCCCTACTCAACCGCCCGCCCTTGGAGTTCTCTCTCTTGCAACACCCAGCGCCCATCCGTTACATGCAAGGCACGCCCGTCCTAACTATCGCCGTCTCTCAGGTCACCGTCGCCGTCTCCGTCACCGTCACCATCCCCTTTCACCAGGACATGTTCCCCTCGACCCGGATGCTTGCTGCTGATTCTGTCTGACGCCTGCCCGCCGTCCCGCTATCTCGCTGTCGACCTCTGCGCCGCCTGTGCACCCACCTGCCATTCACCAATCCGTGTCCTAGCCTGGTGTTTTCCTTTTTTTTCTCGCCGCTGCCCTGCGCTGTTCCGGGTCGCCCAGGTCTATCCTCACCTAACTCTTCTTGCGTGTGCAACCTCACCGCGCGCCACCTGCCAGCTGCTTGCTCCACGCTCCACAGCCCACAGTCCGCGGTCCGCCCGACGTAGGCCAAAATCCCCATTCCAATTCCTCGCTGCCCGCTTCTGCGCCCGCTGCCTGTGCTGTACTGCCATTGTGCCTGTGCCTGTGCCTGTGTCGCACCCACTTTCTCCCAGCACGCCGCCCGGCGCATCGCCCCCAAGATCCCACCATCTGAACGCTGTCGACGCCGTGCTCCCAAGCCAGACCAGCCCTGAAAGCCCTTGGAAGCTCAGAGGCCCTGCCTTGTTTCTGTTTGGCCCTCTGCGCAGCGCTCGCCGTGGGGACTACTGACCACTGCAGCCACGTCCGCTTTGGCTGTGTACTCTCTGCTCCACGTCCATGGTGGACTCGTAGTCGCCGTACTGCTGCTGCTGCTGCTGCTGCTGCTGCTGCCGCCCGCTGCAAAGAGCGCTTTCGACCCTCGACCAGGAGAGGGGTTACTCCTCTCTCCCATCTCCGGCATTACCATCATCATCTGCTGCAGAGCGTGTGCGGTCGCGCGTGCGTCTATCTTCACCCGTCCGCGTCGCTGCCGTTTCTTCTCTATCGCGCCTGCTGCAGTTATCATCAATCGTCCTTGGCACTAGCCTTTTGGTTCTGCCCCGCCTCACTACCTGCCTGACCTGCCTGACCTGTCTGTCCGTCTGCCTGTGCTCCGTTCTAGGAAGAGCAACCATCGTCCCGTGCGCCCTCGACCTCGCGCCCTCCGCCTGCTGCTCTTCTTCTTTCTCCTCCAACGCCGCCGGCATCCTCCACTTTCCCCTCCCTTCCTTCTCTTCCCCAGCTTCCCCAGATCTCATCTCTGGTCCTCCTTCAAGAGTTTGTTGCTTGTCCGATCTGGCACGCTTGCTGCTACGGGTACTAGCCGACCGATACTTTGCTCCACCACTCCCAGCACTAGCCTGTTCGCCGCCCATTGGCCAATTGCTCTCACTGGCGTCGTCTGCATCACCCACCCACAAGCCCTTCGTTTTCCTTGACCCAGCGTCGCTGCTCGGGCCTGCCGTAGTGCAAAAGGCACGACCAGTCGTCTTCCCCACACCTCCCTTCTACTGCTATGGACTCGGTTTCTCAGCAGCGCCCTCCGGCGTCCGCCAATTTGTCTCAAAACCAAGCACTTCCCTCCATCGCCTCGCTCACCAGCAACCTCTCGCCATCCGAGCAGAGCCCTGTTCGCCTTAGACAACATTCAGAGGCTCGCGAGGCTCGCGACTCTGGCAACTGGTCAATCTCTCAAAGCAAGCGTAAGCCTACTTACCCCTTTCCCTTGGACACTTTTGCCATCTAGACCAACAAACAGCCAACACTTATACGCTTGTCTTGGTGAGCTCCACAGCTTCATCTCCGAGCACCAACTTAATCCTTATATCCTAGTTGTAACACTGTACTTACCAACGCGTTTAGATTCATCAGGTGTGTCCAACACAATGGGTTTGCAATTGCAGACCATCCTCAACGCGGAGGACTCGCCATCGCGCACCTCGGTACCCGACACTCCCTCTTCAGCTCGATATCCTTCCGGAATCCAACAGGTACGTGTTGCTCTTCATTTCTTCGTCGCCTTTTGAATGCTTTCGAGACGTACTTACATAATCTCTACAGCCGAATGCTCTGCCTTCACTCAATCAAGGATTCGACAACCGCGTCAGCTTTGAGGCTGGTTCACACTTTGATTCACGACGTAGCAGCGTAGACAGTCGAATGAATGCTGGCATGACCCACTTGGCTATTAGTCCATCATCGCCATATGATAGCCAGAATGCCTCTCGTGTATCTCTCGTTTCGAATCTTCAGCAACAACGGGGCATCACAAACCCCGACAATCGACCAAATGGAGCGTCGCCGCTCTCTCCTCTCGCCAGAACTACCCCGCGAACTTCCCACCCTCCACGACGGGCACCGGTGATTAATCCAAATCCTCGAAGCGTGTCAGGAATGCCTGACCCGATGGCTGCCGCCCCAACGAAAGGTTATGCTTGGGCTTTTCCAGCTGAATTGGAACCTGATGAAAGGAGGGGATCCAGCAGCGGTGAGTCTAGTGTTGGACCTCCTGGTGTCTCGCGCCAGAACAGTTTTGCCGCATCAGTGAATAGTAGCATTTTTACTGCAGACTCTAGCCTTCCCACGGGGCAGAAGAGATTAGATGAGGGCATGCATTCCTTATTTCTAGCTTTCGTTACTGGCCCCACGTGCTGACTATGATTAGACATTGCTACGACTCATCATCATTCAATGCAACATCGGAGCGTTACCAACCTACAGAGCGCCGACCACGCAAATGCCGCAGTGCCAGGAAGTGGCAACTACAGCCGCACTCCAGAGCTTCGCATCAGTCACAAGATGGCCGAAAGGAAGCGAAGAAGCGAGATGAAGAATTTGTTCGATGAACTAAATGGAATTCTGCCTAACTCACCTGGGAGCAAGTCTAGCAAGTGGGAGATTCTAACTAAGTGTACGTTATCATTTTGCTGACTCTTTATATTCCGACCGCGCTGGTTTCACTTGACGCGAACTGACCCTTTCCTTAGCTATCGAATATATCAAGAACTTAGGAAGGGCCCACGAGGCTGCACGTGCCGAGAATGCTCGGCTGCGACCAGACGCAGAGTACTGCCGACGAGCTCAGGAAGAGAATGAATTGTTGCGCAACGAGCTGGCCGCGGTATGGGGGCATCTGCGCCGTGTCGACCCTAGCAGCCCTCATGTCTACGGCAGCATGACAGGCATGCTTGCACAACAACACGCCAATACTCCAGCTGCTACAACCGCAATTCTGCCGCCCCTTCAGCAGCAGCAACAACAACCACCTCCACCGCAACCACAAGTGCAGCAACCGCAATGGCCAGCCCCTGCACCAACTGCAATGCAAGGCGTTGAATTCGGCGGTATTCGCCCGTACGAGCATCCTCATCGCTAAAGTACAGCGTCTTTTTTGGGCCGAGTACATTCTCAAGGACGCATTAATTCTCAGGTTTTCGTCCTCTGTACACTAGCATTCAGCATCTTCGATGACTTCCGGATTTCGTCGCACATATACTACGACCTCGTGCCCCCTCAAACAACCATTCTATTTGTTGTCTTCGTTTTATTGCGACGGCATATTTCATCAATACCACACTATATGCATAGTTTTCTTTGTTTTTGTTTTTTCGGAGTATCAATGGCACGTCGACAACATCCGAATGTGTCTCTGCACGCGAAATTTGAGCCGGATTATCCTTCAAATCTGGCCTCCACGTGATTTTAAGAGCTCGTTCAATAGACATCTCTTCTGCCAATAGTAGGCAGAACAGGCGCACGTACTGTACCAACGGAATAGTGCGGCAGCCGTTCGACCTGTTTCACACGATCTTCTTTTCGGCATATTCAATTTTCTCAGGCGCCATTTGGGCAGATTACCCCTCGTCAGTTCAGTTCTTAAATTTTCACACGATTATCCACGGCACGGGCAATTATACTTTATAGGGACGGATGGACAGGGATGGTGTTTTACCTCGGGACTCTGGAGGGATCTAAAAAAAAGTATGCTTGGTTTATGTATCCTAGGCAAATGTATGTTTTCTTTCGAGGCGGGATTGGTTGCGCGTTTTCCAAAGGGAGGTCGGTTCGCCTAATGTGCGCGTAAAGAAATGCTTTGGGAAAGACGGACACCAAGGTTTTTTGGAGTCTTGCACACGGATGCAGTTGAATTCTTTGTTTCGTTTTTTTTCCTCTTGAACCAAGTTCGAGCATGCAATGCAGATTACGCATAGATAATCTTCAAAGCATATACCGACGCAATTGTTATGGACAATTGGTCACCCAACCCAAATAGCTTCTATCCTCGTGCGAACATATTTTCAGTTTCATGCGGTTGATCTGGCAGCAAGCATCCCTTTTCCCGTAACGTCAGCGTCATCGATCTTTGCTGTCATCAAATCAGATGGTCTAGAGTAGAGTTTTCACCCAACAAAAAGCCTACTTCTAGCAATAGCCGCGAGTACATGAGTACCTAGATATGGTAGGCACGCACAAATCCGTGGCTCGGACCCAGTGTCCGATTCTATGGCTGGGTTTTCTCCGGGTATGTACATTGACTAGACATTTCCCACTTTGTCCAAGCAACAAGCATGTCTTCGTCTCGAGCTAAGGGGGAAGAGCGAGAAATGCAGAAAACAACGCGTGGGAGATCCACATTTGATCGGCAGTGGAGGTTTTGAAACGAGCGGACTGGTGGGTTGCCTCGTGCTGTGCCGGTCGCGTTTGCATATGCGCATCTGCACATCTGCATGTGCGTGGTGCGTGAGTGTGGGCGTGGGCGTTCGGGGGATCTACAAAGTGTGTTGTGGGTGGGTGGCTGTTTTGCTGTTTGGTAGGTTTTCGCGGTGTGTGTGCCGGGATTTAGTCGCCGTTATGTTTGTATGGTACGATTTTTATTTTTTGGGGGGTTGGTGGCGTGGTGTGATGCGCTGTGCTATGCTGCGGGAATGTTTGTTTGTAGTGTGCTGCGTGCTAAGAAGGTTGATTGGGGTATGTTTGGCGAGATATATACATGTATGTGTATATGTGGATATAACTTGATATAGGCTCCTTTTTAGGGAGATACGGGAATGAGTATGGGAATAGGTGAGCTTCGTGTTGTGCTTTGCTTGAATTGAGGAAGCTTGTTCCGGATGGCAAGGTTCAGATTGGTTTATTGAAATTGAGAATATTTCAATTTTCTATCTCATATGATGACTCTAAACTCAAAGATCTCGATACTGCTTGCTCTGTTGATAATGTGTTTGCTTGAAGGATTGCGATGTAATACCAATGTCAGTTCTTTTTCACCCCTTTAGTCTTTACACTGGGAGAGATTTGAGTATCTTTTTATTCGTATGGGCTCGACCTTATGCATGCAGATACAGTTGAGCTTGAACGATTGACATTCTTGCTCTGTAGTCACAGGCCAATTGGGCTCGACACTCTACGCTCCACGGCATTCAGCCGAACTAACTGGAATAGGGGTTAAGACTGAAGTCAAGCAAGACCGAAGTCAAGCAAGACCAAGTAAATGTCTTGAAGATGTTATTGAATACTTGGTAAGTCAAAATCACAGTTTGGAATATGGATTCAATGTGGCATGAAGCAGGTGTATGGAAGAATTAAATATCGTCATGTCAGCCCAAACCCCAACGCCAACCCCAATCTCATGATTTGTGTCTCCCAACATTGTGCCATAGCTTATCACAGTCCATACATACATACATCGGTGACAACACATCCGTGATGAAATCACTCCAAAGACGCCTCCAATCCCTCTCCCATGACCCCAACACCCATCACATACGCGAAAACCCCAAATCCCACCCCTCGGCACAGCTTCCTCGAACTTCAGCTCTCTAAAACCGCCCTCGCCACTCTCACCGACACCCTCACCAGCGCACACATAATACGATGCAACCCAACTCACCTCAGATACCGCGCATAACCCGTAGCCCAACCTAGTCTTCCCATCCCCGCTCGATTCCGAACTCAGTTCTTGCGTGCAGAGTCTCTAGTGGCGTGCAGCGAAAGTCTCTTCTAATCTACATACATAACATGCGAATAGAGAGACAAGAAACAATGCACGTACACGCGGCTCGGTAAGACACTGGCACTCAATCACCAGGGTTGTAAGCAGCAAGGAACGTGACGAGGGGTGGGCATGTAAGAGGTAGGGTGGGCGATGCCTTTTTGACATGTTTATGTCGACCCAGGGGAAAGGGTCAGGTTTGCCGAGATTTTAGACCTCGTGTTCTTTGAAAGTGGTCTGATTTTTGGTTTTCGTCGGAAGGAAAGAGGGATTTTAGTAGGTTGGGCTGTGATGTTGGTTATGATGGGAAATGTATGGTGCCAGAGATAGTTCGACATGGTGTGTGTCTGTGGGCGGAATGTACATATTGTAGGAGGTTTGAATATCAGTTAGACGCGCCGTGTTATCTCAATGAAAAACAGGATATTGCTCGGTTTTCAGAACTACAGCTGAGCTTAAGCTAACGAGAACTAAGATATTTAGTAAAAGGACAGAATTCCTTTCGTATGATCTGTGCTTCATGTATATATTCCTCTACGCAAACTCGCTGGCATATATACCACATCCATCATGTCCGTCTCCAATATCTCCTACACATTCTCGCAGAACCTGAGCCTTCAAATGCCCTTATCTCGATAATATATCCTTGGATATGTACATCGGGGAATGATGAAGGCGTATTTATAACTGATACCATCACTCCCAGTCGCCGTAATCATGCCACAAGCAATACGTACCTACTATATTAAATACAATATGAGCAAATTCAGGGCGGGATACAGTCCATATCAGTCCATATCTTATCCCGGTCTGCTTTGGCCAACATGATATCGGAATATGATGCAGTATTATTTTGTCGGGAAACCAACAGATCACATGAAATGGGCCATTTTTATTCTCTCCTCTTTCTTTAAATCCAGGCAAAGTAATCATAAGCAAATAATTGAAGTAATGTGTAAATGCAGAAAAGTAGAACGAACGGTGATTGTTTTTTCACACACACACAAATATACTCTTTGCATACTCTTTGCACCTTTTCTAGTCCTATGTACACGCGCCATGACAGGCCCTCATACCACTATACGTGTCTTGCGTGCTCATATGGATGAGATAAGACAAGACGAATTGGTCAGATCTACGAAGTGCCCAAGACCCAGAGTTCACCTTGAGCAGTGTCGCTAGTCATGTATAGGCGACCCTGCTTGTCCCAGTTAAGGCCAGCAGGCCTAAAGCAACCAGAGCTGAAAGAAGGTCCGTTGCCCTGGCAGCTCTCAACACGCGGGTTCCACATGATATCTTTGGCGCCGGTGGTGCTGGTCAGAGGCGCAACGGGGGTGTAGTTGCCGTCGGCACCGAGCTGCATTTCTACCTGAACTAGTTTGAAGCCGGTGGTTGGGTTACGGTTCCAGGAGCCGTGGTAGGTGATGTACATATTCTTGCTGTCGGCGTCGAACTTGCAATCGATGGGAGCAGAGTGGGGGAAGAGTGTTAGCTTGGGTGCCGTGGCTTTTTGGACGCAGGTATCGTCGCTCATCGAAGTGGTAGGGCTTTGGACGAACCTTTAATAACTACGTTAGCTGATTTGTTCAGACAAAGTCAATCTGCGTATTTGAAGCACAAGGGTGTAGGATCTACATTAAGCCAAATAGTGTATCGGAAGGGATATAACGTACCAATCGCCAACCTTGAACTGCTTGTCGGTGAAGTCGGACGGCTGCCAGACAGTGAAGCAGGTTGGATACCCATACCAGTTGTTGTTTGGTGTAGTGACATCACCCATGTAGTGAATCTTCTCGCCAGGGTTGTTCTGGTGGACATCTTTTCCATTTCGCTTGAAGTCATCTCCGCTGTTCTCAACACCCCAAAGCCTGTTTCGTATGAATAACGGATTCAAAATATGTGTTTTGGATTTTACTTACATGTTGTTCTTGTCAAAGCAGATTCCGACATCGTTACGCTGCCCATAACCGGCGTTGTAGCCCCCAGACACGTAATTATATCCTCCACTCGGGATAGCAGACAAATCGAAGACCTTGATTATGGCACGAGCGGTCTTCGGGTCACTGGTCGCCTGATCAATGTTGGAGTTGGAGCCGTGAGAGACAACAAGAAGGTTAGGCTTGTGTGGCGCAATAGCCAAGGTACGGGTCAAATGAGATCCACCGTTGTACATGCCAGTGATGATGACAGTCCGTGTGCCAACAGTACCAGCAGCAGCATCATATGGCCAAGAGAAGGCTTGAGTCATAGAGCTGGCGTACAGAGTCTTACCATCTGGGCTGAGTGCAATGCCATGATTGAGGTTAGTTTGCGAAATCAACATCTTAGTAGATGTAACACAACCATCGGTGCCCACGGCGTGAATGGAGATACCCTTGCCCGCTTGAACGACAAGCATGTTACCAGCGGAATCGAACTCAATGCTTCGGGGATTGGTAAGACCTCCTGCAACCTTGGTGGCCTTCCATCCAGATGCCAAATTGCTGGAGAATGCAGGGCTGCCTGCACCCGAGCATGAAGCGGGAATGGCGGCAGCAGCTCGCTTAGTGGCAGCTGGCAGGACGCTTGTTACAACTGTGGTTGGGTCTGCTACAGGCGCAGTTAGCAAATTGGCCGTGACCAATGTCTTAAAGTTATCGATGCGAGCGGCATTTAGATCATGGTGCCATTTCCCCCAGGCTTTGTGGACATTGAAAGCGGAGTCGTTTCTGGCTGGATCCTCGACCGAAGACACTCCATAGGCCCAGGCAAACTCGACTACGCCAGTGCCATTGATGACGGTGCGTCCCTCCTCAACGTTGGTATAACCAGTACAACCTTTGCATAGAGCATTGACTGTCCAGTGTGTGCTGTTGGTCTTGGTTCCTTTCAGGAGTGTATGTTCGGCACCCTCAAAGCCTTGGGGTAAACTAATACCACTAAAGGCTGTTAGAGGTTCTCTTGCAGATGTTGCAACTGTACATACTAGGCGAAGCGTGCCGACACAGTTCCGGAATTGCCATTGGCCCAAGCAACTGTGAGAGGGTTCCACACCATCTGCCCTGACCACGCGAAGCCGGCCCATTTGTTGTCGATTGGTGCCGTGATTTTGATAACCGCATCATATGGATCGCTGACATTCTTTGGAAGAGCAAGGCCAAAAGTCATGCCTGACTCTGCGTCCGAGTAGGAGGAATAACAGATCTTTGTTTCCGCATCACAGACAACGGTAGATTGTGCCTCACCTTCTTGAGCAGAAACTAAAGCTTGTTAGGCGTGTTTATCGAGACGGCCATCAGAGAACTGACCATAGTTGGCAAGCGCAAATGCGCCGCCGATGAGTTGGATATAACGCATTCTGAATTAACGGGTAGGTTGAGTAGTCAGTAAAGTGACCTTCCTGATCTACAAAAACGGTTATACCGCGTCTTTATGTGTTTGGTCTGCTGCCCCATAGTGGGGAATGATAAGTAGCACGAGCCGCGTCGACCCATCCTCATGATCTTGTATAACGTCAATATCTAAAGAATTTCCATGATATATCATAGATGAAACCGTCCGGGTGCTGGTCTACACAAATCATATCAACTGGTCTCTCCGCGCCGTTGAGATTGCAATTTGTTACCGGCAAATCCCATCTTGGTTATTTGTCGGGCTCTGGAAAAGTCACCATGTTTGGCAGGGTGAATGGGAGTATGATTGGTGTCGCTTGTCTTGACAGGGGTTGCGCAGAGGCTAAATCGATGTCGAAGCTTTCTCAACCCCATCTATTTCGATAGTAATGAGCCGTAGTCTAACCCGGATTTGTTTCGAGGAAAAGCTTTTTTTGCCCCTATGCTGTCATTAAGCACGCTAAGATGAATGAAAGCTAGACGTCCAACGGCAGATGTGTGGGACAATTGAAGACCAGAAGCGAAGACATGCATTGGGAAGATAGCGTCGGGCGAAAGGTTCTTCGATGGGAGCAAAGTCAAAGAAGAAGTAAGTTCTATCTTTGTCAGCGCAATGGAACGACGAAATGTAGTCTTGCCGTATTATCCGGAGGAAAGAGTCAGCAATGCGTGTCCTCCTGGGTGGGCCAACGTCTCAATTCGTGTGTAAAAGTAGCAGTTGATCCAACTAAGCTTTGCGCCACGTTGTCCCAAGACTGCCAGGCTCTCCACATTCTTGTTAAATTACGAGTATGGGGATCATGGCCCCACATATGTGGCAGGAAGACATGAATAGGTGATGTGTGATCGAGTTCCAAACAGCGGCCGAATAGAGGGTGACTTTTCCTTTCATGACGAGCTGAGGACCTTACTCTGCAAGGAGCAAAGTTCTACAATGGTAGTTATCCCGCTTATCTCTTGTCCGCTCTCTTGTAATCGTTCTTTGACAAATCCCTTTGTGGCTGCTTCAGATTCCGCTGCGGTCTTGGCCCATACCGTAACGTCCTTTGACCCTCCATGCAGAAGATGGCTTTCCCCTGATAGTCGAAGAAGCGATTCCTCGACCTCTTCGTCTGCACCTGCGATTTGGGATTGCAGATACACTGCTTGCTGGAGTAATGAACGTTCATTCCCGGCCGCGAGAGCGAGGGGAGGGAGATGGGTAAACATCTTCGACATTAATGTCGCTGATGATGTGACAGCACTTTTCTTAGTAGACTGAGATTCATCACTTTGATCGCCCATAATATTTGGAGTTAGGCCTGCTGGTTGCTGGAGGAATCCATGGGCCTCAATCAAATTGGAGCGAGATCTTGTGTATTGGTCATATGCTTCACGAATCTGTGACTCAGACGAATCAAAGTCAGCTATTGTTGAAGGACCTGTGGTTGAGCGCTTAATCGGGGATGCGTCTTCCAGGAATTCCGACTCCTCCTCCATCTTGGCCAATTCAGCTTGGACCCAATCGACAATCTCATCTCTCGCTTGTTCAAGCGCATATATTTGCTTCTGTAAACTAGCAATACTGCGGGTCCGATTTTGGGCCTCGCTCCTAGAGGTATTGGCTCGATCCATACTTGCTCTTGCATCTAACACTTCCTGCTTTAATTTGAAAATCCCGGTTTGATTGTCTTTTGGTTGCGAGAGCTGATCTATTCTTTCTGCAGGAAGGTCCGGTTGCTCACCAATAGCATCCTTGACAATAGCTTTGGGGTCCTTGGGTGCATACGAGGGCCTTGCGTTGAGCAGTTTTTCTATGGATTCCTGGATTACTTGCAGCTCTGCAAAGCGTCGGCGTTCTCGAAGCAGCGACACATAGCTTTGTGTAACCTCGTTGTCGTAATCCGAGTCACTCTGTCCTGATCCGGCGATGACATCGCGATTCTGTAATTCTTCCAACGATTCCTGGAGCTCCCGGTACTTGGCTTGTGCTTGGAATTGTGCCCGAAGAGCGTGCAAGTAGGCCAGGCGGGAATCTTTCAGACCTGGAGGATTGGCGTTTGTGGCTGAGAGACCCCAAGGGTTTTCATGATTCAGATGCTGATTCTGCGTAGCGGCAGTGACAGGTCTGAGATTCGTAGTAAGGTATCTGGAAAGCGCTCTGCGGATTCGAATGCTGTCCTCCCGAGTATGGATGTAAGATGATAGCGCTCGATCGACTTCGGAAATTGGGCATGCTGTTTGGCCGGTCATGTTGGAACTTTTTGAGCAGTGATGCACATCCACCAAAGGCCACGAGATAGGGTCCGGGAATCTGTCGACCGGTACACAGGAACTGTAAATAAAGTTAGAGGGGGTGCTGTGGGTAGGCTGCGGGCCTAAACAACTATTGAGTGTTTGTGGCTGCAAGCGATTGTTTTAGGTTTTGGTGTTACGCCCAAACGACGCTAGTCAAAATCGCGGGGTCATGTGACATAGCCAATGAATCCTTCATTCCTCAGCATGGGCATCTACTTGCCTTCTCAGATGCAATTTCAGAACAAGTAACTAGTGATTTTGAGACGTTTTCATTAAGCTCAAAGATGGCAATCTCATTAGCATTGGCATGTTCAGCAAGTACAATTGCACACCGGATACTCCTCTTTGCTTGGCGTTTGTGATGTTAGACCACCGTGAATGATCACACCACGAAGATTTTGGGGTGAATTCACCTGAGCAAAGAGCCACCGAGATGTATACAAAAAGACTCACTGCAAAGATCGCAACGATGGCTCCGAAAAGCGATAGGATCCCTTACTTTTCTGTCTGCTATGCAGCATGTTTATGTTTTCCCAACGGATTCTGCGAACAATGCTTCCGCTCCACTACCCGCCAGTGTGGGCCATCTTGGGAAATAATTATGGACATACGCATTTGAATAACATACCTTACTATTTCAGGGCGTGACCAGCATTCTACAGGGCGCCCTAAATTTCCTCACACTAATTGGCGTTACTTCCAAGCTGCTTTACTTTCACCATGCTAAAACTCTGGCGACATAGGTGCATTCTCAGTTCTGGGAAAGACTCGAGACCAATCTGCTCACCGTCCTGGAGCATTGGCTTCCAATCTATTAGGTGGCGGTCTTCGAATTGGCAAAGACAATGCTACTGGCCCTGATGGTGACAGCCAGTACCATTACATAGCTTGTTTTTACCTTTAGTTTAATAACATTGCATCTCGCCTTTACTAGATCACGCGTTCTGAAGTATATTGGTGTGTCGTTTCCGAAGTAAGTGCCAACATAGTATATATCCCTCGAAGGGCCTTGCATGCTCTTTTCTGAAAGAGTTGGTTAAAGAATACGAAGTTGTATGAGTGTCCAGGGATGTAATTTTAATGTAGATCCTAAGAGGCCATGTTCTATTAGAAATGGAGTGTTTAAAAAGGTGTCTAGGTGTACTGCAGCTTAAATGGGCTCGTAAAAGTGCAGTCAGCATAGCTAATACCGTCGCTGTAATTTGCCCACACCCTGGCGCCGCAGATTCGGGAAGCGTATTCCCCCTCTTTCGCCCATGAGCCATTCCTTAGCCTTCCATCCCAAGGGAAATAGGTTATATCAACTCAATTGAGCCCCCCACCTGGGTTCGTCAGAGTCTCAGAAAAGGCAGGTACTCCAGTACCATTCATAGGGGTTCCGGCCGAAAGTAAATCAATGCTGATACTGCGCGTATACATTATGAAATTGAGTGCTATAGTTGGAAAGACGATGTTTTCGTCGGTCACATTGCCTGCAACGCCAGGACCAGGAAGTTGGAAGGTGGTGAATGCCGCCGCAGGTTCTGGTTGGAACCCTGGGGTGGATTTATTCTTTTTGGTAGCAGCACTTAAGTGTGTATCTTCTCTATTCTGAGAGATTACTGGAATATCTTTCAGCGAGCAGAGAATGTCACCATACGGGATAGTAAGGGCTCCTGCACTGGCCTCCGGTAATATATAGCCATCGGATAGAGGGCATCGCGCTTGATCGTGTGTGTTGTGTAAGTCGACAACTACTGAAATATCCTTTGATTCTCCAAGCGCAAGAACCAACTCCGGAGGGTTGAAGACGATATCATATGTATGTTTTGTTGTTAGAGCTCCAAGGAATTTCGCGCTGGCAACATAATCGCTTCTGTTTCCATTGTAAAAGACCACACCGGGATGTGTTCTGGAAAGCGAGAGCAATGAGGCAGTAAATAAATCATTAATCTTATAGTGGATGGTTTCACGACCAGTGTTGTAGATGGTAACCTCCTTTCAGTCATTAAAAAACTCAGTGTCGTTGAACGGAAGGTTAAGTTTGGCAGGAATAACCACTTCGTTCACCGCCCTTGAGACATTCAAGAGACCATTACCGGCAACAATACCAGTTACGTGTGTGCCATAGTGTTGGCACTCTGTATATGGATCACGATCAGAATAGTTTCGGGGAGGCATCCGATCCCCACCCACCAAGTTACGCCCATACGAAATCTTGAATCCGGAACCAAGACCGCCACCAAGACCTGGGTGGAGATAGTCTAACCCAGAGTCAATAACGGTGACAATAATACCTTTGCCAGTGATGCCCCTCTCATGGAGTTGATCAACACCCGTCATTTGATGGACCAATTTTGATATGTCCTTTGGATTTCCCCCTGACCGAGCTCTTTTCATAGTGGGGCCTGTTTAAGACTGCATTTCATACTTTAGAGAAGGCCATACTTGCGTGACGCCATCGAGCGAGCCAAGGCAAGAACGTGCCGAAAGTGTGTCTAACAAATCTATCTCTACCGATAAACCTTGGAAAACATTGCTTCTGAGATCTTGCATCAAGCGTGGTTTAAGTTTGTGTAGACAATCGATACGATGTGCTCTTATAATTCCCTTAAATTCATCGAGGTCCTAGACTATGCTTACTATGTCCATAAAAGTAAAGTTGCCAATTAGAATATGAGCCCTTACGGATTCATGGTTTACCTCAACGATATGTCGAAGGGCGATGCACTGTCTCATAAAAATGCAAAAGTGGAGACATCAGAAGAATGGTGACTTTTGGATGCCCATGGCTGTAATCCTTCAGGGCCGTTGACGAAGGCACTAGGGTGCACGGGATATACCTAGTGAAACTAGTATTATCACAAAGAGAGAGATATGTTTGGAGCTACCTGACAGAAGTCCGGCTTTTCTACATCTTGCCCTTCTCAAGAACGTGACACTGAATGATGCCCACTCGATGTCGGTTATGTCAAGCGGGGCCTTCTGCGGAATTGGCCGGTAAATCTGAGAACCTACATACGGTACCTACGTCGGATAATTCGGATAGATTACCGACAGTAACTATTCTAAGATGTAAGGTATCCCTCGCTCGATAGTCTATTTAATTGTCTACTCTAGCCAGAGGATATCATCATTCCCAATCCTTAAGTCCTAGAAATATGCTCTCTTACCTTTCCACCTACAAGTCGTACGTATGGCTTCTTGCTGCAACTGGTGTGCTGGTTTCGTTGATCGTATCCTCGGGCCCTCTACAAAACATTACCGAAACCCTGCTAAATTAGCCAAATGTACCCCAAGCTCGGATATTCTCATTTGATCCTTTAATTGTGCATATTGAGAATTTTGTCTCAAAGCCTGAACGGGATCATCTGCTTAAGCTAGCGTTCGTCTACTCTATTCAAATGCTTATTATAGTACTAAATCTTTAGTTTGGGAACCTTTGGTGAATCCCGAATCTTCGCAGAGAACGGAACTCGAATACAGTCGGATCACCGGACCAGCTCTACTGCTTTTCTCCCGTCCAGTGACTCTGTAGTTCATCGTGTACGTAGAAAAGCCACTTCAGTTCAAGGATTCACGGATGGTCATTATATGGAAAGATTGCAAGCCACTCGATATGAAAAAGGGCAGCAATTCCGACCACACTATGGCACTAGGGAAGCACAAAACAGCAAAATGAGGAGCACGACTATATTTGCTACATTGGAGGCTACATGCGTGGGCTGCGGAACCCAGTTCCCGGAAATTCGCGTACAGTGGCACGAGAAAGATCAGGCTTGGTGTAGATTCTTTGAGTGTGACAACCCAATACTCACAGCTAAAGCTGTGCCGGGTGCTGCAATATTGTGGAGAAACATCTTTTCAAACAAAACGGTGGACGAAAGAATGTTGCACGCTGGGCTTCCGGTGGAACACGGATCTAAAGTCGGATTGAATATATGGACTACAGGTTAGGTCGAAAATGAAGTATTTGAAGGATGTTCCTTTCGTTCCTATCAATCTTTTTATCTGGTATTGAACATGTGTTGAATATAGTGAATGGACAGGAGCGAAAGTAGTATAAATTTGGGGAGTAGATAGTTAGCCCTCTTGTTAAATTGATCGGTATTCCTCACTCCTCATTGATTTTTACTGTTCTATGGAACTGATAATTCCCTTCTTTTCTCTTATATAGAAGGAACCAATTATCTACAAGTTGTCAAGAGCGAGGAAAGCAACAAATCTTTCCTTCACATTTCCGACCGCAATGACCAATTATTTGAAGATGCGGTACGGAAGTAGGTCAATCTACTACTGCTTACCCCCATAACCTCAGGATCATTCTGAGATCGATAACGGAAGTGATCCCGGATTTCGGAAAACATAGCTTCAATCTGTTGGGATTAGACTTCCATTTACTGGGGAAGCGACCAAGCGAACATGGTCTGGAAACTCTCCCAAAGGCTGGTCCGGCTGAAATCGGAACGTGATAATCGGCCCAGAAATCCACCTGTGCCAATTATTATAGGCATATTCAGTATCGAATTCAGGAACTCTGTTTGCTGAACTCGACTTATTGTTTCTTTCTCTTATCATTGCTTTGTGCCCTATTATCGTAAGAAAGTCAACTGACTGGTGGCTATCGGTTGTGTGATCCAGGTTAAACAGGTATGATATATGAAGTGAGTCACCCGTCTGAAGCTGATAAAGTCAAGTATGGTACCTCAACGATATGCGCCGCTAGACCCAATAAATGAGGAGAGTATGCTAATTCCACTATCCATTGCAAATCATACTATGCGTTCTCTGCGTTGTCGACTAAGAGAGATGGCGAGGATCAAGCTCTGCGCCATTATTTTCATCGGGATTCTAATCACATTCCACGCCATCCTAAGCATGTTCGTTTCGATAAAGCAACTTCAAGTATCCTTTGAGCATACCAGTCGTGTTTCATGTCATTGTGGGCAATCTACAGCCAAGGCAATTAGCTTAGGCTGTAAGTATGATTTGTTGGCTTCTGCTTGGCTTCCCTAGCGTTGTATCGATGAAGAACTTTCAACAGAATTTAATGCGGCAGGTCCTAGTCCAGACAGATCTTGTCAATGCTTTGCAAATTCTGAAGGCACGAGGCAGTTAAATATAGATGAGATTGGAGGGCTTGCGGACAGTCCGAATACCCTATACTACAGGACGCATGAATGGCACATCATACATTGCCTCTACTATTGGAAAAAACAATTCCGTTATCGCTTCACTGGCGTTACGGTAGAGGCTCGGGACTATCATGAAGGGCATATCAAGCGTTGCACAGGACTGATTTATCACAACGCCACTTTGGACAAGATCAACACGAACCAACATGCAGCACTAAGTAGTGATAAATCAAGATAATGTTGAGTTTCCGACTATGAGCAATGATGCTGTTTGAACACTTTTCGTACTACTAACTGTAACGAGTTGATTACTAATCAGATATCTGATTGTGTGAATATTGTGATCAGAGTGTGAGCGATCTCGCCCAGTGGGGTGCATAGAGAAGTAAGACCACAAACCTGTCTTACTGTTTCAATTGTATAACGCTCCGCAGAAATAAACATTGACATATTCACGCTCCGCATTCGTTCGTTTATAGTCAAGCTCTAACAAAGTCTAGGCGACAGTCTGACATGTTGCGATCAGTTGTGATCTTGTCTCAGTTCCAAATGTATGTGAACGGTGCAGCAAGGTCTCGCAAAGAATTGCCTAATTACTGGGACCCCCTGCTGGCCTAACTCTAAAAATAATAGAAGCGGATATGATCGCCATAGCGATACCTGGAAAAAAGGTTCAGAGTAATGAGGTTGCCTGAACAGTATTCCCCGGATGATTTCCGGATTTTTGAATTGCCTCAAGAACCAGTCCATTCATTCCAGATGCTAGAACCTGTGGTAAAGAAATGAAAGTGTTGTGAAGACCAATCAGTGTCCGCACATCATTCATGCCAACCTCCATTATCTCCAAACTCATGAGTGTGCAAGGAACCCATTGCGTAACGGACCAGCATATACCTAATGGAATCATAGCTAGTAGTATTCCGCAAGTTGTCCGAAAACCAAGGAAAGTAGAAATCGCAAAAGCAAACAGTAATTGGGATCGCAACCAAAGCCTGGAAAGAGGTAGAAGCAGAGCATTGCTTCTGTTGAAATCCTGCTTTAAACTATTCGGGTATATTCTTGAGTAAATCATAGGGAACAAGAGGTTAGACAGAAAGGCTGTGGTAGCCATGATTAGTAAGGCTAATGCCCCATCTCTTTTGTCCACACTATTGCTTGTATAGTTGGATAGGCGTTAGTTTTGCATCGGACAATAGCTAAACCGCTAAGAGTATTAGCTCTGTAACATCCAATGAAATATCCAGAACAATTACATAGTGCACTGACGTAACTGTATATACATAAAATTCGGCGGAAGTAAGGTCTCGTTTGTAAGCATTTATTCACTCACCTGTCTATATTGGAAAGAATGGGCAACCATGCGAACCAGGAGAAAAATTGAGCGCCGTAAAGTAGTTTGATATCTAGAGACATTCGTTGAAGTATTCCATGTAACAGAGCGAAGTAATTGGACGTTCCGGGTATGTGTGTAAGAGGAACGTCCTTGATCCTAAGAATGGTAATGGACGTAGTTACTACGACTACCAATGCAGCAATAATAACCAGTATCTTGACGTCTCCGTTATTTAAATCTTTGGGAGAACTGGAATAGGCTATACCATACACCAACATATTAGTAATTTGAGTTACACGGCTCACCCAAGCATTTGGTTGGGCTTGTTGCTCTTTTGAACACGTATCAGTGATGAGTGCCCGTAAGCCTGACTGGACAGGTTGTATCGAGACATTGAGAGCTAAGAAGAAAACTTGGCCAATGTAAGCGTAAAGCTCCAGCCGAGAGAGCGAGTCTGAAGAATCGATAACTTGAGCTAAGTTTTGACACCAGGCAAAGCCAAAGAGAGAAATGACCATGGCAGTGCTACCGGCGAGAATGAATGGTCGCCTTCTTCCCGAGCGCGAGTAGCAGTTGTCGCTTGCCTTGCCAAATCCAGGTTGAAACAAAGCACCACATGTTGGGGGTATCAACCATAGGAGACTGCAATACGCTGGGCTGAGGCCGAAGGATAGAAAGGTTGACTACCATAAGTAAGAATGATAAACATTCGCTTGAGAATTTGAGACTTCAAAGTTCTGATAGTAACGGTAGCGAATTGTACCGCAAATGCGGCCTGGAGCTTGCGAATATTAGCGAATTGATGATAGAGTAAAAAACGAAACATCGTAATTACCTGCAAACCCAATCGAAAGACTTGCTACGTAAGCCAGATTTCGATGCGGAGGAGGCTTTTCGCTAATGCTCCTTCCTGGATCCATCACGTGTATCAAGCGCTGATCGATCGCCTATAGTACTTACTGATCACGAGGCGTCCGTTGACAACTAAACAAATGTCAAATAGGAGTGGACTTGGAATCTTGCAATTATCGGCCATCTGCACTATTGGACTCTTAATCGTCGGATAGTCGGATTATCAGATACTGTTGCTCTAAATACCCATTTGCCGACAGTTTACCGATTTGCACCACTCAAAGTTCATGAATCCGGACGGAATTGACGACAACAGAGTTGTGAAATACCGAATCGGATCCTGCTAATTCCAGGAAGCTTATTCAGAGAGGGCAAATAGTCGGAATCAAAATCGGGATACTTACTTCTTCAATGCAACCCTACCCAGCCTAGTATCGCTTCGATTTGAAAGCGCCCGAACAGTCATTTTCGAGAATAGAACGATCGCGGAGGTCGAGCACAGACGAAAGAGTAATTGAAATTAGTAAAATCTAACAGACACCATAATCATTGACCATTCACGGTGATGATGGAACTATTTTCTTCTGTGGGATATTCATATCTTGGCCAACAGGAATCAACATTGGGCCCAAAACCTGATACGTCGTATACGATTTATTCTGGACAAGCAAATGGTAATGCAACCCTCCCCTTTACAGATTATTCCTTGACTGTCTACTGTCTGTCAGGTCAATCATCTACCCAAACTAGCACCCTCAACATCGACTATAACGAGGACATTGCTAAATAACAACATAAAAAGTCATCAAGCCAGGAAGTTAGCCGAAATTGTAGATAGCCCCCTTTTCCTTTCGCAGTCAACTCTCCGGATCTGAGGTCCTATTGGGGCAAAAGGCAGGACAATCCCACCCTCTAGACCTCTCCACCATCCCTATGGATACATTTATCAAGAGTAACTGCTGCTTGCCCTCCAACTCTTCTATCGTGCTAACTATGTCCAGCGGCGTTCCTCGCTCCTGCGACAGTGTATGTTGTGAGGCTCACCTGGATCAACTGGAGAGCTGAGTTTGAATAAACCGCATCTTTTCTTCCGAGAATCCGACATAAAGTCAATCCGGAACAATGTATTGGACCCGCATGCGCCACTCCTCCACATCAGTGACACCTCACTGCTTGTGACTACGCTAGCATGCGGAGCTCTGGTCTGCTCAGATGATCGCACTTCTGCCACGGCTGCGGTGCATCAGATTACCGAACTGCTGCTCCCGCAAGAGAACTCCATTGACAAGTTCCTGGTGTGTGTGCTCTGGATCCCAGTTTTAGTTTGGGACTGTGGACTGACCCTGTGTAGGCGCTTGTAGCTACGGTGGGTTTTCGTTGCCACAGGCGGACTTGCCCTTAACTCGCCGCACGAGCTGATAAGCGGAGCTCGATCTTATGGAGAAAATAAGCTCATCGATGCTGCCCATGGTCCTATTTACTAACATTGCGATTGAAAATTCATTACGTCTCCATTCGGAAGCTTGCTTGCGTGACTACGCTGTTAGTAGTATACGGAAGTACCAAATCGGAAGAGCCGTTGGATTATTGTATGCCATTGAAAGGCAATATGTTCTTAGATGGAACCTCTGTTTTTTAGTGGCTCCACTCTCAAATTGTTCGAGGGCCAAAAACACTCACTGATCGTCGGTAAAAACCTTAGGTCTTGAGTGACGATTTTCCACTGCCTCCAAAGTCAGCCCAATTCGACTGGCTACATGTCTTGTCTCGGTATGCTGGGATTTGTTCTCGAATAAATCGATTCAGAGGGCAGATCGGACTACTCAGCCCTGAAGAGGGTAAGAACCAATTTCGACTGTTGGCTAACGACCTTAAAGAATGGCACGACTCTGTTGGCACCGCAACGGATACCTTATCGGAAAACGCCACCCTATCCGAGGCTGTTGTTCCAAAGTCTATGATGGCACGTCAATGGCGTTGCAAATACGACGAGGCATTGCTCCATTTGCTAACTTGTTTCTTATCTTGCCGCGTTTAACATTCGTCATCATTATCCAAAGAAGAAGACGATATGTATTCAAAGAAGGTTCAGAATATCGTCACCTCTAGTAATGAGATACTGCTACAGAATATCCTTGAAGATTTGTAAGTTTAATCAGAATAGACTCAACTCCTCAAGTGCTGAGAACAAGACGCTAGGAGTCGAGTCTACGTCGTCATTCTTGCGCTCTGTTTACTCTCAATTAAAATGCTTCTGGGTTTCGACGAGGAATCTGTAACGAAACGTCAGGCGCTGTTGAATATTGCGTGCGGGTTTTTCACAAGAATTAGTCGAAATGCTCAAAGGAAATCCTATGAATGACAATCCATAGCTACATGCGCAAATCTCCAATGAAGCATCGGTACACGCATCCCTCTGCGGGTCGACAACGATTGACATTGCACTGATTCTACGATAACTGGGCACAAGGACCAGTCTATCGCGCAGAGCAAAATATCGACGACTTTTGGGAACTGGCACACTTCACGCGATCCACCAATCAACGCCTGGCCTTTCGAGACTTTGGTATAGTTGTTGGAATAAAATGCGTACTATCCCATCGTGATCCGAAGAAATGGTTACAGCGCGCTGACAGTGTACTGAAAGCTTAGGAGGATGCGGGCTTAGTACCTGAGCCTAAAGCCGGGCGTGCCGCTGGAATCAATGCAGAGGAAGGCCTGCGACCGATTCCTCAGGTCATGTATGCTGCAGCTTTGTTACCTGGGTTATTCCATCGGGAAAGCGATTGTTAGACGAGAGAGATACGGTTGTAGGGGATTATCTCGACGCCTGCCACAAACAACGTGGAGGTGCACGGAAGTGGCTAAAGACCGAGAGTGTACTTACATACAGCCGGGGCAGACTAGAAGAAGAGATCAAACAGAATAGCATAAGACCCTGCCTGAAGCGTGTTTCGCGCATCGGTCGAGTAGACAGTGTATAAAAGTGGGGGGGGGGCGGGGGGCAGTTCATGCGTATACAGCTGAAGCAGCCTAACGATTACTGATGACAATGCGACAAGCTGGCAGGTTTTTTTGGTGTCTTGTACACGTCGCAGAGGCGTGCAAACTCTACTTACTAGTCTACTGTACAGAATCAGTACACACCGCTTAGCCACACTTTTTTGGGCTGGGACGGGACGATCCCGTATCCCGTTGTAGGCGACAATGCTGAAGTGGCAGCGCGGTGAGGCTGAAATGGCCGGAAGCAAAGGCCGGGGATAACTACCGCCTTTTTTGGTCGGCTCAGGGTCCTTTAAGATTAGCCGACTTATGACGCAACAATGGACTTGGACTTGTGTGTGTCTGTTTCTGTGAGTTTTCCCTCTGTCTAGATGGTAGGTATGTACGAAGGACAGTCGTCTGAAGCCGTGGGTGCGAGGCGGTCAACAGAAAGCTTGGTCACCCAAGTGGTGCGGCCTCTGCAGTCAACAAAGGCGATCACAATGGGCTCCAGTACTAAAAGCGAGGTGTCGAACAGCTGGCAAGGAGCAGGGGAAAAGTGATTGGAGCGAATGGAGCCGCTGGCGTAGCACAGTGGGAGCACGAGAAGGGCCGGCACATTGCAGCGTCATGATTCGCGGCGGAGGATAGGGCGCAACGAACAACTCATACAATCCAGGATGTGGGCAGTGGCGCGAAACATGGATCCAGGAGAGAGAGGCCAATGGCCAGCGACAACGGCCGGCAGTGACGAGGAATTTGAGGAGGCGTGGGTGGATGGGAGAGAGAACGGACGCCAGCGGATGCGGTGATGGCAGTGCCACGGGCTGCGCTGCTGCAGGGTCGCTCTCGGTAGTGTGTACTTGCAGTAGAGTACAGCAGTGGATGTGTGTGTGTGTGTGGGTGCGCAGATATGCATATGGTTGTAAGTATTTGAGGTTGTGGCGGACGCTTGGCGCGTTTGGGGTGGGCGCCCTCACCGAATTGGTGCGTCGCGCTGGATATTAGTTTTGGACTGTTATTTCGCCTGCTTGGGCTTTTCTCAAAGGGGCACCGCCAGCACCAGCTGCTCTCCACCATCCCGACTCCAGGGCTTTTCCAGTTGCACCTCTCTCTCGCCATTATCCAAACAATTGCTCCTCCCGAGCCCTGCCTGCGGTGCACTGCAGTCCCTCCCCTACACCACCCCCCGTCGCTCGCTGCCCTTGCGCCGAACTGAGCTCATACAAAATACCCCCCCGTCCTCGTTCTCCTATCCACCGACCGACCACGACGGATGCAGCCCGCCCTGCACTGACGCTGCACCCAGCTTGACACTGCACCATGCCGTTCTTCAGGAACGTCTTCAAGTCCAAAGACTCGTCGCGATCCGCCTCCAAAGCTGGCAAATATGGCGATGAAGCCCCCGTCGCACCCCCCAAGCCCCGGTGGGAGGAATCATGGTCACGCAAAGAGGTTGCGCCTGAGGAGATACAAGACCTAGTTCACGTCTGCACACAAGAGCTCAAGTCAAGAGGTATGTCTCCAAGTGTCTCATACACCTCGTGCGAACTGTTCACTGCTAACACGCCATTCTCCACAGCCGGAGCCTTAGATATGCCCTTCCTCCTTCTCCCCTTTCGCCCTACGTCCGATACCAGCGCGGCTCGCAACTTTGTCAGAAACTTTTTCAGAGCAGACTATGAGGGAACTGGTCAATTCTCTGGCGAGGGACTGGCACAGGAATTGCGCCTCGCAGAACCACTGGTACGAACCAATTGCCCTCTATGAGGACTTCATTGTGCAGTGTCACTGACTTGGACAGACTATTTGCAGCATACTGAAGTGGTGTTGGAGCAGACTAGCCGGCGGCGTTGTAACTTGGGACGCATATGAGCTTTTCCGCATCGGGGAAACTGGTAAGCTAGACCGCGGAAGCACATGAAGGCCCGACATCATATCTCACGCGTTCCACAGATTCCAATTTTGCTCGGCATGCATTCGATACATTCATACCCATTAGCGTCGAATCAGAAGGCCGTAAACAAATCATTCAAGACTTCTTCGATCTCCTAGCAGCTATAGCAGCACGAAGCAAGACCAATGGCATGGGCGGCAGAAAGCTGTCCCGCATGGCGGGTTGGTGGGCTTTTGAGTTTACTGATGATGGAAAGGGTTTCGACGGAGGCTACCGTACATGGGAAAGGTACCTTGGCTTTGGTTCTCTGCTCCCTTATTAGAATCACCACCTAACATCACTACAGGGCCGCAGACGCTGCAAGCCATCTCTTTTTCGCCTACCTCCGCTCCCTATCACCCGATGGAAATGCTATTGGCGGTATTACTGGTCTCCCACGGTCCCTGCAATCGCTTTTATCCCAAACGGAGTATCCACCCCAAGCACCACTTCTAATGCAGACAACAACGACCAAAGTTGTCATGATAGTGGATTCTGTTTCCCCTACCCCCTTCTCGCTCCTGCGGCGCGCAAAACACTTTGAATACAGAGATGATGATGAAGCCTTGCAGCAATTCTCGGCTTATGAAGACACTGTTAGGGCACTGAGCGATGAGTGCCGTAGAGTGTTGGAATGCATCTCATCTACTAATCAGTCAGCTCTGGCTCCAGAAACTAGGTCAAACCAAGACCCATCATGGTCGAGATTCGAAGATCTTGGGTTCTCGGGAATGCTGGATAGCCCTGTAAGCGCTACAAACGGTTCAGCTGTGAATAGCCCTCGTGAGTTTTCCAGTCTCAGATCTGGACCGCGTTCAAAGACTACCGACTATGGCCGACCCACGACCCCTTCGTGGGCTGATTTCCTGTCCTCGGGGTTTGCCGACGAGAACAACCAAAATTCGGCACCAACTCTGTTGTTGCCTTCGGACAAACTTCCCCCAATTGGCGAAGCCGCTCGTGTGCATAGCTCACAGTCCCATATGCGAAATGGCCTGCAACTTGAGGAGGACTTGGAACCCGGCGAACTCGCTAGCATCACCAGATTTGACCTGGATGACACTTTCTGGTGGGTTTGGATGACCAGTTTGGCAAGTGAGGAAACCACAGACCGCAAAGCTGCATTCGGCAGGTGCACTTTGATCGAAACCCGCATTCCTGGCGTCAAGTGGCTTGTGATGGAGGAGCAGGTGAAAGGGGCATCTCCCGGTCCTGAGGAAGGTGCGTACATTGCAGAGAAGAAATCCAAGTTCAGCTTCACCAGGCGTGGACGACTGGGTCGTCGCAAGTCAACTGGTAAGAAAGGGTCTTCCAAGGAGCCGTACAACCGCACCACTTCAAACACGCCCATGAGCAAAACGTCCATTGGCCCCGACCAGCATGCACGCATCCAAGCCGCCGCAGCGCAACTAAAGCAAAATGACAAAAAGGCTGCAGCCGCCCAAGAACAGCTTGCCCAGCGCCGAGGAAGGGGCGATGATGTCTCCTCCGTCAAGACAAATAGCGTGCTCACACTTCAGCCTCATCTGCTCAATGAAGCTGGTCCAGCCATGAAATGGGACAAGAAGTTTGGCGAGGGTGCTAAGGATCGTGATGCACTTCGGGCGCAGTATCTCGGAGATGTCAATGCCGGAAAGGGCTCAAGAGAGAATCTGCTGAACATTGCCAATGGCACCGCTGCCTCCCGCAATGCATCTCACCGTGATCTACCAGCACTTCCAAAGTCCGAGGCACAAACTCCTTCAGCTCCCACTCCCGCTCCATGGCCGTCGAGTCCTGGTGCTGAGGCGGCTGCCGCTGCCGCTGCTGCCGCTGCTCCTTCCTCTTCCAACGCACGCGCAGAGCCCTCCGCTCCAGAGGATCATTCGGCCATACCTCCACCAGTCGCTGATGAGAAACCACTTCCACCTGCGGATTACATGAATCAGCATCCCGCTTTACGCCAGTCAGCGCCAGAGCGCAAACCTGTTGTAGCTCCTCAAACCAACGCTCATTCTAGTGAAGGACCAAGTCCACCTCAAAAGAAGCCTTCGCCAAAGAAACTCAAGAAAAAGGATGGCGGCGGTGGTTTCAGGAAGCTTTTTGGAAAGAAAAAGGCCGAAGCGCCCACAGCTGCGGAGACTACCAAATCAAATGAGCCTGAGGAAGACACGCATATGCGTGCACTTGACGCCACTCGAAGCGTATCACGCATTGAGCACCACGATACTCATGAGCCGTCACCAGCTGTAACTCCCGGCCCGCCTAGGGCTCATTCACCAGCCCTAGAGCCAAGCTTCACCCCGTCCGCTATTTCACAAAATCACTATGATCATCGTGCACCCACCCCTAATGCACAAGAACAGCGAGAAGCTGATCATGCATTTTCGCGATTCGACCAAGGTCCAATGGAAGACATGCCGGCTTTCGTTCCAGATGATAGCGACGACGAGGACGCCGCAGTAGCACCAGATATTCCTCGTCAAAAGGCTCCGCAAGCCCCTGAACCACCAAGTCCTGTTACTCCAACAGCCCCACCTGCCCGTATGAGAGATGATATGTCTGAAGAATCAGTAGACTTTGCTCAGCAGACTGCCTCCCCCTCACAAGACCGGTGGGCTCAGATCAGGAAGAATGCCGCTGAACGCGCCGCACGACTAAGTGAGGAGCAATCCCGTCGAAGCCATAGTCAAAGTGTACGCACAGACGAAGGAGAGACTAGTGGCGAGGAGACTATCGAGAGCCGCGTTGCCCGCATCAAAGCACGTGTTGCTGAATTGACTGGCAACGTTGATGGGCACCCAGGCGCAGCAGGAATGCGTTAATTGGTCCTTTCGTCCTTTGTTGAAAGGTCTGTTTTCTAACGATGACTTGTGTATTACCACTGACTAGTGACCAGATTCCTTCCGCATCATGCTACTGACCTGCTTTTGAAGCGTATCGAAAGCTCTGATACCCCTTTCTATTCTATTTACTACTTATCGATAATACCCTTCCAGTATTCCTCGTCTGTCCACCAATGTTTTCTGGGCGTGCTTTTTGTTTTCGATCTTCAGTCTTTACTTGGTGCCCTTGGTGGACTGTACTGAGGTGCCCCATGATGCCAGTTTTGTTCGCATAGGAGCGGGTCTACTTTGCCGGTTTACGTATGAGGGCCTCGCGTCTTCGAAGATATAGCACTAATACCTGTTCTATTTTGGCTGCAATGTGGGGTGGAGGGTTTATTGAGTGGAACGTTTCTAATGAAGAGTCGATTTGTAGATGCTTCGTTCAAATCCAGACTGATCTCCATTTCCTTTCTCATTACTGTTAAGTTCTATCTGGCTTTACTGCTTATGTATTGTTATTCGGTTTTATGATACCATGCGAAATTAGATATCTGTTTACTCGCAGACCTTTGTTGAAGATAAATAGCGGGAACGAAAATTTGATAGAAGCCTTGGCTGAGAACCACGCGCTTTGACTGCATTCAGTGTCTCTCAGTGTTTCTATTTTTGCCCGAGGCGATTGCTCAATGGTTTCCTCCAGTCAGGTCCCTCATCCCCTCATCTGGGGCAAAAAAAAAAGTCTTAGGGGTGAGTACGTAACATGTGGCTGTGTGCTCCCCACCCACCACATGTTGTGTGGCAGGCGCTCCGTGCTGATATGTTCTTTGTCAACGGTTGCGCCCAGCCACTCACACTTTGAGACGTCGCTTTCGTTTCGGTCCTTTGCTACAAGTAACCAGTAACCCGCATGAGTCGTACGCAATATCTGTGGTACAGACGCAGGTTCCTGCGCGCAAAAAAACTGGTTGCGTACAAGCGGGCAGCTCGCTTAGACCCCTGCGTGGACCCTTGCTCCAATGACGTTGTCAGTGGTCGCACCCAGGATCCACTGGCGACCATATACACGTCAACGCGAGCGACTTTTAGCCGTTGTCAGAAGGTGTCGGAGGCGATCTTGAGGCTGGGAGTTGCTACTGGTGAAGTTGGCTGGACTACGGTGTGGTCCAGGCAAGCCAGGTTTGCCGCCCGATCGGTCCCTTTGAGTGACGTGAATGTCCAAGCATGATGAAAGACATTCCAAGCAAGCTTGCGTCGCCCATACGCGCTCTGTATATAGGGCGAAGTAACCTGCCACCCTTTATTTTTCCCCTCTCGACCTTGGTCCACTTGTCCATCTTTACACAAATCTTTTTGTCTTTACTGTGTTTTTATACCTCGCACATCTCGCCATCGTTTCCTGCAAGAAACACCAGACAACTTCAACAAGCCAGCAATGAGGCCTACCGCGCTCATCCCAGCGCTGCTATGCGTAGCAGCTCTCGTGCTCTCCTTCCTCTGCCTGTTCGCAGGTCACAAGAAGAATTTCATGGAGGACTATCATGTTCTCACTGTACGACCTTCTATTTCCAAATTCACTAATTTTCATCTACTAACACACCCCTTAGCTGAACACATCTATGCTCGGTCAGGGTGTCCTAGACAGCGACAGTGATAACCCCATCACCAATCTCTTGTCTGGTGTCGATCTCCCAGACAGCATTACCGACAAAATCGACGAGGGTATCAACACAGTGACCGAGCGCCTGGGTATTGAGGACTTCTACTCTGCCCACATTCTCAACTACTGCTATGGAGGATACACGCCTATCGAGACAGCCAACGCCACCGTGGACCAGGATGAAATTAGCAAGAATGTCACTGGCTGCACCAAGGCCAAACCTATGTTTGCCTTTGACCCTACGGAGATCATCCAGGATGCGATTGACAAGTCTGGCGTCGACATCACACTTGAGGACCTTAAATGGCCAGATAATATCCAGAGTGGCATTGATGCTCTGCGTACTGTATCCATCGCCACATTTGTTCTCTACTGCATCTCTATCGCCCTTATCTTCCTCTGCCTCATCACCGCTGTGATCGCCATCCTCACTTCCGGTCGCCTCTCAGCATGCCTGAACCTCATGCTCGTGACCCTAGCATTCCTCTCCATTGGAATTGCCAGCGGATTGGTGACAGCTGTTGCCGTTAAGGGCGCCGATGTAATCAACCAGTACGGCAACGACATCGGTATCGAAGCCCATCGTGGCGGCAAGTTCCTCGCCATTACCTGGGCCGCCACAGCACTCATGTTCATCACCATGATCGTATGGTGCCTCGAGTTCTGCATTGGTCACCGTCGAAACCGCCGCCAGGCTCTGCCTCCTAAACACGGTTAAGCTGTGCGTGAGCAAATTAACCCATGACTGTCGATGAGAAATGAAGGCCGCATAACTGGCATGAAATTGAAACAATCAAAGCCTGGTGCTTCCCTGCAATTCTATTCAAACCATGCACGAGCTTGGGACAAAAACCTGAAAAAAAAAAAAAAAAAAAAAAATATTCCAAATTGCACCGACACCCAAAAAAAAAAACACTAGAAACATGCCCAGCTTCGTCGCCCCTTAATAGAGAAGAATTGGGAGGAACGGAGAGTTTCCACTGTTTCCATTATTCACTTATCTAGCTATGAGTTCCACGAGTCTCGTTGCTTTGTGTCTTTCCTTTCACGTTATTGAGCGTTATACCCCCAGTTCACAAACACCACTACCACTACCACACCCACTGCCAAAGATTACAACACACCCTTCCAGAACCAGAATGTCATATGATACTTATTTTGGCGGACAGGCGAGTTTGCTTCTTGTAGCATAGTATTTAATTACGAAAGACTATTAGTAGTCGATTGAGGAATTCAAGGGCATATTTGCCAGATTTTGTGTTCAGTGCGAAGAGAATAGTAGTATTGATTATGATAGCGTGATGTTTATGTTAAGCTAAATAGCAATTGGTGTAAGTGGGAATGAATAGCTAAAGTAGCAGGTAAGAGCAGGGCCTGGTATAAAACAGCCCGGATCTCTCTTATATGAAAGCTGTTTTATTAACGCCAAAGCTTTTGGTCCAATCTAGCTTACACTTGTGCAATGATTGTCACTGTTAGGGGAATCAGGGAAACCCGTACCCTTACCCAGAGATATCTTCCCATAACCCATCCGACGCCTTCGCAACCTCCTCAGCAAACCCATACATCGCGGTCCAGCACCATCGAAAAATATCTCCACCCACCTTTCCCTCTAATGGCGGCACATCTCCACATTGTTGTCGCGAGAGTGACTGCCTTTCGTGTCATGCAACACATGTTCAGAAGTAAGTAGACACTTACATATATGCTTTGAGCACCTTCCCCTGCTTTCAGAGACAATCATCAAACGAGATACCGAGATAATCCATATGGGCTTTGAACTTGATGACAATCTAGCAACGGTCGCCTTCCGTGCCTGACTAAGGAGTGCGTTCAAACAGGATGCGTTTAGACTTTTTGACGACAATACTACTGCAGTGCTGAAATCATCTAGAGCTTATGCGATTGTTTTATACACTGAACTCGATCCAGGTATAGTGTGCAGCGGCTTGTGTAAAAGGGTTGGCTGTTGTGTAGAGCGCAATTTTTGCTGTTTCACCGCTGTAGTTAGTATTCGGATCTTTAGCAGACAAGGGAAATCTGAAGCACCCAGATCATTGACCGGTATCTAAGATGATTCCCATTCCATTTCAGTCATCAGACTATTATCATCAAGCGTGGTTGTGCACCCGACATATTCGGCATCCGTACCCATAGATATGAGCAGCAACCCTCTTCTAGTTCACATCATCCCATTGTCGCGATTAACTCTTCCAAACAAGCTAAAACATAAACTCATCGTTATCAAATTAACCCCCAATTTTACTGAGCTAGTTCAACCTATATCTGCTACCAAGTTGTACTCCGGGCAAAACTCGGTTGTTCTAGCGTAGGCGGTATGTCAAAGGAAGGGCGTGGACTACCCTGCATACAAGAGCTAAATGTTATCCAAAGTCTCAAACACTATTTTTTCTAGGAAAATTTCTAGAAAACTCTTTTCAACTGATATCTTTTTTTTTTCTATTGCGCTCTTTAGAAAGGGTTTAATCAGCCTCAATAAATAACACAATGACAGTCC
This sequence comes from Acrocalymma vagum, assembly GCA_028476805.1. NCBI lineage: Eukaryota > Fungi > Ascomycota > Dothideomycetes > Pleosporales > Acrocalymmaceae > Acrocalymma > Acrocalymma vagum. The sequence goes on from JAQGEP010000072.1 coordinate 109,404, forward strand.
GTAATGATAGCCCAGCACCACCTTATGTCCTTCGATCGCTTCGTCCAGGCGACACTGGCCTGATTGCAGCTCGACATGGCATCCTTGTGGGTTCTTCTTCTTCTTCTCCGCAGAGATAAAATCACACTACTTGAATCCCAAACCATTCGACAAATCACATATTCACATTACCCATGTCTTATCATTCATTCACGCACTTACCACGACACACCAGTACGCCAAAGAATACAACTGGAACACCGACTTCGAAACCATCGTCGCCCGCATCCTCACCAATATACTACAAACCTTCGACCAAGACCGTGAACGCTTCTGGATCGCTGAATCCCAATTGACTTCAGATTTCCTCGGCTGCATCGCGCTTGCCAAAGATCCTGATAACTCGAAAGTAGCGCAACTAAGACTGTTGTTAGTGGAGGAGGAGGCTCGGGGAATGGGACTTGGAGCTAGGCTTATTGACGAATGTGTGGGGTTTGCGCAAGATAAAGGGTATGGGGAGGTGGTGCTGTGGACGTATAGTGTTCTGGAAGGCGCGAGGAGGCTGTATAAACGTGCGGGATTTCGATTGGTGGAAGTCATGGCGGAACAGGTGGAATATGGACAAGGGCTGAGGAAAGAAATTTGGAAGCTTGAGCTGGCTGATTTTGGGCGGGGGCCATGACAATCTGTTAGTGTAGGCTAAGATACCATAGATATATCTGTTTATTGTATGGTAGATTACATGCGTTCAAGCGGTTTGCCAATAACCTACCTTTTGATGGAATTATTTCCAATGCTGAATTGCTTTGCCTAGACTTGCCTTATGCTTTGTGCTTCAGCTCGAGTAAAGCTCTCAACAATAGCTCTTCCATCGTGCCTGATATTCATTTTCGGCACCCTATTCTAGCATCTCCAGGCCGACTATATGATAGCCATCAGCCGATAGCCAGGGCACTATATGCTGTGAGCTTCTAACAAAACCGAGGTAAATACCAGGGCATTCGACGTGCACTTTGCAGACCACGACTACGGCATAAAGTAGGCACTTGATCACAAATCGAAAGTGATGTCACAAGTACTCAAGCCTTCTACCTTCCCAAAACTCCACTTCCATACAAAGCTTATAGGCAAAGAGTACCCCGGCCACCCACTACTTGTTGACATAAACAACCTTATCCCAATCAAGCACCCCGCATAGGTAATCAGCCTGGGAAAAAAACCAGGTTTTTGGGGTAACTATGTTGCGTCACGCTTAACGCAACATCACTCTCTAAATACGATGGCAAGAGAAGGCATTGGCGAAACAAGATAGTAGTTCAGTCGATTTTTGTCAACGTATATAAATCATGTCTTTAAACGGGTATCTAAATAATCTCCCTCCACAAAAAAAACAAACACAGCTTGTCGCCCATTATAGCAGCTTCGTGTGTGCCTGCTGCAATACATGTATCGTACCGGTGGTTTTAGTTTCCAGAGGAGGGAGTCTGCCTTATGCGCATGCTTTTCTAGACTTTATGACGAAGATGGAGGAATATTGTTCCAAAAGCGCTCCTGTGACCTTAGATAGTCCCTGAAATTAGTCCCGCTCGTGAGGTCGTCGAGGAGAAAGAAAAGTTCGTAACAGCCCTAATGGCCAATCCAAAACCGAGCCTTTCCAGGGGACACTCTCGGGATGTGAATTTGATCGTGTGATTTATCGCTGGCGAATGATCTCTAATAAAGCCCGGTATCAGTGGCCTCGGAAATCGAATTAAACAAGAACAAAGCTTGCGCACCTGTCAGGAATTCCTCACTGTGAACATGGTTAGCAAAAGTCGAATATTGCATCCAGCTTCATGAGGTCCGTAAACAAAAACAGACTCCCTTTGCACAACTTACAAACTCAACGTGATGTAACCATCTCGATCTTCATCATACTTCTTGAAAACGTCTGTCATGCGCTTCAAGCTGATACACGCTTGGACGAAGAGATCGAAGCTCATAGCATTGTCGCCCCGTCTATCATATGTGCGGTACAGGAGCGTCACGAATTGCGACGACAAGCGATAGCCGAATGCTACGAGCGCTTCATTGAACTCGTTAAAGGAAATACTACCGGAATGGTCACGGTCGAAGCGATCGAAGAGGCCACGCCAGGCGGATAAGAAGCCCCACAATCCACTACGATCGAGTTAGAAGCACATGATATTAAAGCAAAGAAGGATAGCTTACCAGAATTCGTCAAAGTTGACAGAGCCAGAGCGGTCCGTGTCAAACATTCTGTCTTATGTGAGCATGTTGGCGTGGCAGGGTGGTCGCGTCAGGCGTACCTAATCATCATGCGAACCGTATGAGGGTCAAATGGCGACCAGTCTCCGTTCACAAGCGCGCTGCGGAGCTCGGTTTCGGTCAAGGTTCCGCTGCCTGTTGCAATTTTCGGCCTCAGCCTTCTTGTGATATTCTCTGGGGCTGAGCTTTACATACCATCCTTATCCACGGCGCCGAACAGACGCCAAAGAGCTTCTCTATCATTGGCATCCCTCGGTGGCTGAGGTGTAGGTGGTGGTCGCTGAATTGGCGGCCTGTTGTGATGTCCTGGTGGTGGGCCATGGCCATAATTTGCGGGCGGAGGGGGAGAACCATATTGGTCACGGTGTGGATCGTGCCGTGGCTGTTCATTGTATCGGGGGCTGTTAGAGCGAGGGTCGTAGCGAGGGTCATTGTATGCGCCTGGAGGAGGTCTGTTGTCATAGCCTCCACCTCCGCCACGGCCCCCATAGCGGTCGCTGAGATGTAAATCTTGCCTGCCGCTGGGGACAGCAGGGGCAGGTTTGTTGTAGTCTGGACGCGCCGACGAGGTGCGTGGTGGTGGTCGGCCAGACGAGCCTCCCGAGAGCAATGCAGCCGCCTAGAGGAATCAAGGTTAGTATCTTGCTTTCTTTTGCAACATAGTAGCAGCAACGCAAGCGCGCATAAGGACATGTGACGAACCTGCTCGGGCTCTGCGTGTGCAGGCAGTTTGTCTGGATTGAAGCCTTTGTTGTATGCCATGGTGGGGCAGAGCGTGTGGAGTTGAGGGTGGGAGAAAGAAGAAGAAGGAGCAAACCGTCAGCTCGAGGGCGCAGGACGAGGCAGATAATAAATGGCCGAAGCGTAGAAGAGGCCGACTACGCGCTGGGAGGCTTGAGGCGTGAGTATGAGGCGTGAGCAAGCCAATTCACAGCTCGATTAGCAGGCTGTGCGGCTGATGGCAATTCGCGGGGGACACGGCTTGGCTTATGACGCCGGATATGGCCACACGCCTTGATCCTTTGTTGCGCTGGGCATTGCTCGCTGGGCATCAACCATTCGGAACTCGGAATGTGTTGTGCAGACTAGACAGCTTTCCAGCACTTTCTAGCGAGCTTCGGGCAAAGATCGGGGAGGTGGATCACTCAATCTACAATATACAATAGCATCGTGTACCCACCCGTCTGCCCCGTTTTGACCCTGGAGAATGAACTTGGCAAAAACCCAACCCATTTGCCCTAGGTTAACATTGCCGTATACGTATAGCCAGGAACGAACACGATGTGCAATGTCATAGGGCTGCCGTGTGACTTTAGCAGCCATTAGCACATAAACAAGTACCACCATCAGCTTGCGGTTGCCTAAAACATGCCCTCAGTCAGCCGGTAAGACAAAACACCAGTCACCGTTTGGGCCCAAGTAGGTAAGTCCCATTATGAGGAAAATTGGACATTTCATGCAAATAGTCTTCTAAATATCTACATGAGAAGCATAGATTCTCATCCTCATGAATACCGTAAGAACATCCGTCCGCCCAGAAACTAACAAAAGGTGCCACCCAAAGAGAACATAACGGTCAATTAACGAGTAACAGACAACAACAAATTCACTGCCCGCCTTGGGTATCCGAACTCCCAAACGCCTTATATGTAGCCTCGAATAAGAGTCAGCTCGTCCCACATCGCTTGTTCGCCCTGCGACAGAAGAAGACAATCGACCAAAACTTCCAACAGCAAAAGAGGAGTGAATGAATAGAACAGAAGAACTTAAAATACAGGGTAATAGACGTGTGCTTTTCAACATGGTTAAAGATATAATGCGCAATATTGATCCCTGGAGGGCTCCTAGAAAAGCGAGAAAAGAAGATTGAATTACGCTCTGATACGCTTCTGGCTGCTGTCTGAGCCCTCATCTGATGTCTTTCGTTTCCGGTCCATCGGGTCGTCACGGCCAAAACTGGGTCCGTTCTGTGCCACTGGGGTTTGGAATGTCAATGGGCTCGGCAGCATGTTTGAGTCACGGCCAAAACCCCACTCAGGGTAGAAGCTAGAAGGCGAAGGCAAAAGTCCGTTTTCCACGAAGCGGCTAGGAAGGGCAGAGATTGGCGTTTCCATCTCGCTGCGACTGCCATAGGAGCCATTGTTTGCTGGAGGAGGGGGGCGAGCGAATGGGTTTGGAGGACCAGTCGCTCCAGCACTCAAAAGAGAGTTCGCACTTGGCGAAGGCGGTGGGAGCAGAACAGAAGAATGCGAGGCATCGGTGCTGGTTCTGCCAGGTGTAACACCTGTAGTACCAGATTCTTTGGGTGACGAATCTGCGGTAGCGCTGCCAGCATCAGAATGCTCGCTAGGAATCTCAACCCTCAATCGAGGTCGCTTCGCGTCTCCCACTTGCATGCTATTGGTGCGTGATGGAGGAGGAATAGTGGGAACCGACGAAGTGGATTGAGTTCGTTGGGGAATCTGATTGGCCATTTGGGGCGGCTGCGGCTGAGGAGGTGACTCGCCATTAACTTGCGGCCGTGACATGACTGCTACATCAATAGATTGGGACCTGTTTTGCTCCGACTTTGTGTCAGGAGAAGCCTCACTGCGTGGCGGGTCAACGCTGGTGCTGCCCCAGTGAGCGGCAAGCATAGATCGGCTGTCATCAATAGGCGTGAAGATACTGTGTCTGGCGGCAGAAGGGAGAGGCTTGGGTTGCGGCAGAGGGGGGCTCTGGAAGTTATTCTGTTCTCGCTGTGGTGGAGAAGGTACGGTAATTGTTGGTGGCGGTTGCTGCTGATGTTGGCGATCCTGTTGTTGCTGCTGGGGTGGAGGTTGCTGAGGCTGGACTTGTGGCGGTGGTGGAGGAGGCTGTTGCTGCTGCTGTTGGAACGCTGGTGGCATAGACGATCTCCGCTGCTCTTGTTGCATGAACTGCTGTACCTGAGGATGGGTGGGTGGAGGGTGGGTGTACTGAAACTGTGGGGGTTGTGGCCCTGGGGGCTTAGGCTGCATACCCTGTGCTGCCTGGGGATTGTAGAAGGGGGGATTTGGCATATACGCATAGTTATTCTGTGGGGGAGGAGGTTGAGAAGGATGGTGCTGAGGAGGAGCAAGAT
>JAQGEP010000072.1:114763-183016 GCA_028476805.1 Acrocalymma vagum
ATATACGCATAGTTATTCTGTGGGGGAGGAGGTTGAGAAGGATGGTGCTGAGGAGGAGCAAGATTTGAGCTCTGTCGGCGGATATGGGCTCGAGAATTGGGGCGCGAGAGGCTTCCGGGCTGGGGGGAAGGGTGTCTTTGGTGGAAAGGCATACCACCATTGGGCATAGGCGGCGAGGCAGAAGGGGTCGTATGTCTGATGTGCTGGAAGGCCGGTGTGTGCTGTAGATGGTGTTGCATCATAGCGTGCTCAGGCGGGGTGTGAGAGTCGCGAGGGGGAGAGCCCATCTCGCCGTCTTCCTCGTCATCGTCGTCGCCCTCCTTTTTGCCCATGAAGTCTTCAGGGCCCTTGTGTTCGTGCGCGCCGCCATACTGCGTTACTCATTTAGCGCGACTGTCCTGATTGATGAGGATGCGAGTAGGTATATGAGGCTTACATATTGATAGCGACCGATGGTCTCGTTGATGTCGCCCGAGGAGAATTCATACAGCTTCTTGTTGTGGCCGAAGATGATGACGGCGACATCAACAGAGCAGAGCACGGAGAGCTCGTGAGCTTTCTTAAACAGACCGCCTTTGCGCTTGAGAAATGTTCTGCGTCGCGAAAAAGTCAGCAAGTGAAGAAACGAGATGGAAGCGGCGCGCGTCGACGACGGGGACAACTTACACGGAGCGGTTCCGATCGTCCTTGATGGCTTTGATCTCAATCTTCCTGCGACCCATGATGAATAGAGTCAGACGCCAAAGCGCATCGGCCGTGGGCAGGCGGAGGGATGAGGGCGGGCGTAGGCGTGGGAGGAATGAAGCGCAGTGTGGCTGGTGAGGTGAGGGATAGCGGCAGTCAAACGAAGACGCTGCTGGAGCGAGGCGAGGCAACACTCTGGGCTCTGGCGAGACGACGAACACGTTCAGCGTTTCAGGCGGTCAGCTGAGGACGGGAGTCGTCGGCGTGAGTGGGGAACTCTTCGGCGACGGGTGGATATATGTCTCTGTGCCGCGACGCAGCTGGGCCGGGGCAACTGAGAGGGGACGCTGATGAGGCTCTTGGAGGATGTGCGAAAGTTGGAGATCAGAGGCGGGCGACGTCTACTAATAATAGCTCTGGCGTTGCAAGACTCAGGACGAGGACGTGCAAAGACAAGAGGCAGCGACGGGCAAGACCGCTAATCCGCACAAATTAACTGGCTTTGTTGATTACACGACGCTGTGGCCAATGGCGAGACGTAGCACCGTGACGCCCCCGTCGCGAATCCACTCCCGAATCGACCGGCCGGCGAGGGTTTTGCCAGCTAATCAGCCTGCATTGGGACTGGCGCGCTTTATTTTAAGGACATTTTTATCGCTGGGCGTCGAGCCAGGGTCGAAGGGTCCACGGCCCCAGCACGCTGGTGGTGAATAATGTATGTATGTCTGTACGCATGTGGGTATGTAGGTAGGTATGTATGCAGACTGATACTGGGCCTCCCTCCCCGTCTCCCACACCTCATCCATCCTTCCATAGAAACAACCTTGCTCTTCCGGCTGAAGGGGTCGAGGAGGCCACGAGGTCCATCCACTCCTCCTCCCTCCTACTCGCATCCAAACCGTATCCAATGCAGGAGCTCAGGAGCCCACGCCCTCCCTCAGATTAGCAAAGCGATCTCCCCGTCTGCAGCAGTAGGCGCTATATTTGCCTTGACCAGCGACCAGACGAGGGCGGCCGCCAGCCAGGAAACAAGGTGACGAACCGAATCCTCTCACTGCGATTGCGCGGCAGCTGTCCGTGTGTCTGTGTCCATGTCCGTGTGTATCTGAATTCTTGTCTGTACAGTTACAGAACAGTACAGCATCTGCGATAGTGCCATGTACCTCCGTGGAACCTGGTCCTCAGTGGTGCGCGTGCGGCGTGCTGCAGTCTGCAGACGGTACACTTGGCCCGCTTAGCCATGGGTTCTTCTGCACCTGTCTGCTGTCTACTGTCTGCTGTCTGCCAGGCAATGAGCATGGGGAACCCGTGTATCCGCCCGGGAGCGTACCGTAGCCGTTGCACATCAGGCCTTTTGTCTGCTTCGCCCTCGCCACAGCGTGTCACCTCTGTGGCAGCAGGCATCGTGGCCTAGGAGTCCTGCTACAGCCGTGCGGGGCATTCATCTGGACTCTCGCCTCGTCGTGCCGCGCCCAAGGTCCAATTTCTTTGAGGGGCGGGAGGCAAATGAGACACCTGAGTGCAGGTACCTAGATACATTCATCTCCGAACAGCGACAGGCTGCCCATTGGGACTCACCGGCGGTCTGCATTCAGTGCCCTCGAGTCGCCGAAATCAAGACGGCGGACCATCCTCAAGCAGCGTTTCCTGGCCTGAAGCGGTATCTCGACCATGAAGTTTGTCCAACGAGGTTGGAATTCACCCAGGGCACCCCGGTCCGATCGGGTTTATTTTTGGAAGCTGCACTCCGATCGACGCACGCACAAGACGACCGTTGCCAACCACACCACCAGGATTCCACCAGGATCCCACCAGGATCCCACCACCCTACAGCCTCCAGCATCACTCCGTACAGCTCCAGTGTTTGGTAGGCAGCCGCTTTACACATTCCAGATTCCAGACTCCAGAACCTTAGTCATTTCTAAGCTCCCGTCCAGCTTGAGCTCGAGCGCCGGTCACTTGCCCTCCCTTCACCCCACTGCGCACACTCCACCGTCTGTTTTGACATAATCTCACCTGCCTAACCGCCCTCGACCACCTTCACGTCCACCTCGTATCGGGCGGACTCTGCTCTGACTGGCCAATCCAGCCTTCTCCACCTCTCTCCACCAGTTCTTCGCTTCCCGATCCGGCAATCTCACCTCCAAAATAACGTCGTGACGACGTGTATTCAGACCATCACCATCTCATCACCCATCCCACCTCCACATCCCCGACGCAAGCGAGCTGTAACCCTCGTACCGACCACCAGTTCCACGCGTCCTTTCCCCTGTGAGAAGCTTAATGTTTCTAATATCAGTCCAGCGTGCTTCGCCAAAACGAAGGCCCCAAGGCCGCTCGCTAAAGAGACCTTAATACCCCAATTCTAATGATCGCCTTTGCATGATTTGAAGCGGAAGGAAGCCAAAAAGCAGAGACCACCATGAGGCTACCTACTGTGATACCGGACTCTGACCCACAAGACTAGACGACCTGAGCCAACTAACCTCATTCATTCAACCTCGTGTCGCTGGCGCCGGGTAAGACTAGCATCATTGCACATTCTTCACATAGGCAGACAACATGCACATACGTAGATACTCGAGAAAAAATATGACCAAAAAAGAACATATACCAACAAGCCCTGTCCAGATGTGGATCGAAACAATACCCAAGACCGAATACCCTCCACACGCTGTGCTTATTATTCCCCTAATGAAAACAATCCCCTCCGCTTCATTGAATGGTGATTTAATTGCCAGAATTAATGATTGGACTTGGACAGTGCATCCACCGTACCAGTCTTTTCGCAGCCCTCATTCCCAAAGAAGCCGGCTGTTTGCATTTGCATCGACCATTTCATCTATCAGACGCAGGTACACATGTAGTAATGTTTATTCTTAGCCCACGGCGCGGGCCCTCGTCATGGGGAGGGGAGGGGTGTTTATCCTCCGATCCGGATGTTTCGTTTTCGGTAGACTACTGGGCATGGGCTGGGCCACACCCCACCCACAGGTTTTTTTTTTTCTCTGATGCGGATGTGCAGGTTCGCGCTGCGTACTACGTACTCATTAACCCCTCTGACTATATGCTTGGGGCTCGAAACAGAGGGGGAAATCCTTCGAAGCTGGTTTTAGGGTTTGGGTTTTGGGTTTTGAGGGGTGGGGTGAGCGAGTATGCGCTGGGATGGGGTGGGCTTGGGTAGAGAGAATTCCCGATCTGAGACGGGTGGCCTCTTTAGGCTTGCTGTTGATGTCTCTCTCTGTGACTGCCGTTCAAGCCAACTAGTTGCGTTCATTGCAGCATTAGTAGCAGTATGTAGCATCGGCAACGGATGATGCCACCCTCCCTAAGTACACCCAACAATCGGACCTATTCAAACTCGTGTCTCTACTGGTAGGACTACACCATAGGTAGAGAGCGCTTAGTACTATTCCTTCCTACCATGTGTAGAAACACAGCAGGCCATGTTATTCTTAGCACACACATCTCCACCCCACAAAACCCTTATTCCCTTCTAAACGCCTTCCTTCAAAAAACAAGAACAAGAACAAGAACCACGCCGCTCAACCGCATGCACCCTATACACCCTCTACGTAACCTTACTTCCCCCCACCCCGGTCACCAAAAAAAATGTTTCGAAACATGAATAACCGCGGAAGATCTCGCTAACTCGGCATCGAAGAATAATCCTAGCCCTGCCGGTCGTTATGAAGCCGTATGTAGGTGGTAGCCTCATGCTTACTCTCCTTGGGCTATACCAAGCGCGCCCCCCCTGGGGTCTACCATGCATTGCATTGCAGGGCCCTGACATGCAAATGACAAATACCCTAAAAACAGTGTAAAATATATCGTCAGATGGACGACAGAGTCGTCGTCATCACGGCGCGTAGCTGCTTTGTGTGGTGATTTTTTTTATGTTTCTTTGTTGTTTGTTGGAGGATGGATGGTGCATAGGGGAGATGAGGCTTCGGGATGGTGATGGGCTGAGCTGAGCTGAACTGAACTGTGTTTTGGGTTTGATGTTGATTGTAGGATTGGATTGGATTGGAATAGGAGTTTGATGATTGCGGCGAGGCTGATCGTGGGACAGGAATAGTAATGGGGTTTGATGGGTTTGAGGAAAGGGAGTTGGTGATGGTGGTGATGGTGGTGATGGGTCGATACTCGAGGTATCCACTTCTCCCCTCTCTCTCTTCTCTTTTCTCTTGGGATTTTTCAGATGACACCGTTTTCCTGTCCTGGTATGGGTTGATGGGCTCATAGGCTTCCCATGGTTCAATCACAAACATCCGCAACCGTCGACCTACGACTGAATAGATGTACTACACCACACAAATGTTGACACACCAAGAATTATTCAAGAAGCTAGGCAGACGGTTTCCACGTCGCTCACACGGCATTTCTAATATTTCCAATATAGCGATACTATCTATTTGGGTTGGCTCAAGAATGAATAGCTTCCAGAAATCTAATACATATATATATGAATGCCCCTCCCCCCTTCGTCTAATCGTTAGGCTTTCGTTCGTCTATCGTAACGGACCATATCACATGATCGTGTCGTGGGAAACAAAAGGAAAAACAGGTAAGAGGGAGCAGCCTGTGCTCTCCGGCTTTTGGTAGAGAAATAAGAACGGCTTTTGCAGTTGTTCGTAGCTTTATTGTTGAGCGGTGTAGATGCTGCTGAGGTAAAAAGGAACACTCAGAGTTGAGAAGAACTCGTCGCGTCATAGTTGTAAATCAGAGTAGAGTAATCTCATGAAGGCGACTTCTTGAAGCCCCGCCATGACTGCGGGGGCGCCTGGGAATCGCTTACACCGTCCGTGAACGGCGAATATGGCGAGGCAATCGTATGTGGTGGGGCCCTCGCTCCCGAATGTGTCTTTGGCGGCTCAACGGAGCCTGGATATCGCCTCTGCTCCTCGTGCATCTTGTCCAGTGGCTCACCGACTACGTGATATTTGGCCCAGTTGACAGGCGGGCATCGTATCACATTCTGCGGCTGTGGTATGGTAGGGAATGCCTGTGGTTTGGAGGCTCCTCCTTCGACGTCGGCCGAGTCTTTGCGTGTTCCTGAATTGTGCTTCTCGCTCTCTGCATCGCCGTCTAGGGCCGAGGTGGAAAGGTCGGCAAGAGTGGGAGTGAGAATGTCATTGCTCGCATTGGAAGCTTGTGAACGCTGGTTTTGAAGAGAGCGCACGAAGGCTTGTGGATCGGAAACAGCGGCAGATTTGAGTTCCTCCAGTGCCTTAAGGTCGCGCTTGCTCTTCTCGCGCTGTAGCTGCAGCAGCGATATAGCCGACCGTAGGGCTATCGCATCGGGGTTTTCGCTCTCTGAAATAGGCACCGAAGCCGGCTGTTGTCTAAAAGTCGCAGCAGGAGGCGGAGGAGGAGGAGGAGGGATAACTCTCTGGCGAGCCTCAGCGGGCTCTAGAGGAGCGAGTTGTGCGGGCGCAACGGTGGGTGTGATTGGAGAGACGGGTGGGCGGTTTGGGGAGCGAGATTCGGAGCGTTTCCTAGAGCGGTCGGAAGGAGTTGAGGCGTCGCTTGAGGGGGCCGGCTGGGTGTTTGTGTCGACCAGGAGAGCTGGCATGACGGCGGGGGGAGAAACGTCGCGTACAGCTGGCAGAGAAGTAGGGCGCAAAAAAGTTGAGGTCTGGCAGAGGTCACACGGGGATAACGGGCCACCGTTGGAGTGGCCGTGGCAGTGGCAGTGGCAGTGGCAGCGGTGGTTGGCGATCGACGGGAAAGCGCTCGGTAAGAAGCCGTGCCACGAGAGAGGGGCAGAATGCGGCAGAAGAAAGCAGAGGGCGCAGAGAGGTCTGGGAGGCTGGAGTCTGGAGGCTTGAGCTAATTTTGCCGAGTCCGGGAAAGCGAGAAAGCAAAAGATTGCCCTGCGGAATGATGAGACATGATTTGTAGGCCAAATGTGGCGCTCCAGCTGCTCAAAGGCAGTGGCTGGCCAGCCGCAGACGTTGCACAGAGAGATGGATACCCGCCCCTATTGGATATTCCAGGGGCCAAACACCACACTCTCCATGTCCACTGCTGCTTGACGCCATCCCCACTCGCAGGCAGCCCAAAAAGCCAAAGCCGTATGCAAGTATTGGACTGCTCGGATCCGTTCTACCTTCTCCTCCAACCGTCGCGTCAACGAGAACAATTGCCCCCACACGCACACAAGGAGGCAGCTGGAAACATGGTTACTTGATTCCTGGTAGTCGCCAATCTGAGCACTGGCCCTGATCGGCGCTGGCCTCCCAAATCCTAATCCTGGGATGATAACTGTACTACCACGATGCCACTACCTACCAGTCCGGCCTTGTGTCTGTCCCGTTGGGTAATGACAACTGCTAGCCTAGCACAAGTCTTGATCTTGATAGTGGCAGCTGTCAACCATCAGACCCATCATCCATCGTCGCTAATCCATTGAACAATTACCTCCCTAGAAGGAACCTCGATTAGGTGGCTGCCAAGTTGCCCTGCTGGCCGGCGGATCGTCTCCAGCGGAGCCAACCCTTCCAGCATGCTCTACTGTCCATGTAGTATGTCTCTGCCATGGTGACTATCGTTTGCCTGGACCCGTTGCGGCTCTCCCCAAAACCTGTGTTCTAGAGCGCGACCAGGGGCGCAACCATGACGGCAGTGGATGCCCAGCGGTTCCTCGATAGACGTGGACAACACTTTCTCCCCCACAGGCCGAACGCCTCGCGCCCCAGTAGTGGACGGTGGACCAACCCGATGATCCTTCTTCTGCTTTCGACTGCGTCTGCCACTGCCATGGCTGAACCAGGGAACACCTTGGACAAATGCCCATACCTACTATGTAGACTCCCTGGATACGCCCCCATTCACTTTCGCTCAGCTCCACACGGCGTTTGTACCAAGGTACCTTTCCGTCCCCAGTTCCGGGGGATTGCTCTTGCTTTTCACGCCTGCTCCACCAAAATGACCAAGGACTAAGTGGTAGGTCAGTACTTATTTCACTACCCAGCCAGTATCGGGTCTTCTTTCCTTCCCCACTTCTCTTGCCTCGCCTTTCACCTCAACCTCGACCTCCATCCTCATCCTCAACCTCAACCTCAACCTCACCTTCGACCCACTCCCTTGCTTGCCTAGGCCAACCCGCGCGACATGTGTCGGGCTGTTATAACGCTCTGCCGATCTCTGAGTCGTCAGCTGGCAACCCACTAGCCGCAGTCGTCCATCCTGCTGCCGATCTGTGTGTCCACCCCAGCTTCCTTTCGCAGCGATGGCGCACGGCGCAGAGGTGACAGCACGTCCCCGCATCCCCAAATTGAAATACAGAAACCCTCTGCCAGACGACCGTCTCTCGCTTGACTCCCGACCTGCTTCCGTCGACTCCAATTCCAATTCCAATTCCAATGCCAGCCTGAAAGACCCGCGACCTCCTCCTCTGTCGCCTTCCTCTGCCTCCACCTTCAGCCTAGCCTCGGTTGCGTCCGCCACATCCACCATTCAGCCCGCCTCCGAGAACACAAGCCTTCGTGCCATCAGCGTGGCTTCCACCCCTTCTAATGCGTCTAGCTCCAATGACTCAAAATCATCGAAGAAGAAAAAGAAAAGCAAGCCCAACGGCGTTCTCGGCTTTCTGACTCTAAAGGAGCCTTCGCAGCTTGCCTTCGAACAATATGCTGAACAACAACGCAAGCAGACTAGTGTGAAGAACGGTGTCTCGTCGCCAGTGGGCAGTTCCCACTACGTAACTACCAAAAAGCTGCCTGAGAGTGTCCCTAAAGTCAACTCAAAATGGGATGGAGTCCCTAAGTCACTCAAAACGAAGGACTCACCATCCTCTTCTTCATCCACTAAGAAGAGAAACAGTACTGCTTCACGTGGTTCCGAGTTTTCCAAGACATCCTCCGCTCCGGCCAGTCCCGTTACCCCAGTCAGTCCAGGTATCCCGACTGGTATGTCGGTTCTGTCTTTCACTTCTGAAGGCTCCTACAACCCTCCAAATTCACTCGCATCCGCTGCCACTTCATCTTCAGATGTGACCATATATGGGCGCAGAGGCTCAGCGCAATCAGAGACCATCAATTCGCCATCTACAGACTCGCTCCCTGAGATGACGTACTATTTCCCAGATAATCCCAATCCTTCCGGGGTGCTTTCGCCCACATCTGTCCACGCAAATCTGCCGCCGACCACGGATTCGCTTCCTGAAATGACATATTACTTTCCAGACAATCCTGATCCTTCTGGTACCCAACCTCGCTCTTCCATCCAAAATTCACTCCATAACGCTATTGCGGGCCCAGGTGCGCCATCGTCTTCGAGGACCGCTGCGGACGAAAGCGATGAAGAGATTTGGGACGCTGCTGGGGTGATATTCAAGAAGCTGAACGACCGGCCCCATCAGGGTGTCCTTGGTGAAAGTGTCATACCAGAAGAGGAAGAGTCGGATATTGTGCCTGAGTCACATGGCTTCTTATTTGACTTTCCGCCGACTAATGAGCAATCAGGTTCTAGTACATCATCAAAAGCCCCCGGGACATCCCCACGGCCATTGCCAGATTTCTCGGATTCAAATAGTAAGCCACCTCAGCCCACCCCTAAAGCGCCACGTCCCAGAGTATCTATGCCATACAGGCCAGCCCCGGTAGTGTCAAGGTTATCTACTTTGTACGAAGCTTCTATTGCGAGCACCGATACTCTGACTGTCGCACATACTACGTCTGGCAAGGATAGCGACGCCATATCGACAGCATCGTCTGCCACTCCTTCGGAGGTGACAAAACCCACTGCCAGGTCTCCAATTGAACGCTTAGGGCTAAGTCGAAACTCATCGAAGAACGCCGCGCTTACTGCACAAGATCAGGGGGAGCCGCCTGAGAAGTCTAAGAAGCATCGGCTGTCGCTATTCCCCAAGATTTCATCGCGAACGTGATAAGATCAAAGATACTCACAGGTTTTCTCGGTCCTGACCATCGCAGTTCATTCTGCTTAACACATTTCCACGATACAGGGCCCCGGAAAGCATTACTAGACAAGAATATTTTTATTTCCAACCCTTTAGCGTTCAGCGTTTGTCATCATTCACTGTTTGCTCGCGCTTCGGCTTCAAAGCGACCGGGGCGAGCGCTACTTCAGATCCCAGATCCTTTCCTGATACCCAAAATACCCTTGGACATCGACTGTTTGCAATGATTCAATACTTTATCTATATATTTTTTAGTTTATTTTGGCCTTTACATGCTTCTAGGGGAGACAACGGTGAATTGTAATGAGACCTTTACACACTGTGAATTTCTAGGATGAGATGATGATTTCAAAATTACAGGGTTTCGTAGTGAAGACAGGAAATGGTTTCAGCGAGATGAGATGAGTGAACATGGGTCTGATCACCTTGGTTTCAAACATGTTTGTGTGCGTGAGAAGTCCGATTCTCCGAGGGAATATAGATCTAACTATGGAATGCTTATGTATGATAGTGAAGCATACCATCTGACTTTTCAAGTGAATGAATGGGATAATGAAATTGAAATTGTGAATATTGGTTAGATTTCTACTACGTTTTTCTACTATTACTTTTCCATTGTTATTATTTTTCTCTTGCTTCTTGTTTATTGTGGGTAGTTTGAACTGGACTGCGATACAGGATGATGTGGGCTTGAAGATTGGAATCGAAAGGAAAGTTCTACCTGGGGCATGCGTATAAATTTTCTTTAATTTTAAAATGAAAATTAGATCATTTGGGATATATATATACGTAAGTTCACATATCACTAGCGCAATTACGTCCTATGCTATGTACAAGTAATAGGCAAACAGAAACACAGAACGAAACGAATTAAAATAGAGGTAAAAATATAGTGATTAGAATTCTGAGGGTAACGTTTAGTTTCGGGGTTATCTATACGTCTCGACAATTGGGTTGGGTTGGGTTGAGTTTAATTGGTATGGTATAGCTAGATGGAGATTAGATTGGTGAAGGCTTGGGTATTTATTTTCTGTTAAATTAATGGACGTGTATATGTCTATCTCTTTTGATTATTATCCTACACTTGTGCGACTGACTGGATGGCAACATAGATACCCAGGTAGTACTTCTCTGACTATACATTATAGCAGAACACTCGCATATAGTCCCCCTACTCCCCATGAAGAAAATTAAGAAAATTAAGTAAGTAAAAGGACGTAATACAACTCGGTAAGACCACAATCCAATTCTCTGGAAACCAGAGGGGGAAAAAGAGGAAAAGAAGGAATAAACAATGGTACACAAACACAAGAGGCTTTGCGCAAATCAAACGCAGGATAGACTCTCACGTCGCGAAATAGCTCGAATATAGCGTAGTTGTGACTTGAATAATCCAAGCTATCTAAGCTACCCGAAAAAAACTGGAGGTCCTGTAAAAGAGCTCTTCCTAAGGTTAGTTAAAGCTAAGACATAACTCTAGGTGTGCATCAATATTCGTTCAGGTTCGACACGGGGTGAGAATAGTCATCGAACCAAAAGGCTATTCCGGGACGCGAAATACAGGATCAGACAAGAAGACAATTTAACGAGGCATTCTATCGGGACCTTCTGCCAACAGGAGGGTATATTGCTATTGCGTGGACTACATACATGGATAGAGATATATGGATATGTTATTGAAAAAACAAAGGTGTCAAAGGTGAACAGCGCCAAATCCAAACAACCAAGAACCACAAAAAAGTCATCCACGAGGACTGCCTGAAGGCAAATATATATAGAAAAAGGCCGACCGCTGGCAATTAAAAGTCTGTGTACAGTTGCCTTCAGCGAACGGGATAAAGGTACGTGTGTTCGAGAATGTGGAAAGCGAACGACTCAGAGTATCTGTGATGCGTGTCTGTTTGCTCGTTCACTGACAACATCCGAAGTACGTCGCTCTCGATGCTGGCCACTCAATTAGTGATCCAAAGATGCGTATCCGGACGAATGTTCCATCCTCTTAAGAAATGTATAAATCAAAGTGTGCCGATGATGCTGCCGACGCCGAAGGAAAACCCCCAAGAAAAGCCGGCCGTAATCGAGACACCAAAACGCTCAAGAAAACGCCAAACCAAAATGTGAGAGAAGATCCTAGTAAGAAAAGCGAGGTTGGAAACCGTTTTATGAGTTGATCTGCCTAGAATAGCAGTTCAAACACCATGGATCCCCCTCTTCGCCAACCTCTACGCTGCATTTCTTGCAAATTGCCTTTTGACAGCCCAGGCACTCCCTGGCGCAAATGTAACACGTTCGCTCAACGCAACGCTTGCAATCCATGTAGCTTTCGAGGTCTCTTTTCCGTTTTGGCGCAGTTTTACAGGCATGGCATGGCCGCAGGTCTGTTTGTGGGTGTACATGAGCGTCGGTGTTGGAGGGGTTGGGTGCTGTGTCCGGCTCGATATCCATGAGGTGTGAAGTCGACTTGACCAACGCAATTTTAGGATTCATGCGTTTCATTTGCTTCACCGGCCTTCGTTCAGAAGTAAGGTATGTGGAGGAGGGGGAGGATACAGAGTAAGACCAGTTGTTGTTGGCTTCGAAGGAGGTGGGGGTGTGGCCTTGGAACCTGAGCAACGATCGGTTTGAAGGCGAGAGCCTTTGGTGGTGAGAAGAGCTTTTGCAGGTTATGTTAGTGTCTACTTTATGCTGGAATCCATGAAGCTGGTCGTACCTGGAACTGGGACCCTCGTTGCCATCATCTGCCCGTCGTTTCCGCTTTCCGAGACCGGCGGCGAATTGAGAGTCTGTCATTCCGAAGTTCCACGCTGGCACAGGAGTTGAGTTGGGGGAATCATAGCGGTTGAGTCTGGAGTCTGCCCCAAAAAGATCAGAGGTGATATATACCATGGCGTGGAGGTTGGTGAAAGCGGAGGCAGGTCTGGGCGGCGGTTCCTGGGTGCTTGCAGGCGGAAAGCGAGAGAGTGGCGGGCGGACGGGCAAGAGCCTAGAAGCAGAAATGCAGCATAAGCTCGTATTATGTACAGAACCGCGCAAAGCAGAACAGACAGGAGACACGAAGACGGCAGACCAGCGAAGCCTAACGAGTGACGAGAGTGGGAGAGCAGAGCGAGGGCGGTCGCCAGGTGATGTTGTTGCTGGGAAGAGAAGAGCCGGCCTAGCTCGGTATTCTCTAGCGCCGTCCATCAAGGTCAAGGCAGAAGGACGGGCGATGGATGCAGGGGGTTTTTCGCGGTCACGTGCACACCGCCGGGGTCCGCCCAAACGACGCGACAACACCACGAGTCAGGGTCAGAGTGGGCAGCAATTGGCAACGGTTGACTGCATTTGCCCTTATCCTTACTCTTGGACGTGTCTCGTGGGCCTACGAACCGTCTCGCGGCAGCTTGTCATGATATTGATTTTGCATCTGTACTAGTTGTATATATTTTGGAACTCTTGCGCCCAGCCCGTTGCGCGCTATGGACAGTATCAATGTGTCGGAGCTGGTTGAGCGGTTGGGGAGCGATGAGGAGTCGGTTCGAAAGATGGCCGCTTTCAAGCTGCAGAATGCAATTGGAGACCCATCCTTCGCCGACGTGTTTATATACGAGGGCGGTTTGCCCAAGTTAAGGTTTCTGGCCTTGCATTCTACAGGGAATACACTGGCATACGGCCTCACCTCCCTGGCGCGACTGCTGGACCTTGACAAAGGATGGGATCATGTCACAGACGACCTGATCAAAAGGGTGAGTGCGACTGAGGACAACTCTCCCCAAAGGAAACCGCAAAAGGGCTCTGACCAAACAACAATCAGATTGTCGAACTCGTCGTCGCCCAACCCCTCGTCAACGTGAACCGAGGCGCAATGTCCGTCCTAGCAGCCATTGTCGGCCACCCTTCGAACCGCAACTCCCAGCCAGGCGTCACTGGTTTCCAGCGACTGAAGCCTGTGGTTGAGTTCCAGCCACAGTTCTTGCCCTCACTCGTCGAAAAGATCACCTCTGCAGACCACGCACTATGCGCCAATTCCCTTCAGCTCATCAATGCTTTGATGCGCGATACCATTGCCAACAATGCCGACTCGGAGTGGCCTAGGTTTATAAAACAGTTGCAGGAGCTAGGGGTAATAAAGAGTGTGTATGGACTTATGCAGAGCTCTGCTGTACAAGATTTAGCACATCCACTACTGGATTTTCAGTCCTTGACAAAGGTGCTTCTGAGAAAGTGGAAGGAGGAGAAGGTCGATTTAGAAAAGCCTGACCACCGGAGGGCTATTCGTGGACTACACACGGCAAGCAACCCAGAAAAGGCAGGCGCAGACCCCAAGGGCAGCAAGAAACAAAATCCTGTAAAGTGGAGGCGATTGGGTTTCGATACCGAGTCGCCAGCGTGGGAGTTTGAAACCACTGGATTCTTAGGCCTGATGGATCTAACGGATTTTGTGTACAAAAACGAAGACGGGTTCCAGAAACTTTTGCTTGAGCAATCGACTGAGCCTCTCGAACAGCGTTGCCCTATTGCTCGAGCAAGCCTTTCCATCACCTCAATATTATTTGATCACTTCGAGGTCGATAAGCCAGAAGACATGGACCCTCGTAGGTATACAGTGATAGAATCGCGGACAAATTTTGACCGAGCATTCAAGCCACTGCTGCTTCACTGGTCGAGGCTACACACGAGTGGGCTGAATGCTTTCATTCGCTTATGGAAAGCAGCTGGCGCCCAGCTGGAGGATTTCGACAAAATCGAAGAGCTGGCGCGTATCTTGGTTGAGCAAATCGTTGGCCAGGCGCCTCGCACGAAGGAGATTAAGGAGGTTGAGGAGGAGCTAGTGGAGTTCGATATCCAGCGACTCCGGGAGCTGCAGATGGAGCTCCTAGAGCTCACATATGAAGACGCTTGGGGCCATCACTTACGGTACATATTCCTACTTGGTTAAGTCTGACGTCTCCGATCTGACAATCAGCAGGCAAGTCCGCGACGAGCTCAACCATGAAGCTTTACAATTCGTCAAAGAACAGCGCATCCGATGCTTACTCCAAGGCGCATGGTTTCCTCAGGGCGTCAATTACGATGCAGGGCCCGTAACAAGCAAAACCCTCAGTCGAACTGTGCCATCAGCGTGGCGTTTTGTCCGACTATCGCACAATCGGCGGTATCTGCATTATGCTGACTTTGCCGAGAAGATGGCTACGGAACCTAGGCTGGATGCCTTGCAAGAGAAAAGTACGTAATACAACCTAACTCCCCGCCCGCATACTGAGGGGCGCTTGATCTCGTGCAGTGGCTGATTTGCATGTCTAGTCGACCTCTCCATTGTGTCTTCAGTAGTAAGCAATGTATCGGCATCGGCCCCGTCCACCTCATCATCTGACAGCACGGTAACGACTTTAACGGGACACGAACGTGCTACCACGTCTACCAAAATTACCATTCATGGTTATGTTCCTGAGCCCACACATAGCCGTCAAACATCGGACGCGTCTAGAAGTTCGGGTCGCCGAGAGTCGGTCCTTCTGCAGCTTCATCCTCAAAGTCATACACTCGCGTCGGAGTGGCTGGATGGACTGCTGATGCTCCTCAGTCAGCAGCCAATTACATCCGACACCAACAAGCTGGTGAACCTGATCGGCGGTTACGGGCTTAAAATACGTCTCCTCAACGTTCGATTTGAAGACGTCGGCCTGGAGGAGCCAGTGCTTCCGAGCAGAGAGGGGCTGGACGACGACTACTACTACGACATTGGTGGCATGGAAGCAGGGGTTTGAGACTTTGAGGCAAACATCAGCAGCAAGCGAGTAAGCGAAGAGGAGGAGAACCGCAAGATTGGGTGAAGTCTTGCGTGCATGGCAATTGCATGTTCATTCTTGCTGTTGCACGTTTTAGCCTTGTAGTGGGCTCGCTGCCAACGTGGGAAATGGTGCGGGGAACCCGGGATACGGATTCGGGTACAGTAAAGTGTCAGTTGCGAGGTTATCTGGTTGACATGGCGCTATCGGGACTCGTTGTAAAGCATGGCGAGGTGTGACAGGACGACAAGGGAGCGATTGGGCTTGGATAATTAAGCGGGTCGTTTGTGGTGAAGTCTGGTTGATATCACATCACTTGTTTGGGTCTGGCGTGGGGAGAAGGTGGACATGTGTTCTGTTCTGGAAGGGCGGGAGGATCTAGTAAATGAATTGGAGGCAATATGGGAGGAGCGGGTCAACAAGTGCGATGGTTGGGAGTGGATGGGTTGGGAAATGGGCATGACAACTTCTGAGATACCCTTGCTGCTCTCGGTAGAGCTAGACGAATGACTACTACAACAGCATCACCGAGCAGCATTAGCGGTGGCGGCCAGTTTAGGCAGTGTTCGTATTGGCAATAATAATTTTTCTTCTCTTATCCCGCAGAGCCGGATAGATTTGATCCAGGTGTGAGGAGAGAGTGACATGGCATTGCGAGCAGCATGTTCTTGAGCCATCTAGGTCTTGTTGTCGGTTGCACAGCGCATGTTGGCGAGGGTAACACAGCGCGCGGGGAGGGGGAGCTTTGTACGCATTTGGGGCGAGTCCGATATGCGAATATGCGGAAGCCCGTTTGATAGACAAGAAAGAAAATATTTTTACGGTGTGTTATGTGGCACACCGGGCGCGGGCGAGCGCGAGGGGTGCACAGATGCGACGCACTCCGTCCAGCTGTGTTAGTAGAATACAGCAAAGCACGAAAGGGATATGCATTAGCCGTGTCGTGGTCTGGGATTTTCCTTCTGTTCTCGGTTTTCGTTTGTTTGATGATGATTCAGGCTATCTAGGTACATGCCTACGTTGAGCAAGAAACAGACTCGGGATTGGATGTGCATGTGGCCAAGGACCAGGATTATGTCTTCCGGAGACTTTTTGCTTGGTTTTGGTTTTCTGAGCAGCAGAAAGGAAAGGGAAGAAGGTTCTTTGAGCGACGATCTCGAAGGTGGCTCGTTTGCCTGAGAGGTAGATAGTGTGCGGTACGAGGGACCGACCCACTGAACGGGATTTGCACGCTCTGAAACAGGTGGGTGAAAAGGCTAAACGAAACGAAAGCGGGAGAGGGGAGACTGGGACTGGGTATTGGGGACTGGGGCCTGGGGCAGGCAATGATGGGCGCGGACCCCGGCGTTTATCGTGGGTGGAATATTGTTCCGGTTCAGGATTAGGATTAGGGTCACATAGGATATTGGGATTAGGATCAGGGCCCGATTTGTGGTTGAGGAGCTGGTGAACGGTGAGAAAGCCAGCGGGTGGAACTAGCCATGCGGTGTGTCTCGGACGAGGCAGACGAGTGCAGCGCTAGAGCACTAGGGACGGGCTGGAGCGCGCTGACGATGAAGAGAGAGAGAAAGTGAAACAGCAGGCGGAGCGACCACTGACGAGCTGCAGCGAGTGGAGCATGGCAGCAGAGCAGCGCGGTGCGTTCGGTCAGGCGCGGCGCAGGAGTGGGTGGAGGCAGTGGAGGCAGTGGAGATGGATGAGGTGGAGCTGGTTAAGTGGTGGTGCAACAGATTGGAGATGAGGTGGACAAGTTAGCTGGCGGTGTGGCATTGGTGGAGCAGGTGGTTTGGGAATGAGTTGTGGGCCAACAACACTGGACTATACCAGTTATACCTGTATCTGAGCCTGTGCCTGAGCCTGTGCCTGAGCCTGTGCCCTGAGCCTGTCCTTATTTCACCGTCTTCTACAGATGTACTAAGTACTACACACAGGCCCATGTCGAGCCCTGAAGGTGAACTGGCGAGTGCCAGGTCATTCCCAGCAGGCCCGCGAGTGGGCCACTTGAGCAGGTACTATGGCGCACTGTGGCACTACCACCACTAATACCATACGAGTACTGAAATGGCTACTCCCATCCCCCCCCCCTTCCCCCCATGCTTCTATGTTTACACCTTTTGGCACAGCTGGTAGTACGCAGCGTCCGGATGTTGATGGGCCAGTCAGGGGACCCCTCTGCATGTCGCCATGATTCCCACGCCTTGTGGCGCTCGCTCTGTGCTCGTAGTCGTCGGATGGCATTGGTGGCCTGGTCTTCAAAACTGGTGGTAACGACGAGCAAGAGCCACGGGAACCGCTCAACCGCTGAACCGCTGAACCGCTAGACTAGGCGGCCGGTGAGAGTTGCAGCGTTGTCTGGCGTTGTTTCTGCTTTGCTGCTGGGTTCGATAGGCTTGATACTATACTGGGCTACTGGGCTGGTTGGGGCGAAGACGCAGACGAAGACGCAGACGAAGATGAAGACGAAGGAGACGAGGATGTGGATGGCTGCAGCCAGCTCCGTCCCTTGTCTGTCTGCAGGCGCCCATGGCCAGCCAGCGCGCGTGGTGGAGGTGTCTGTCTGGTTGAGGGTCAGTCTGGTGTGGTGCTGGTGGTTGCTGGTCCTTCTCTGCGCCTAAAGGCGTTGATGTCCATTCTGTATCGCGTTGCTTCTTTAAACCCGCGCCGGGCCCCCGTCTGATGTGCGCTGTCTGCTGTCTGCTGTCTGCTCGTCTGCTCGTCTGTTCGTCTGTGGTTTCTTGTGTCTGAGCTTTACTTCTTGCTGGTGGTTTGTTCCTTCGCCTCCTGTCTGCTGCAGAACGTACAGTGTACATCATTGCTGAGCGTACACACACACACACGCTTTTCTTTGCCGGGCCTCTTGTTTTCTTTATTGCTTTTTCACATTCCACGATTGGCACGCAGACACGCAAGTGACAGCCATTCACCTCTCGCCTTTTCACCTTGAACCCTTCTACCCTCGTTCCCTTCGCTCCTCGCTCCCTCGCTAGGCCTGGCCCAGCCTGTACCTGAACACCTGAACAGCTAGCTCACCTTGTAGAGTACGGAGTAGCAAGCAACACCTCCCCATGTTCCTGGATTCCCTCCACTCGCGTTAGGCCTCGCTCAAGCTCAAGCTCAAGCTCAACGCCCCCTTCGCCGCTTTCTGCCCTCCGGCCGGCGCCATGAGAGGCAGAAAGGCAATGGCCACGCCGTGCTCGCATGCCGAGTTCGACGCGCTGCCGTATTCAGTGCAGTACGTTGTCGATAATGCGCCCCTATCACAATCACATTGGACCCAGCAAATCACGCCTGCAGCGGGGATGCATGAATCTTCATCTCCACCCCCCACTTCCTTCCACTCCGTTGCCGTACCTTACAGTTCAAACACATTAACACTCCATCATGGCCATAATGCTGACAACACCCCTTCTGCTGCTGCAGGAGAAAGTACTTTTCTTCCCTCGAGCGCCTGCAGATCGCAAAGCAGCACTCGCTCTCGCTTGACGAACACAACCACCTCCCTCTCCCTCACCCTCACTCCCGCCTCTCTATATCTCGCCGTCCTTCCCGTGCCGCCTCCATTGCATTCCGCCGCTCCCTCGCTGCCATCTCGCGCAGTCACCGTCGTCTGCACGCCGCCAATTCCCTGCAGCACTCTCACGACATCTCCCAGGCCGAAGCCCAGTTCTTCCTGTCCCTCCCCGAGAAGCTCCGCAAGCAGTACTTCTCCCAAGAGGAACAGGTCCTTCTCATCGGCCGCTTAGAGCAATCCCAGCTCCTCTCCCCCTCCACTGCTTCCTGTAATACAGCCTTTGAGCGCGCTCAGCAGCGCTTCAACGACTTTCACTTTGGATTCTTTGACGATTCAGACAGCTCTCGCCAAAATTCAAGTGATCCGTTCGAACAACGCGGCCGCACGCGCAGACGCTCCTCCTCCGTATCCTCCGTCAGCCCCTGTCGCCTTCCACCCTTCGACGATAAAAATAACGTCGCCAACAACAGCACCTTTAATCTCGACGACAGCCCTCGGCGGCAGACAATTGCACTCGACGGAGACACAGACAGCAGCCTGCTGCTCCTCGACACCATGACGCCCCCTCCTACACAGCAAGTAACTCCACCGCTATCTAGCTTTAGGCGTACCATGTCTATGACACTGCAGACCCCTATACGCAACTCGACTTCGTCGGCACCAGTGTTGATGGACTCTCCCCTGTTTGGTTTTACGAACACCCGGCATCAACGTGCTGCCTCCGCATCTGTCTCCGGCCGACGTTCCTCGCATACCCCTACCGCACCGGTGTTTGATCCCGAAGCTACCCACTACCGGGACCCTGAGGCAAGGAAGAAGCTACGCATGTTCCTTGCTTCCCCACAGAAATTTGACGAAGCTGTTGAGTTTGGGTTTCCCTCATCGAGTGCAGGAGACGACACCATCTCACCGCCTCGGGACTACCAACTCCCTCCGATCAAGACCGACTCTCGTAATTTTAGCCGAGATATGCAGACCTTCTTGCGGGACGACACTGTCTCTTTTCTGGAAGATAATGAAGAGGAAGACAAAGGTCTATCCGATGGGGACTCATTGGCAGATGTCGATTCTCCTATAACGCCTTCAAGTACGGGACTGTCCTTCCGTGTACACCCCCGGAAGGTGTCTTCATCTCTCGACTCTACAGGCCTACCTCCCATCCATGGCATGGGCGGACGCCTGAACCGCGAAATGACCCTACGGATGACCCTTACTCGTCCTGACTTGAGAGCCGATGAGGACCAGCTGTACGGGTGGCAGGGGCGGAAGGGAGCCAGGGACGACCCATTTGCCCTCGAGGAACTGCACTTGACAGACGACATGACCGGAACCAAGGGTGCTTTCTACGTGAAACCCAAACCTCAAGGAAACCTAGTGACTCGTTTGTTCAAACGTGCTAGCCGGAAGGGTCGGTAAAGCTGTTATTCATCCTTACAGCTGGTCGTACATTCGCGAGTCACAGAGAACACAGTAATCTTAACAACGTATTAGCACCATGCTGCGCAACGATGTCGACACGAGTGGAGAACGAAGACACGAACTATTATTTCACGTTTTCACGTTCATCACGGCCTCAACACCTTTTTCTAATCTTCTTTTCCTCTGTTATTTTTTAATATTCGCTTCTCCAACACCAACCTTTTTTTTTTAAAGTACATTTACAGGCTTCCGTAAGGGCCTGGTCTGATCTGGCTGCTGCATTTGAGCGGGCGTTTCTTTTTTTGTTTTCTAAAGCTTTGACGATTATGCTTTAAAATGGGGAAATGAAATGGGCATCTTTGTTCACATGTACGATGAATATGCATGAACGAGGCGCTTGTCTTACCTTTTCTTTTTCGATGGTTTATAGGTGCTTACTTATTAGGGGGAGGGCCAGGGGGGTTGTGTAAGATGATGAGCTGTTATAGTCGGCAAAGAGAGAGAATTATCTACTCTTATTACTCAAAGAAAGAAAGAATGAAGAGAGGGCGAGATTTGATGATTAGTTTAAAGGTTGATACCCCCCTTAACTTAAACAAATAACAATCGATCGAAATATCTATATAACCATCTGCTCAATCTGAAAATTGAAGAAAAAAAATAGTTGGTGTACTTGTTCGTCCGAAGTCAGGCCTTTAAAATTTGAAATAGTTCACGCGAGGGCGTAGCAAAGTTTAGTTTACGCGAGGGGAGGAAGGGTGCGCCAAAGTTTATTTTGTAGGTGGTCGGAAGCGAATGAGGCAGATCAGGACTACTAGTAGACCAGTATATCTCTGTCCCCTAACATTTGAGCGAACAATAGTCGATAAATTGCACATGAGATATATCTAATGGTAGCATATCTTTGCCACGACTGTCAAATTCACTTTTTTCCGAATCAAAGCACCTTTTTCGCATCGCCCCTATCCAATCCCAATCGTTCCGTGTACGTACGTGGTACCTAAGTGATAGTGGCACAGTCGCGGCAATTTCTAGGCTTTTCAGTTTCCAACAAGGGCAAAGAGGCGAGTAGGTAGAGAGGAAAAAAAAACGCATAAACATGATGAAGTCACGTCCTCCTCGCTATTGCATATTTTAAGTACTAGGTATCTATGGTGTATCACACTAAACGAAACCCGGGATTTGCGGGAAAACAGAAAAGGTGATGAGTTGCTCTTGCTAGACAGCGGGGTTTGGGTTTACATGGTCACGTTGGGGTGTTGGGGGTTGTTTGCGAGTCAGGAACGGATGCGTTTTTGGGAGGGGGAGATTAGGTTGTTATGCGGTGTGTGGCAGGTGGAATGTGGGGTTAGATACGCAGTCTTGAACGGTGAGGATCTAAGTAGGAGAGTAGAGGGGGGAGGAGAAGGGGGAGCGCGGTGTTCAACGTCCAATATCATTTTTTTGAAGGGCGTTCGTTATTGATGGATGGAGTGGTCCTAAGTGGTAGGCAAGGACGCAAGGACACAAGCATTCATGGCGATGCCGAAGCTGACCCCAGGTCTACGGCTGAGCTAGCTAGGCAGATAGTTCGAATGATGTGCCTTCTGCTGCTGCTGCTGCTGCTGCTGCCGAGACACGTACTTACGCACACATACAGGGTCTTTGGAAGATGCATCCTAGTCTTGTGGCAGACTGGGATCCTCCCATGTAAATGCGTATTTCTGTTGTAGTCCATTGGGAAGCAAGTCACTGCGAGTGTTGTGTCACCTGCGAACGAGTGGATAGGAGCATAGCCTAGGGTAGGAGATGGAGATGGGGCAATGAGCAAGAATAGGTAGGAATACGATAGGATAGGTTTTGTTCGGGCTGGCCATGTGGAGGGAAGTGTTATCGTAGAGTGACCGTGTGCTTTTGCTTATCCCACGCGATGATCTCGATGGGATGGAATGAGGTGAGACACATGGTTGTTGTGCAATGGTGCGTGGCTTCGTTGTTTTGTTATCGTCGGATCTAGCAAGTCATGTCCATTGTCTTGCTTTCTCTTCCCCACCTCGACCATGAATCGAAGACAGTTCCCAACCTCCCGCGCTACATTCGCACCGATGACAGCGAATGTTTCTCGCCCCGACGAATAACAATAGTACACTACTTCGACGCGAGCAGTTGAATGTGTGACGAAAGACCAAACCGTTTGATGAGCTGCATGTGCAGACTCGTAGTGTACGGTAGCAGCACGTCGTGGACAAGCACAGCACCATCCATCACTCGGCGCATTCTTGAAAGACAACGCAGAGTGGCAGAGTCAGAATACCAGCAACCCCAATCCAATCCAATGGGTATTCTACAGGCCATCCCCAACACCAGAACCCCTCCAGCGCCGCCCAGACCAAGCCTCAAAACAGAGGCGCCGTGATACATGGTTATGAGCTGCATAAAGGTCCCCGTCGTTGGCTCTCAACCCGGGTTAGCCTGCCTGTTCGAGGTGACGAACCTCACCCGCCCCCGCGTCCTTTCTGCTAACCCTTTTCTCGCTTGCTTCCTAATGTACGTGATGGGCGGATGGATGGATACCCGTGGATCATTACTCGGCGTAGATCAGTATCAGTGCTGCGTGCGAACAAAAAGCAAATGGAGGCGTTTTCGAAGAGGGTAGATCGTTACACAGTGAACACCGCCTGGAGGGGGAACCTTGGGAGCCTGGCCGCTACACCTACTCTTCTCTCCATCTAATCCCGCTGTAGGTATCCTTAGCTGCTACAAGCATTTGTCTGTTGGGTACGCGTGACTACTGTTCGTTGCATGCGGGCAAATGTAGTGGATTATCTTCGGGTTCAAGCAATTATCGTTCTGTTTCGCGGCCAGGGAAGGTGTTACAAGCTGAGTTCGCTTCTGCACCTGGTTGTTTTTGTACTCTACGTTTACCTACTTGGTAACCTGGTGCACGCTGTGTCACATAGCGCAGTCCTTCCAGCTCACATTGCGATACTCGTCAGGCTCTCGAGTCAGAATGGCCTGAGAAGCTGGCTTTCCATTACTTTCATGATATTTTTTCTTCTATTCTTCAAAGCCGGCCTTTCATACACATCCTTGCTCGCTCCCTTCCCCAAGTATGCTCTTACCGGGACAAGGCAATATCGTCGATTCTGAGAATCATCTTGACCGTCTCAGCCGCCAGCTCAATTGCACTGGTGCTCACCAGCAGTGGCTGCAGCACATTCTCTTCTGCGATATCGTTCTTCACACCCCCACTTTTAATACTAATACCGGCGTTCCTCTGCTCTTGCGCGTGCCTGTGCCTCAAATCTGTAACCACCTTAATGCTGTTCAGCCCAGCGTTTTCGGCCAACGTTGTAGGAATGACTTCCATGGCGTCAGCAAAGGCTTTCCAGCAGATTGACTCCGTGCCAGAAAGTTCTCGGGCGCGAAGCGAGAGCTGGTGGGCGATTTCAATCTCGGGGGCGCCGCCACCGGCAAGTAGAGCCTTCTTCTTGACTAGCGAACGGATAGCACAATGAGCATCATGCAGGGAGCGCTCTGTCTCATCGAGAATGAGGGAGTTGGCGCCTCGGCATACAATGGATACGGTAGATGTTGTGCCCTTAACGCCAGAGACCTTCACGTATCGTGCGCCGGAGGATTGGACTTCTTCGACTAGATCCGCCGTGCCAAGCTTGTCTTCCGTGAAGGAATCGATGTCGGCGATTGGTTTGCAGCCAGTGCTCTGTTCTTGTCAGGCTAATTCTGTAGCATGTCATGATCAAACGTACCTTGCAGATAAACTCAATCTCATCCCGCTCAATGTCCTTGACAACAAGGATTTTGAGCTTCGAAAGGAAGTGTAGACTGAGGTCGTTGACTGCATCTCGCAGAATCGACTTTTGGATGAAGAGAACGTTGCATTTAGCCTTTTGGATCTTCTTGACCATATTTAGCAGATACGTTCGCTCCTCTTTCAGAATCTTGTCCATTTGTCGGTAGTCATTGACTACAATCTGATTCTCCATATCTGGCTTAGGAGGACTAAGCTGGAACTGGATCAAGCCTATCCGGGCCTTCTCTTTGATAGTGGGACCTCCTGCGCTCTTGACCACAGGCTGGTTGAGCACAAGCCCGTCAATCATCTCGCTTTCATCGATGGTACCGCCCGCCTTCTTGATCATTCTAATATTCTTAAGATCTACGTTGTCGGCAGTTTTGGGGTCGATGACCTTGAGAACCGAGTCTACGGCCATGACTGGTAGTTTGGGTTCCTGAGCAACAATCTTGGATGAAAGTGCAGTTGTAGCGGTCTTTAAGAGGGTGGGCCTGTCGGTGAGAGCGATGGGAATAGACATGTCCGTGAGAATCTTGATTGCTTCTGCTGCTGCTCTCTGGAAAGACTCTGATATAACGGTGGGATGGATTCCCTTGGCCAATAACCTCTCTGCCGCTCCCAATAAGCTTCCTGCTATAACCACGACTGAAGTTGTGCCATCTCCTGCTTCAATATCCTGAGCGTGTGCGAGGTCGACAAGCATTTTTGCAGATGGGTGCATGACGCTCATTTGGTTCAACATGGTCGCTCCGTCGTTGGTGATGATAGTCTCGCCTTTGCCAGTTTGAATCTACCGAAGCAAGTTAGACCTTGCCATTTACTTGACCCTACTCTCCAAGAGCTCTTACCATCTTATCCATGCCTTTGGGTCCCAGAGACTGTGAAATTATTAGTACTCAATTTGCCCCGCATCGTGAATGTGAAGGTGGGACATACAGTTCGGATCGCATCGGCCACCGCTGTAAAGATTTTGGTTAGTTGTAGCTCTAGTGAGAAATATGGAGGCCTCATTACCTCTTGCAGCAACGATGTTAGCTATCCGGACAGCCCTGGGCTTTTCCTTGTCCTGAAGCCTTCGTCAGTTATTGTGTGCAGAGCTCAAAACACACCCACGCACTCTGAATGCGGCATTTCCACCGCCTCCACTTGCAACTTGAGCAGCCATGATGAGTATACAGACACTATAGTTGAGAAAAAAGAGAGTATCTGTAGCGCTGTGGGTGAAGTAGTCTTGCTGCCTTCGAAATTCTGGGCGACGCGAAACAAATTCGAGGGCGCGCGCCGGAGAATCTTCGGGAACCTCCCTAGGCGCCGATTCGCCGACTGCCTCATTGCAGCTACTCGAGTGATTACAACACAACCTCCCGCCTTCCATATCCCACAACTACTCATCCATCTCGCTTTTGCATACTCGCCCTTCGAAAAACCCCTACACGATTGTTCTTGATATCAGCCGCCTATACGAACGAACACCTGAATCGACTCAGACCGCGCCGTTACCGCAAACATGCCCAGCGCCACGGGCTCGAACTGGGAGAAGTACCAGAAGAACTTCGCTGACGATGAGATAGAAGAGAAGAAGATCACACCTCTGACAGACGAGTAAGCCATATATGAGCATATGCTGCGAAGGAGTTGATGGCTGAGCATACAACAGGGACATTCAGGTGCTGAAGACGTATGGCGCTGCACCGTACGCTGCAGAGCTGAAGAAGCTTGAGAAAGAGATCAAGGACAAGCAGCAGACCATAAATGAGAAGATTGGTAAGTTAAATAGCTGTTCTTGAGATTCGACCTATATCTAACAACAACGCAGGTGTGAAGGTAGCAAGATCCGAACCAACCGAAGGGTTTCAGGACACGCTCTAACAAAAGAATAGGAATCAGACACTGGTCTTGCACCACCCCACCTCTGGGACATTGCAGCCGACCGCCAAAGAATGCAAGAAGAACAGCCCCTTCAGGTCGCACGATGCACAAAGATAATACAAGACGAGAAGGACCCGGACAAGAGTAAATATGTCATCAACGTGAAGCAAATTGCCAAATTCGTAGTCAACCTCGGCGAGCGGGTGTCACCCACAGATATCGAAGAGGGTATGCGAGTAGGTGTCGACCGAAACAAGTACCAGATTCTCCTCCCTCTCCCCCCGAAGATCGACCCCTCGGTCACTATGATGACGGTCGAAGACAAGCCAGACGTGACATATGGCGATGTTGGAGGTTGCAAAGAGCAGATTGAGAAGCTAAGAGAGGTCGTCGAAATGCCCCTGCTTTCGCCAGAGCGTTTCGTAAACCTAGGTATCGATCCTCCAAAGGGAGCACTGCTCTATGGCCCTCCTGGTACTGGAAAGACACTTTGCGCTCGAGCTGTTGCCAACCGAACTGACGCCACCTTCATCCGAGTTATTGGTTCAGAACTGGTTCAGAAATATGTCGGAGAGGGTGCTCGAATGGTTCGAGAGTTGTTTGAGATGGCACGGACGAAGAAGGCGTGTATAATCTTCTTCGATGAAGTTGACGCTATTGGTGGTGCCCGTTTTGACGACGGTGCAGGTGGCGATAACGAAGTCCAGCGTACCATGTTGGAACTGATCACCCAACTGGATGGTTTCGATGCGCGTGGTAACATCAAGGTCATGTTTGCCACTAACAGACCCTCCACACTTGACCCCGCTCTCATGCGTCCTGGACGTATCGACCGAAAGATTGAGTTCTCACTTCCCGACATGGAAGGACGCGCCAATATTCTCCGCATTCACGCGAAGAGCATGAGCGTCGAGCGAGATATCCGTTGGGAACTCATTTCTCGATTGTGCCCGAACAGTACGGGCGCCGAATTGAGGAGTGTAGCAACAGAAGCAGGCATGTTCGCTATTCGTGCGAGGAGGAAGGTAGCTACGGAAAAGGACTTCCTGGCAGCGGTAGACAAGGTGATCAAGGGCAACCTCAAGTTCAACTCTACTGCAACTTATATGCAATACAATTAGAGAAAGTGCCTTGGGAGGTCGAGTATATGCTTGCATTCTTGGAGACTTGTGGATGCAGTCATGCCATATCTTGACTGCTTTGTATGAGTACGACTGAAAGTACATAGAAGGCTTTAATGACTGCACCTTCTTTTGCCTATTTTCATCGTAGGCCAGCTAGACGTAATGCATGTATTTCACTCATCAATATCCCATCTGTCCGCCAAATTTGGAATGCGCATAGTGCTATCCTTTCACTACACAAGTCCCACATAGCTACAAGAGTAGCTACTTTGCTGCCCCTTCTTCACTGATCCACAAAATGTATGGGGTACTCCCTGGCATTTAATCAACGACTCTCCTTAGCTCAAACTTTACATTCGGCACGTTTGCTGCAGGGACTCTCCGGTGTAAACCAAATTGGAGGAAGACGTCCAGACTCCGCCCTGCATTAGTCTATGACAAATTACTAAAGTAAACTTTGACTTAAGACCTATGCTTGTGTTAACGGAACAGATCGGTCCGACCCACCGCTCGAACATGCACCAGATGTAACTCTTTCTCGCATCCGGATCTATGAAAGCAATAGAGAAGAGGCACAGGATGGATGTATATGTGGGTATTTTTTTATTCAATCTAATATGCTTGCATTGCGTGAACTCGATCAATCAACAACCATTCGTCCAATGTACATAGAATACAGAACATTCTTCCATCCAAATACTCTCTTTCTGCTCCTCTGCCCCGCCTAAGTATCCCATTTTAATATGTTCGCTTGAATGGAGGTACGGCCTTGCATTCGTTCTCATCCAACGTCGTACCAGTCACTGCCCTGTAGCTCAGGTCCACCTTGCCATGCGGCTTCTTCTGCCATGACAAGGTGTGCTTCATCCAGTTCTCGTCGTCTCGGTCTGGATAATCCTCTCGGGCGTGTGCGCCTCTTGACTCCTTGCGGACGGCCGCTGATTCGGCGGTCTGAACGGCGCAAGTGAGCAGGTTCCTGAGTTCAAGAGTCTCGACAAGGTCAGAGTTCCAGATCATGCTGCGGTCCTTGATTCCAACATCGGCAAAGGTGGCATCCACCTCGTGGATCTTCTTGACACCCTCATCGAGGGATTCCTGCGTACGGAACACAGCGACATCAGTCTGCATAGTCTTCTGCATGGCAAGACGGATCTCAGCCGTTGACTTGGATCCCTCAGAGGTGCGGATCTTGTCAATAGTGGCGATGGAATCAGCACCAGCATCAGCCTGAATGGGGTCGGCAGTCTGGCCTGGGCTGAAGTTGTCACGGATAGTGTGGGAAACAGCGCGACCAAAAACGATAAGATCCAAGAGTGAGTTAGCACCGAGACGGTTGGCGCCGTGTACAGAGACACAGGCGGCTTCGCCACAGGCGAAGAGACCTGGGACGACCTGATCCTTGCCATTCGCATCCTGGGTCAGGACCTCACCGGTGTACTTGGTTGGAATACCACCCATATTGTAATGGACGGTTGGTAAGACGGGAATTGGCTGCTTGGTGACATCGACGCCTGAGAAAATTGCGGCAGTTTCGGAGATACCAGGAAGACGCTCGTGCAGAATCTCAGCGGGCAGATGGCTGAGCTGGAGATAGATGTGGTCCTTCTCAGGACCAACACCACGACCCTCGCGGATCTCTAGGGTCATGGATCGGGAAACGACATCTCGAGAAGCAAGGTCCTTAGCTGTGGGCGCATATCGCTCCATGAATCGCTCGCCTTCAGAGTTCAAGAGATAGCCACCCTCACCGCGGGAACCCTCCGTAATCAAGCAACCCGCACCGTAAATACCAGTAGGGTGGAACTGAACGAACTCGAGATCCTGGTTAGGAAGGCCGGCACGAGCGACCATGGCCATACCGTCACCAGTGCAAGTGTGAGCCGACGTGCAGCTGAAGTAGGCACGTCCATAACCTCCAGTAGCCAAAACCGTGTTCTTTGCGATAAACCTGTGAATGGTGCCGTCCTCCTGGTTATATGCTACTACACCCTTGCAGACGCCATCCTCCATAATAAGGTCAGTAGCAAAAAATTCAATAAAGTACTTAGTGTTGTGTCGAAGCGATTGTCCATAGAGGGTATGAAGAAGAGCGTGACCAGTCCTGTCAGCGGCGGCACAGCATCGGTATGCCTGTCCACCCTTTCCGTACTTCTGTGATTGACCACCGAAGGCACGCTGGTAACTTCACTCAAGTCAGCTAGAGGTAGATACCACACGATCACATGGAGACGTACATTCTGCCATCCTCGGTTCTTGAGAAGGGGCAGCCATAGTTCTCGAGTTCAATAACTGACTGAGGGGCTTCCCTAGTCATGTAGTGAATGGCATCCTGATCGCCCAGCCAATCTGAACCTTTGACGGTATCGTACATGTGCCATCGCCAGTCATCCTCGTGCATGCTAAACCAAATCGTCAGTTACCATTCGCTTACGTCTACACCACATAAAGAATGAGCTACGTACTTTCCCAGAGCAGCATTGATACCTCCCTGAGCAGCTACGGTGTGCGATCGTGTGGGGAAGAGCTTGGAAATACAGGCTGTGTTGAAGCCAGCTTCTGCGAGACCGAAGGCCGCACGTAGACCTGCTCCTCCTGCTCCGACAACGACGGCATCATACTCGTGATCAATGACAGGGTATTTGCTCGAGATGAAGCCAGATGCCTCTTTGGCTTTCAGGTTCTCTGTAGCGAAGATACGGGCTGCAGGTCGCGTGGAGGAGAAGGCTCTCGACGGAGCTCGGAAACCCTTCGCTAGCTAAGGAGGGATTTGTTAGCCATTGGACAACCAAGTTGCCAGCAGACAACAAAAGGTAGCCAAAAGACTGGGGTGAAGGCATTGAGGCAATGGATAGTTATATAGAAGGGGCTGCCAAAGCGTTGTGGGATGTGGCACACGCTTCGGTGCGGAGGGTTCCAGGGTGGGATTCGAGGGACAGGTGGCTAGACGAGGATAGAGACAACTCACCTGGCTCGTAAGCTGCAGGCGACGCATCTTGAGGCAGCTCATGATGGCAGCGGCCGGAGGCGTGGGAGGAGGGGGTGGTGAGGGAGGTTGGTCGTGTTTTTCTCACAAGCAAGTTCGACGATGGCGATTGAAGTCGCAGTCTCCGTTGTTACAAAGGCCGTGTCCTGATTGGATGCCAGTGCCGAGGCGCACCGGATTGGAAGAAGCGGTGCATCTGATCCCGGCTTTTCCTCTTGAACGAAGGCCAACATCGTTCCTCCCCAAATGCCGCGGTCTTTTGTTTGATTCTCTTGCAATGAACTATAATTGCAGGACTTGTATTAATATTCCAATTGAGTATTACAAGTTTCATGCAGTAAGATTTTTTACCATCAAGTGCCTCCCCAAACTTTCCCATTATTGACTTGCAGGAATAATTGCTATTAGGATTTCCAAACTCTGTGTTGATCACATATCCAGGCGAATAAATTGGTCACCTTTTCTGTTCATACTTCCAAGGATCTGATGAAAAATAGTCCTTTTTATCTAAAAATCTGTTGTTGTGGGACAAAATGCTTTCGTCATAGAATGTTCCATTCCGTTATAAGGGCATGCATAACACCGAGTTACTACCGAGCGTGCACATGTTCTTGGCCACACAAAGAAATGCCATTATGGGTGGCACCGACGGAAATTATATGTAGTCAATAAGAACCGCTAAAATCAAATCAATCACAGCTGATCATGTGGATTTTGGCACAGGAAATTTGCTTGAAGTGGGAATCATCGAATTTTTATCTTCAGTCGCTCATTCATCTCCAGCATCCAGAAGACCTAAACCATTCGCCAAAGAGCCCATGAAGAAAAGATGCACCCGTCCCGACCCAGCTTTTTAAGAAGAAGCTTGGAGATCCTTCTTGAGCACACCCTGGTGTTGCCTCTTCTCCGCCGGGGTCTGGTAGGCTCCGTGACCGAACTTGGATGAGGTGTCGATCCATTTGAGCTCGACCTTCTCCAACGCCCTTCTGCTGGTATGGGTGAACATGGACTTGCGGAGAGTCATAACCCTCTTCTTGACACCAGGGCAAGCACCCTTAAGCAGAAGGAAGTCGTTCTTGACCTCACCATAGTGAACGAAGCCACCCATACTAGTGTCACTGTTAGCTTATTGTCTCTTAGAATATACGAAATGCGACTTACGGGGTGATCTGCTTCTTGGAGACGTCGAACTCGGTGGCGGCATTGCCCTCGTCATCACCCTTACCGATACGGTAGATCTTGTGGTTGACGGAAGTACGGTGGTGGTATCCCATTTGACCAGCACGGGCGACAGTCCACTGGACGTGGGAAGGATGCCAGGCACCGATACAGGCGACCTTGCGGAGACCCTTGTGGGTCTTACGGGGAAGCTTCTTGGTGCCCCATCGAGCAGTGACACCGTTGAAGCCGTGGCCCTTGGTGACTGCGATAACGTCGATCATTTCGTTTGCCTCGAAGATGGAGCTGATCTCAATGGGCTTCTCGAAGAGTCCGTGAGCGTAGTCAACCTTGTCGGGGATGCTGCCACCGTTGACTTGGATCTCCATCAAGTGCGCCTTCTTCTGCTTGAGAGGGGTCTTGGAGATCTGAGTGTGAGCGAGGACACGGACGACGGTGCAGTACTTCTTGATGCGCTCAAGCTCGCGGGTGATGGATTGGCCGCTGCTCTCGGAGTGCTTCTTGGCATACTTGGTGAAAGCCTTCTTCTTGCTGCGGTACCAGTTCTTATAGAAGCGGCGCTTGACCTCGTCACTCAAGTGCTCAGCCCAGACGGTGGTGAGGGAGCGAAGACCGCGGGGAGTCTCGATGTAGCCAACCAAGCCGATGGCAATCATCTAGTAGTATATTAGCCCCAATTCCACGCATTTCTTGTTTATATTTCTTTTTTCTTCAAATTTTGATTAGGGGCTGTGTGCGTACCGGAGGAGTCTCAATGACTGTGACGGCCTCGACGATTTCCTTCTTGTGCAATTTGGCACCCGGTCGGTCAAGGTCACGGACGATGGTGGTCATACCGGCCTTGTAGCCCATGGCGGCGGTAAGGTGGACGGGCTTCTTCGGGTCATCCTTGGGGAAGCTGGCAATTGAATTTGAGCAAATGTTGTGAACTTTCGAACTTTTGGCGGGCTGCGCTGGTGACAACTTACCTCTTGACTTTGCCCCTGTGCCTGGCGGCCCTCTTTCGGGGCAAGAATGCCAATGACCCGTGACGGGGTGCCTCGAACTTCCTGTGGGACATGGCGGCGAGTTCGATGTGCTGTGGGTTAGTATCGAAGTTGTCGGAGGGTCGTGGTCGATGAATTTTGAAGTTGTGCCAGTTGTGTGCGCTAGGGCTATTCCGACTAGTGCCTTGGCGCACGAAGCAGCAAGCAGCACCCCACTGCAACCATCCAGTGCCCGAGTTGAGGTACCCAAACGATCAAACCGCCCACCACACGCTTTGTCTTGAGCCTGCGCTCTATCCCTCGCCTTGTCGCCGCCTACGCTCGCCATTCCGCTGCTGAGCTGCTCTCCTGGCCCTCTGCGGATTTCCTCTCCCGCTGCTGCCGCCGCATTCGTGCCCCAGCGAGTGCCACTGTCACGACCTCATCATCCACCACCTTACCCAGCCTGCCCCAGTGTCGACGTCGGCGGCGCCATCCCACCTCCCACCCTCCCAACGCCTGCTAGCACTCGCTCCTGTTCCCTCCATCATCCTGCATTTAACCCTCTTCTCTAATCCCCGCCGCCTGTAATCAAGCTTTTGTCGTGCATCCCACTATCCTGGTTCCGGAAACATGGTAGAAGCAGAGGGCAACCCCACGACGTGGAAGTTCACGCAGTATGTCTGATTCTGATCTCTTATGCATTTGCAAATACGTACGCCCTTGTCTTACTTGTTCCTTCACCTTGTCTGCCTGCTGCTGCTCCTCTTCTTTCCCGCCCCACACTACCACAGGCTGACAATATCAGATGCTTCGGCGACAAAGGCGATGTCGAAGATATCACAGAAGGTACGTATATCCATCTCTACCCAATACTATTTTCATATCTGTAAATCGTTCGCCCACGGATACTTACGACATCGTCTAGCGGATATTATCTCAACGGTCGAATTCGACCAGACGGGTAACTACCTAGCCACCGGTGACAAGGGTGGTCGTGTGGTGCTGTTCGAGAGAAACGAGACGGTATGTTGACTTGTCCATTCTTTTAACTGTTCCACCTCTGATCATATCTCCAGAAAAAAACCTGCGAATATAAATTCCACACCGAATTTCAATCTCACGAGCCCGAATTTGACTACCTGAAGTCACTCGAAATAGAAGAGAAGATCAACAAGATCAAGTGGTGCCGCCGACAAAATGCTTCACATTACCTCCTCTCTACAAATGACAAGACAATAAAGCTGTGGAAGGTGTTCGAGAAGTCATTAAAAGTGGTGGCAGAAAACAACTTGTCTCATGAACTAACGCCCGGTGGCGGGGTCGCTGGTGGAGGTGGCCCAGTCAGGAATCCGAATGCTCATTTCCGGACTGCTTCTGATCTGAAATTGCCTCGACTAACACATCACGATACGGTTGTCGCTGCAGTGCCCAGAAAGACGTATGCGAACGCACATGCCTATCATATCAACAGCATATCGGTCAACAGCGATGGGGAGACTTTCATCAGCAGCGATGACTTGCGAATCAACCTATGGAATCTCAACATTCAAGACCAAAGCTTCAATATCGTTGACATCAAACCGGCCAACATGGAGGAGCTCACAGAAGTTATCACCGCTGCTGAGTTCCACCCCATAAGCTGCAATTGGTTCATGTATGCCAGCTCCAAGGGAACCATCAAATTGGCAGACATGCGAGAGAGCGCCTTATGTGATCAGCATGCAAAACGTAAGTCTTTCCTGGTCTACAGCTAGCATCAATAACCTAACTTGGGATTTCCTAGAATTTGAGCAAGAAGAAGATCCTTCCTCCCGATCATTCTTTTCCGAAATCATATCGTCCATATCTGATGTCCGATTCTCTCATGACGGGCGGTACATTCTTTCTCGTGACTATCTAACAGTCAAGATCTGGGATGTTAACATGGAGCGAACTCCAATCAAAACTATTCCCATCCACGAGCATCTACGACCGCGCTTGTGCGATACTTATGAGAACGACAGCATATTTGACAAGTTCGAAGTTGTGTTCTCCGGTGACGCTAAGAACGTTATGACGGGCAGCTATAACAACAACTTTATGATATATCCTTCCGACCCCGAGAAGGATACCGAAGTTGTACTACAGGCGGACAAATCGGCGTTCAAGGCCAAGAAGGTTGGCATTCCCACCCCCATGAATTCGTCGACGAGCCCTACTGGCAAGAAAGGTGGATCCAGAGCGGCTAGCCCTGCCTCTGGGGCCGTGGGCCAAGGCCAGCGTATGAGGAAGGAGACGGACGCGGACCAGATCGACTTCAACAAGAAAATTCTGCACATGAGCTGGCATCCGTTCGAGGATAGTATTGCTATCGCGGCAACAAACAATGTAAGTGGCCTCGACTGTTTATGTGCTAGCACTATCAGAAGACTAACCAATTCCCAAGCTCTTCGTCTTCTCAGCTCTGTAGAGGGATTTTGCTTCATCTTTGGCGCGAACATTTCAACAAGGGCATTCGCAAATAGAGGCATTTACCTGCTAGTTTCCTTGGCGATCAATTCCTCCTTCTTTCTTCAAGTTGGCAGATGCCGACTTAGTGGCGCTAGGACGGTAGATGTAAAGGTTTCATGGCGGACTAGCGTGGGAATGTGGAGACAGTTGAAGTCGTGACGTGCATTGCGAGTAGGAGGAATTCAAAGATGTGTAGATTGAACACCACGATAATGAGTTTACGCCGTGGTGCATCTTTGATACGAAAATGAAAGAAACATAGTATCTAACGTATGATTATGACGATGATAACCCTTTTACTATGACCAGAACAATTCTTATACTTTTGAGATTCTGATACCATTTACAGGCTATACAGGTAGGCTCAAGCGATTTGTATTTTGAACGATTCAGGGAAGTCCACGTGCCGAACCTGGGCGTTTGAGCCCCGATAGGCAAGCACTACGGCAGATTGCCGCTAGCGCCCGCGACTCACCAAAGCTTCGGACCTCCACGTCAACCTTCTCATAATCACCAGCCGTCATTGACTTCCATCCTCAGTTCCCGACACCATGATAGCTTACTAGCTTCGTTCGATATACCTCATTTTTCTTC
This sequence comes from Acrocalymma vagum, assembly GCA_028476805.1. Taxonomy (NCBI): domain Eukaryota; kingdom Fungi; phylum Ascomycota; class Dothideomycetes; order Pleosporales; family Acrocalymmaceae; genus Acrocalymma; species Acrocalymma vagum. The sequence goes on from JAQGEP010000072.1 coordinate 150,075, forward strand.
AGCCAATGTTAGTCATGTTCCGCTCCCATCTGCCCCCAAAATTTTCCTCCCGCACGGTGCTTATTTCTTGTCCACTCTATGTGTATATCGCCGATAACTAACGTTAAGCAGCCTTTATTGAGAGCGTTGCATTGCCCCTCATTAGACTTTCTTCCCAACGTTCCCTCTGCCCCTTCTCAAATTGCTCACACCCAAAACACCTTCCTCAAGTGATCATGGCAGCGATTGCACCTCTTGCTGGCAGCTTCGCGCTCATCTTTGGAGGATGTTGTTCCAATGTAAGAACTATCTACTTATTTTTGAACTAATCACATCAATCTAATACTTAATAGGTCTATTGTCTGGAAGCCATCGTAAAGTAAGGGTTCTTCATGTGCACACTTGATTGGATGGCGCAGACTAACACTCTAACAAGGCATGAACCAGATAGTGGGCTTCTGATCACTCTTTTTCAGTTTATCTTTACTTGTCTTTCGAGTTTGCATTACCAATTCGACCCCAAGGCTCGCTTTTTCATCAGATCATCGCCTGTGCCGTTTCGAAAATGGTGTATAAGCGCCATTCTGTTCTTTACTGTCAATATGATGAACAACTGGGCATTTGCTTTCAACATTTCCGTGCCTGTGCACATAATCCTTCGAAGTTTTGGGAGTGTTACTACAATGATAGCTGGCTGGTTACGAGGAAAGAAGTATACACCTGTCCAAGTCTTTTCCGTCGCAGTCCTTACTCTAGGTGTCATGGTATCCGCATGGGCGGATGCCAAGTCGAAGGTACGTTGTCACTCTTCAGTTCTTCACTTCACACTTGAGCTAACCAGTGTAGGGCAAGACGATGGATACATCAAGTATCGACGTGACCAGTGCCTCATTTGAGATGGGGCTACTCATTCTTCTAGTTGCGCAGCTACTGTCCGCATACATGGGTGCTTATGTCGAAGACATTTACAGAGATCATGGGAAGGATTGGAAAGCGAATCTCTTCTATTCCCATCTCCTCTCGATACCTCTCTTTGCCAACTTTTATCCCGTACTCTACAAGCAATTCGCCCGCCTTCAAGCTTCTCAGCCATTCGTGGTGCCACCAGAAATCGCAGCGACACTTCCTCCAACCGTCAATAAAGCTCTGGCATCCACATCCCAGCACGTTATTTACCTGACCGCGAATGCAGTCACGCAGTTGCTTTGCATCACTGGAGTTAACATACTTAGCGCTAACACCTCGGCTGTAACTGTTACTATTGTGCTGAACATTCGCAAACTCGTTAGCTTTCTCCTCAGTATCTGGATATTTGGAAACCAAATGAGTGGACTGATGAAGTTCGGCGCCGCAATGGTCTTTGGGGCTGGCGCGCTATATGGATGGGAGACGTCATATGTCATTCCACAGAAGAAAAAGGCCGAGGCAGAGAAAGCAAAAAAAGCTCAATGAGGGAAGAGACATGTGAACCGAAAGAAGGATATACTAGTTGTACATAAATACCCCTGTGTGACGATAGTCCGTTAATTCGATCCAAACCGCTATCCCAGTTTTGAGTACAGTATAATGAAAGTGCAAGGATTTTTCCTAGCTCACCCATTTCATATTAAAGCACATGCTCCATTTTTAGGTATACACGCGTACCCCTAGAATCACGTGATGTGGCTACAGCGCACCGACCTGACCATTTCCATCTAGCAAGGGGCACGGTCCCCGAAGATGTTATGTGTCTTTCTGCTACCACCACCCTTGAACTCAACAGCACTCGTTCACTATCTCTTTCTCGCTCAATTTTCAATTCTGGTGTGGGTAAGCTATTCAAAAAGATCATTAATCCCATTCCGCCCCTTCAAACTGACGCCCGAATTTCTAGGCAGCTTCAACAAGCTGTTGTAGCACACTATGTCTTCCCCGGCCGGCGTGCGGCATCGCGGTCCTAAGGACAAGAAGCGCCCAACAACGCCAAATCCCGAGACTGCGTCCGAGAAGGCTTCTCAAGTCGTCGAAAAGGCAAAGAGCTCACTCCAGGCTCAAAGTCCCGGATCAGAATGGGATTATAAGGTTGCCATTACGGTCATAACTATCCTTGCCTTCATAACGCGGTTCTGGGGAATAACCCACCCCTCCCAGGTAGTATTTGACGAGGTGCACTTTGGAAAGGTATGATTGATAGCATTCAGATCACCATTCAGCTGTGGGGATGGCAATTGCAGCATGGATTGGAGTTCTCGAGCAAGGCTAACTTGAACAAACAGTTCGCTTCGTATTATCTCCAACGAACCTACTTCTTCGACGTACATCCCCCCTTCGGAAAGCTTCTCTTCGCATTCGCCGGTTGGCTAGTTGGATACAAGGGTGATTTCTTGTTTGAGAACATTGGTGACTCTTACATCACCAACAAAGTCCCCTATGTCGCATACCGAGCAATGCCCGCCACCATGGGTGCGCTCACTGTTCCTACTGTCTTTATGATTATGTGGGAGTCTGGTTATTCTCTTCCGGCCTGTGTTACCGCAGCCGGACTCATGCTCCTCGATAATGCGCATATTGGCCAGACACGATTGATCCTCCTTGATGCTACCCTGATTTTCTTCATGGCACTCTCAGTGCTCGCCTATATTCGATTCTACAAGCTGCGCCATGTACCTTTCAGTCGCAAATGGTGGAAGTGGCTCCTTCTTACTGGTGTGAGCTTGAGCTGCGTCATCTCCACCAAGTATGTTGGTGTTTTCACTTTCTTCTCGATCGGTGTTCCTGTCATGATTGACTTGTGGGACCTGATGGATATCAACCGCCGACAGGGTGCGTTGAGCATGCCAGAATTTGGCAAACACTTCCTTGCTCGCGCGATTGGCCTGATTGTCATTCCATTCTTCTTGTATCTCTTCTGGTTTCAAGTCCATTTCACCATCCTCTCTAGGTCGGGACCCGGCGATGACTTCATGACCCCCGAGTTCCAAGAGACGCTGAGCGACAATATCATGTCTCTCCAGTCTGTTGGCATTGATTACTATGACACAATTACCATCCGCCACAAAGAGACCAAGGTGTATCTTCACTCTCACCCTGATAAATACCCTCTCAGGTATGATGACGGACGTATTTCCTCACAGGGCCAGCAAGTTACCGGTTATCCCCACAATGACACCAACAACCACTGGCAAGTACTCCCAACCAAGCCTCTCACTTCCGAGAAAGGTCAGCGTGTCCACATCGGAGATACCATTCGTCTTCGCCACTTAATCACCGACACTATTCTCTTGACACACGATGTTGCTTCACCTTACTATCCCACGAACCAGGAGTTCACAACCATCGATAAGGAGAAGGGAGCTGGTGAACGCTACAATGATACCCTCTTCGAAATCAAGATTGACGGCAGCAAGAACAAGGGCGACTTCAAGACTATGTCCACTCACTTTAAGCTTATCCATGTACCAACTAAAGTTGCCATGTGGACCCACACTAAGCCTCTTCCCGAATGGGCCTACAAGCAGGCTGAGATCAACGGTAATAAGAATGTTCAACAGTCGAGCAATTTGTGGTATGTAGACGATATCCCGTCGCTACCCGAAGAGGATGAGCGCAACAAGAAGGAAGTGAAACAGGTCAAACACCTAAGCTTCTTCAGGAAGTACATTGAACTTCAGCGAGCAATGTTCTACCACAACAATGCTCTGACAAGCTCTCACCCCTACTCTTCTCAGCCGATTTCTTGGCCGTTCCTGCTCCGTGGTGTCTCGTTCTGGACCCACAACGAAACCCGTCAACAGATTTACTTCCTTGGCAACCCTATCGGCTGGTGGCTTGCGTCCTCTCTTCTTGCAGTTTTTGCCGGCATTGTTGGTGCTGACCAATTGGCTCTGCGCCGTGGTATGGATGCACTTGATGAGCGTAAGCAATCCAGCGTCTATGATTTTCCATTGATACAAGTGTTGACTTGAACTTAGGCACGCGTTCCCGCCTCTACAACTCGACTGGTTTCTTCTTCCTCACATGGGCCGCCCACTATATTCCCTTCTATATCATGGGCCGCCAGCTTTTCCTCCACCACTACCTTCCTGCTCACCTTGCCTCGACCCTCGTCACTGGTGCCCTCGTCGAATTCATTTTCAGCATGGAGCCTATTGATCCCGAATCCCCTAGCTTCAACAAGGGTCACCGACGAACGCGATCACGCCCAGTTCGAGAGCGTGTTGCAACGCAGAGCCTGCTTGCTAGCTGGATTGCCACCGGTGTCATCCTCTCTGTTGTGGGTTGGTGCTTCTATTTCTTTGCGCCATTGACCTACGGATCGCCCGGCTTGAGCATAGAGAGCGTGAATGCCAGGAAGTGGCTTGCATATGATTTGCACTTCGCTAAATAAGCAACGGCTTCTTCTGCATGAAACGGCAGTTTATGGGCAGTAGGTAAAGGGGCATCGGCTTTAGACTACTCAGGTCACAAGGAGGTTCTCGTTTAATATACACTTTCTTCATCTGATCTTAGTAGGGTAGAAATCTGTCACAGCGAGGAGTGCAGGGTAGTGCGGGCCTTTTCATGTACCTTCCCTTTTCTTTTTTACTTGACCACACCTGTATCAGGGCTTCTTCACTCTACTTGTCTATTTGTCACTTTTTGTTTTTGTCTGTCATCGTCTTAAAAGCCGTAGAGGTTGCTTCTTGAAACCTTTGCACAATTCAATCAAGCACATTTTTCTTTTGTTTGTGGAGGGGAAAGGGGGCAAGGGATGGAAATGTATGGAGCAGGTTGCAACAGAGCTATGAAAATATACTTGTGATGTCCCGTCGCCATGTCTCCGGACTTGGTGACAGGGTTTCAAATCAATGTGTCCTGGTGCAGTGATCGGTTATTGTAAAGCAGTGATATCTTAATATCGAATGCCATCAGGTATTCTGTAACTCCTGATGAAGAGACTCAGCTTAGTTATTTGCTAAGGTTTTCGCCAGGTGATTGATGCAAGCATACGAAACGGCTCGATGACAACTTAACGGGAAACTGAGCGTTAGTTGTAGGAGATACATTGCAACAGCAGCAATCACTTAAGCTTAGATTCTTGCTAACATATTCAGTATAATACCAAAAGGTTAGTTGTGCCAATCATCAGGAAAAAGAAAGGCGACTCCACTACAGGAGCAAAAAATAATTACATACAACAGCAGGTATTCGCCAATGGTCACCCACTTGACTACTAATCCGCCGGTATCCTGCTTAAATATGGCTGAGCGGACGGGAAGCCTTGTATTCAGGATCCTATGGTCGTATGTGATTTGATGGAGGCTTTGACTCATTAATATCTGTGTGCTTTCTGGTGCTAGTGCTCCTCCTTCGCTTGGTGCCATGAGATACTTGATTATGAGTCCAGTTTCATAGTCGCTAGAGAATACTAGTCAACACAGATAATTTATCAAGTGAGGAGAACTTCCACACCATAACCAAGGGGTTGGGGTGGAGGTTTGAAAGGACTTACGACCCTTGGAAGAAGAGGAAGATGTTTGGCGGCTATGTAAGCTATGACAGATGTTTGAAAATAAATATGTTCCTACGTGTTCCGACTTTTACAATGGATGAGAAAAAAAAAATGGCAATGGATATGCCGCCGAAGTAAAAAAGAAACAAAAAGTACAAAAATCTGCGAAAGAGCCTCATTCGCTATTCGATACCTTGGAACCCCTTCGCGACTCTAACAACCTAGTCTCTCTCAACCTTGAATCCTCCGGCCATTAGATCAGTGTAAATTCTCTTAGGATCGTACTTCGCTCTGATGCTCTTCAACTTCTCTAGATTCTCGGTTCCATATCCCTCAAAAATTTTCTGCCCTTTGTCCGCATCATTCAAATAGACGTAACGGTTAGTTCCGTTGATCGCTTCCAGCTTCTCCTGAATGTCCGCATTTGTCTTGAGGAGCCACTCTTCGATTTCGGCGTCATCCTCCGCAGATGACCAGCTCAGTGACTGCTCGATCCAGAATGCAGGCTCAACGGGCATGTTCTGGGGAGTTCCCGCGGACGCTTCTGCGAATGTCTTCGTAATACAGTTTGGTGCGAAGCCACTGAAGAAGCCTTCTACGCGGTTGGCAATTCCCGAGGCAGCGAGCGAGTCGAAGTATGTATCGTGAACAATGCGAAGTGCTTCAGCAGTAGCAGCCGTGCTGATAACGCGGAACTTTTGGCGGAAACCGTGGCCTGGGCCTCCTTCCTCAAAAGCGGGGAATAGCATCTTTGCGTTGTCGGCGAGAGTTCGTGGGTGTAAAGTGGCAGATTCATTGGTCGACTTTAGAGTGGTTTCGTCGAAGAATTGGACGAAAGGCCCGCTTGTAGGTGCTTCAGTACCGTTGTAGAAGAGTGTTGATTCATAGAGGGGTGACGTAAAGTTGGGGCCCCAACGAGCAACAGGTGTGATTGCTGCGGAAGTGTCTTGGTCTCCATTGAGTGTAAAGTCGAGAATGGCTGAAAGCCAGGCGTCGCGTGTTGCGTTAGTAGCATCGATTCCGTATGAAGCGTCAGCGACGAGAGGAGTAGGGGCGTAGAACGTTTGTAGATCGAAGCGGGTGACCAAGGCAAAAGAGTTACCTCCTCCTTGAAGAGCCCAGTACAGGTCAGCGTACTCGTTATCTGCTGTGACTGTAGCTACAGTTCCGCACGCAAGGACTACCTGCAGTACATGTGATTAGCCAAAATCGTATAGGCTTAGAGACAATCCCATACTTCATAAGCTTTGATCTTGCCTCCTGCAGATCCTAGTCCCTGCTTCCAGCTGTAATAACTAATGCCACCACCGAGGAGTAGGCCAGGCACGCCGACAGGGGCCAGTCTTCCACCCACAACTGTCAAGTTTGTTCCGTCCATATACTCGAAGACATTGCCCCATCGTGGCCCAGGACCAATTGACATGGTTTGTTTATCCTCCGAAAGTTTCAACGTGTTCAAGTTGGTGCTGGAGATCAAAACACCAGTTGAGTTTATGTTAGCCGCGTCGGCAATAGGCATATGTCCGCCTCCGCGCATCGCAAAAGGCGTGGATGTTTTCGAAAGAGTGCGCACTGCAAAGGAGAGTTGGTTTGCATCAGAAGGCACAAAAACACATGCAGGAGTCAGCCAGGCAGAGGCACTCCATGATTCTAGCAGTTTTAGTAAGATCGCTTGAGTTCCATGGTGGTTGAGTACTAATTACTTTGGGTCTCGTTGATAAATCCACTGTCCTCTGGGAGAAGTGTTATGTTCGGAAACGTCATCTTCAACGAAGAACAGGCAGTTGAAGCTTGCGCCGCCGTGGAACTGATGGCCGCAGCGGAGAAAAGGAGCGCATATTTGAAGGTCATGGCTATATCAAATGTAGAAGTTATAAGTTAACTTGTAAGTGAAGACAGTATCCAGGACATGGAGAATTGCTCTGCTTAAGTATCTTCTCGGAGGGTCTTTATTTCCGTACCGCAGTTCAAGCTATAGCTGCCCCTGGAGTGAACCCAGTGAATGTACAAAGATGAAGGCTCATGGGCGCTCCAGGGCACCCTAGCTGACAGGGTCTAACATGGTGCCAGTATACCCATCCGCCTCAAAGATGACGCTATTACGAATGCCTACGGTGACGTGCATACGTGATGTATAGCTGGAAGTTGTTAGATGTTCCATATTGACGAAGGTTTTGGGGAGAGAGTGACTGGAAGGGTACCGCCTTGCGAAGCAATGCGAATGCGAGTGCGACAGTCGGTCCGAGGTATATAAGGATGATCATAACTTTTATATGCACTACTATTTGATAAATCTAGCCTAGTCAGCTCTGTGACGTTGGACCGTGTCCTGAACTACTAGAAATGTGATGTAGCTGCGAAGGTTTTATACGTGTGTATACGAATATACGAGTATACGGTCTCGCCCTGATTGGCTTCAGCCACTTTAGTTTTGCCCTTCATATATATACTATTTTGTGATTGGCCTTTAATAAGTTGAATTAGAAATACTACAAGACGGTCTATTACGAGTGTGCTAGACGGTATAGGCTCGTCTCCCGAACTTACAAGGCACGTGAAAGCATTTTGGTAAAACAAGAGTTCTGCACAATTTGTGTACGAATACGCCGAAAAGTATCTCGGAGATTGCCCTAATAGTCACAGCAATAATGCCGTAAAGGTCCTCTCGCGCTTTTAGACTGTAATTCTGTGTAAGTGATGGGGGATACGAGTGTTGCGCAGGTACGCAGTATTCTATGTAGCATTCATTATACGAGTTTTACGCTGAAACAGACATGCAGTTGTTGCACGTATTCTGATTATGTTTTCCCCTACAACATTTATACATCCATCAAGCCTGGACACCCAGAGTAGAAGCCGCTTAGTTTATAGACAAATTGTTGTTGTTTTTAGCGTTATGTGGGTATATTTTGTTGAAGGCTTGCAAATTTTACTCCATATCGAGCTGAAGCCCCAGTGCGTCTGCTTCATCCACTCCAGCTCCTATTAATAAGCGAATATATCTTTTTTGTTCCCCACGACCGTCATTTCCTATATCTTCTCTTCTATTCCAATGAAACATCCATTGCAATTTTCGCAACTTTTGAAGTCACTGCACTGGTTCTGCCAAAAGCCTTATCATTACCACATTCAGCACTTCAAGGTAGATCGTAGATTATTCCTTGTAGAAGAAATCTCATGCATTATAGAGAAAAATCGTGACCTCTTATCTGTACTTGCATTACTTTTTAAATTTACGGAAAAATGAAGTTGTTTTTTCGCTCCACCCTTCTTTCTTCGGACTCTCTTCGTTCATGCTCCGCTGCATCTGTTCCTCCGTATTCAATTGATTCGTGTTGTCATGCATAACCTGCTGCGCATAGGAGACGCTTGTCTGCTGTGGCGCGCCCTGGACTGCACTGCCTTGGTAAAGCATCGTCTCCGGTTGGTGATATGGAACATGGTTGGCGCTACCGGTGCCGCCAATCACACCCAGCTCTTGACTTCCTATCGGTGGGCTAGATATGGGTTGATCCACTGTATATCCAGCTCCTTGAGGCGTGGGATCGTTTTCAGGAAACAGGTCAGCAACTTTGCCTGAACTAAAGAGTCGATCATATACAGCAAGTGTAGTGCCAAATTGCTTGTGTTGAGATACTTGAAGTACGTCTAGGAGCTCAAGAGCGTATGTTTGGCAGTTGTTGCTTATGAGATTGTAGCCTGGATGACTAGAGCGTATATTTTGAATCACAGCTTCTCCTACGTTGCTGTTAGTCTTCGATTGTCTGACTGAAACCGTACAGTCAAACAGATGGAAAGTTGTAACACTTACCAGCTCGTCTAATCGCATCATCATTGAACCTCGTCTCGCCCACATCGAAAGTTTGCCACCTTTTGCACCACAATCAGTCATCTTATGCCAGCTATAGGATAGGGAATTGAAGCTTTTTGGATCATACTCACTCCTTTGGATCAACCTTCGCATTTGTGTATATGACATCAAAATTCTCGTCCATCCACAGCTGATGAGCATATTCACCGACCAATACAGCCCAATGCCTGAATAATACGTTAAAGACACTTCGAGATGTAGAATATATTGTGGATTGTCTCACTGTGTCGGGTCCGGGTACTTATTGATCTTCTCGGTGATCATCTTGCCCAACCCCTGAAGGATTCAACCATTAATACGTGCTAATTCATGGTTAACATATGAGAATAGCCCACCGTTTTTTCAGCAAACCATTTGCCTGCGAAGCCACCGACAGGATGCCAGCCCACCGCAACAGGGCGAGGAGGGCCATTGGTTATGGGGTGGGTGAGGGGGACTACATTCTTCCCCGCGCCGAGACCGACAGCATGCTTGAGAGCGAGTTCAGTCTCATTGTATGACTTTTGGCTGCAACGAGACTTCAGTTTAGCGTGTGAAGAGAAAAGTTAGGTGCGACATTTAACCTGAACCTGCCCAGCTGAGGGACATTGCAACTGGGGTAGAGCCAGAAGAGGGGTAGACGGTCACCTACACAAACCGACCAAATTTGTCCCGTTTTCTCTCGGGCGTGTCCCGACCACTGCCGGATTCGCTCATTGCTCACAGTGAGAAATACTGTCGAGTAAGGAAATTGAGGTTTTCGCCGAACATGAATCTCACTCCTCTGCGATGTAAGCACAGCCACGTGGCGACGTGGCTTCGGCCTTACTCTGTACACTACGCCATGAATGGTCAAGCGTGCTTCACCACCACGCCACATACCCTGGTTTACCAAAAACGAGTTGAATTACAACATATACTGATATGACGGATGAAATGTGAAGTCGTAGCATTAAACTGTTGGAATCGGGATATCGAGTCTTCAATTTGTAAACATTTCACAGAACTCCAGGTCCTATTCAACACAGCTAAGCAACATGAAATTTCGGAGCCCGGCCATTCACAGCAGTGCGATATCAAACTCGGTTTCAACGTAATATGGCTTTCATGATGTCATTCACGTTGCTGAAATACTCGAAAACTCAGTCTGACCGTCTAGCTTACTAATTGCCTACTGTCACTTTTCTGGAACCCAAAAATTCAGATTTCATCAAGAAGCCAGTCGAATATGATACTACCTATGGTAGGTACTCAATCGAAGCCATACGCAAAACATGCCTCAGCACAATTTTGAAATAGGTTCAATGCCCTACCAGAAGCCACAGAAGGCGATGCTCGCCCAAGGCTTCCGGCCTAACAAAAACAAAATAAAAAAAACATACAACAGCAGGTATTCGCCAATGGTCACCCACTTGACTACTAATCCGCCGGTATCTTGCTTAAGTACAGCTGAGCGGACGGGAAGCTCTGTTTTCAAGATCCTATGGTCGTATGTGCTGGTAATTTCTGAAGATGTCCATTCTATAGTTGGAGAAGAAGGAATAAGATACCGCGTGAGACGTAATTACCTCTCATCCGTCTACAACAGACTCTGACTACCCTCGGAGACAATGAGATGCAAATGAGTTGCATCTTTCTCTTATTGACGGCCCGTCAATCTTGCGCTAATTTTTACGGCGGCTCACATGAACACAATCTTCCAATTTCCAAGGCCTCAGAAACATTGAGGAAAGAACAAATCCATGACACTCATATTGTTGGACTACAGCATGTCACAACAGTTTACGCATTCTAAATATATCTATCCTGTGAAATACTCAGAATTTTGTCTGCCAAACATGATCAGAACAGCAAGAGAAGCTACAATTTCGTCCCCAAAAGGCCCGTTGCTCGATTACTCAAGATCCTCATCATCCGTATCAGGCTCCTCCACGACACTCTCCCTTTCCGCCATCTTGAATTTCGGATAGCCCTGTTGTCCTGACCCCACTTCCCCTTCTTCGGGGCCACTGCCCCTTAGACTGCTCTTTCTGCGCCGACTCACTACACCCGGGAATATTCTTGGCTCCATATCCATCGTTAGTCCTGTGCCACTTGTTGTCCTCGTAAGAGTCTCGTCAGATTGAACGCTTTCTTGTGCGGAGATCTGCTGCGTGCTGGCTCTGGACACACCCGGGGTGGGCTGCGGAGCTGAAGCGGCTCCTGGGTTCACAGCCATGCTAGATGAGCGGTGAATTCGGTCAAAAGATGTCTTCGTTGGCGATGTTGGCTGAGTCTGAGATGTACTTGGGATCACACCGGGGGGCAGAATTGAAAACCCATGACCTAAATCCGGTACGTTGGCAGTTGAAGGGTGAGTGTGCAGGGATACCACAGGGGAGCCAGGATGCGTTGCTTGATGGGAGACTGGAGTCTGCGGTACTGTGGATGTTGGTTGGAGGTTTGATGTAGTGAGATCGTTGGCGCTAGGTTGAGCTGCACGAGTGTAGCGATCAATCCTGATTATTGTTAATGATATCTCTAGGGAATGGATACTATTAAGGCTTACATAGCAAACTCCTGCATCAGCGTTTCGTGCCGAAAGGCTTCTCGGATACTAGGAACATTTGACTTTGCCATGTCATTTCCAGCTACACCTGAAAGATGGTAGTTAGGCCCGAGGAAGCGCTGTTTAATGACGTGCTCGAACCCGCTTTGTTCGACCGAATGTTTTGCAAGCTCACACATGTCGACTGCACTGAGCTTGTAGATTTGTGCAGCAACTGAGTACTCCTCAATCAGAGGTTCTTTGGTGAATGCAAACTGAAGGGGGTCATCTGTTGATAAGGAGACGTTGAGGCCACGACGGAAATAACTTAAGAATGGATTCCGCTCGTAGGCTAGGAAGAGTGCATTGTTACTGAGGGGTGACATGGCGACTCCAATTTGCTCGAGGTAGAAGATGTACTGCAAGAAGGGGACCTTGCGAAGAAGCAGGCCGTGACTGATACTGTGAGTACATAGAACAGCGGCTGCTAAGTGATCAGTGTCCCCGGCTTCTCCACAATGCGGACGAAGCAGGAATGTGTTGAAACCTCGTTGTTTCCGCCATACGTTAAGAGATGCTATATTAGCAAAAAGATAGTATATCCAGTAACTGTAGGGCGGGTTCTGTTTGGTCGACCATTCCTTCGGAAGAGGAAATTTCTTGTACACACGTCGCTCAACTTTGCTCTCATCGTCTACACTGTCAAAACCAATGACTCTCTGCAAGAAAATGTGAAGCTTGGGATGACTTGATGGGTCTCTGGTAACCTCAAACAATGGCTGGAACACGTTGACGACAACTTGCTCAAAATTGTCCATCAATCCGGTTGCTTTGTATACATCAAAGAGTCGGGGGATTTGGATCAGCCATCTTACGTTTGGCGAGAAGAGTTTGTTGTCAATGACCCAGGCAGCAAGTTTATCCCACTCGTCAATATCGCGACCGTAGATGGAGATACGCCATTCCACAAATTGGTATTTACTGGACTCCAAATCCGCAATGACCTCCTTGGTGATCTCCGCAAGGTAACGACCCTTTATGAAGTTGTCTGTTTTGAGAAATATGGTGCGCAGACGTGATTCGCCTATCGGGTTGTATTTCAAATTGAACTTATCGAAACGGTGGAATGAATCAGTGTGAGCCTGTTCTTGTAAGCAGTGGTCGAGTATGGTACCAACGAGATACGTACATGCATGTCCAAAGTGTCGATACTCAGGTCGTAAGCTGTCAGATTGATAGATTCGAACACTTCTCTAAGCGTAAGATGTTTTCCATCACGAAACAGTACTATCTCATCGGGAGATTTCTTCATCTTGGACTTGATAAAGCGCAGCAAATGCTTCTGATTCATACAAGCGGAATGGTGAACGTGAGTGTCAATTTTACGGACATTGTAGAAGTCCCTGTGAGGAACCTTTTTACTGTCTGCTATCTCTTGATATTCATTGATCAGGTAGTAGAGATTGAATTTGCCCTCCAGGTACTGTAACCTTCGGAAGGCGAAACTTTTGCTTGGTCCATCCGAAGATATCTCGAGAATTGAATCCAGGTCCATGTAATAGTCTCGCAAAGTTGGTATTGCTACTATTGGCGTATCTAGCTCCGCCGATTTGGCAGTTTCGTAAACTTGGTAGACGCCGTTGCTATCCAAGCGGAATGACATTTCTGCTGGACCTGGGAGCGGAAGCAGGTCGTCCATGTTGAAGTCCTCTCCAATATTCTGACCCATTTTCCTGGGTGGCTTCGGTGGCTCGGCTTCCAATACAGTGCTATTTTGCATACTACTAGGGGCTGTTTGGCGTTCCTTTGAAGAGTCATTCCAGACAGGCTCTGGGTGAGGGGGGTATATACGCCACCCAGGTTCATCCTTGGGATTGTCGAAGCTTCCCTGCAACGACAAGCGAATGTATTTGTGGCGAAGGTCGAGCACCTTTTGCACATTGGTATAGATAGAGCTGAGCTCGACGCTGACATTGGAGTCCGACATGGCAAATCCTCCTGCGCCTGATCCAATCCCTACACCCGCACCGGCGCCATGTATTCCTTCGTCTGCGAGTAGTGGTTTATGTTCATGGGGAAGCCCGGGGTGTTGTGAGTGAGCTCTTGCCTGTCGGTCGGCGTTGACGAACGGATCTGCGTCATCGTGGGTATCTTGAATGTTTGCTGGGTACGCATGTACTTGTGACTGTTCTGGGTGTGACAGACCAACTGGAAGCATAGGTCGGTGAGCTTGGTTCAATGCCGCGACATGACTTTTCTGCGAACGAATGCTGTCTGCCCTGCTGAGGCGGTCGATGCCATCACCGCCACCAAAATTTGCGGGGAAGGTCTTCGCACGTATAACTGGACTATACGGGTCCCCGGCCTGCGATCCGCCATACTGGCTCTCGAGTTGGTGCCGCTGATAAAACTGCTTTGCTTCGGTATGGCTCATCTGTTTCTCAGAAGCGTAGTCATAGAAGGCCGTCCGTCGTTGCTTATCGCGCGGGAGCAATCCAGAGTCTTGTGCACCGTCGGACGCAGCATTATCGTCCTCTTCCCGGCTGGCGCCAGCAGTTGTTTGCGCAGTTACACCCCCGGAAGTGTTAGCACCTGTTAACGGCCCGCTTCCGGTCTCTGGATCAGAGGACTCAGGGTCCAGCTCGTCATCTTCAGAGGAGGGTATTTGGTCGTCCAGGTGGGCGGGGCCCAGGTCTGGGGAAGCGTCAGGAGCCGTAGAATTGGTGCCTAGACAGCTTGTCAGCGCGAATCATGAGAGACGATAGTGCCGTATGTGAATTACCTTTGATCATGGTGTCGTGCTATAGGGTGGAGGAGGGCTGTGGTTGCGGTGTAGCGGGCAGCCAAAAAGTCAAAGTCAAAATCACAGACAATGATGACAGCTACAGCTGCAGCTGCAGGAACGCGCCGCGGCCGGTCCCCGCCGCTGCCACTTCGATTTTCTACGATTGCCCCGTGCCATTGGGGGTGGGCGAGATTTGCGCAACACGCCGTCGAGTGCTAGGACGTCCATGGATACCAGGGCATACGCGGAGCCGCTGTGCTCATGTCCACATTGGCATGGTTTACGGTTATAGATAGGGACGTTCGATTATCGAGAAACAGGACGAATGCATGCCATGATCAGATCTGCCGTTCTAGTTTATAAGTGGTAAGTTAGCCCCTCCTGCAGGCCTTCCTTCCCTCGGCAGACGAGGTGTTCGGCACGGGGAATGGAAGCAGGCGTGCCGTGATATTTATTATCTATAGTGCGTAGTGCGTAGTTCGTAGTGCGTACCGGGAGAGAAGCCATCGCCCAAGGAATTGAATCGACTTGCATCTTCTCCATGCCTCAATGGTCAATCTACCCTAACCCAAAACAACCCTGTTGGCTTCCATGTATGCACCCAATACCAACAAGAAAGCGATAAGGTACACATTGACTCGATTCGGGAGTCCTTGCCATTGTTTCCGGGCTTTTCCTGTGACATGCCGCCCATACCGCCCGGGAGCTTGCATTCGTGTGCACATACAAGGCAATTGCAAATGCCCAATCGTAACTGGCGGCGGGGGGAATCAGGATCGTGCAAAGAACGATCACGTGTGGACAAATCTGCAGGGTCCAAACCTTCAATCCCTCCCCAAATCTGGCTAGCGTGCTCCTTGCGCAAGAAATTTCCCATCAACATTCGATCGCAGATGGCATGACGCTCCAATCTAACACTCTTCACCAATATCTTTAATTATTTCCGAACCCCAACATGTAAGCCTGTGATGCCAATTCGAAATCAATTCCAACGTGTGCTGATTGCTGCTTAGGTTTCTTCTCCGCCGCGCTGCTGTTCGTGCCATCACCTCGACGCCTTCGCTAGCCGTTGCTGCCAGGTCGCGATCATTCACCTCAGTTGCCCCTTCGGCTTTTCGCTCGAGGCAACAACAATCGATCCTCTCTTGCCTCCAGCGAAGGTTTGCCAGCGATGATGCCGCAAAAAAAGAGAGCGTAGTGGACACCCCGGAGAACTTCGCGCAGACCGCAGCTGAAGCCCCCGTGGACGAGAATGTGACCTCTGTCCCCCCTGCCCAACGAACAGAGCCTACAACTGCAGTTGAATCCGAAGGTGCAGGTGCGAACAGGTTTTCGTTCACGAACAAATCACAACCCAGGGGATTGGCTCCTGCACCGCCAGCCACTACGGTCTACGTTGGTAACCTGTTCTACGAAATCACTGATGACCAATTGCAACGGATTTTCTCCCGCTTTGGAGAGATTGTGGCTGTAAGGCTCTCAAAGGACGACAGAGGATTGAGCAGAGGGTGAGCTTCCCGTGATTTTGTGTCGTGTACTTTGACTGATTTGAGTTATCTAGGTTCGCTCATGTTGAGTTCAAGACCCTCGAGTCAGCTACGGCAGCCATTGAGAACCTTGATCAGCAGGTTTTTGAAGGTCGAAACCTCGTCGTCCAATATCACCGACACAAGCCTAGGACCTCACGTATTAGGGAGGCGCAAAGACCCGAGATCCCAGCTACGAAGACTCTTTTCGTCGGAAATATGTCATACGAAATGTCTGATAAGGATTTGAATGATCTGTTCCGAGATATTCCCAACGTGGTGGACGTTCGGGTCGCTATTGATAGGAGAACTGGCCAGCCACGAGGCTTCGCTCATGCAGAGTTCATCGATGTCAATAGCGCTACTGAGGGGATGAAAATCCTCCGAGAGAAAGTGCTCTACAACAGACAGCTACGCGTGGACTACGCACCTCCGACGTTGAAGCAGCGGCAGAGGGCGGATGCTGAATAGCAGACACTTGAATGCTTAGCAAGGTTTCGTGAGATGTGTCGCGATGAGCATGAAGTAGTAAAGCACCAGATCCATGGATAAACAAAGCAGAGCACAAAAAGAGCGGCGTTTATAATCCGTCATTGTACAAATTCACGCAATTTGTTCTTTCTATCTTGTCGTTTAGATATTGTAACCGTACCACACCAGGAGAACTTGTACAATAGAAAGCGAAACGCTACGCCACTTAGCGTTTCCACTCTGATTCACAAGTATGCTTGATAAGTTCAGAGGAAGTACTGCGATGCTGTAAAGTTTAATCAAATGCTTCCGATTCCATCGTCCCAGGAGTCGCAAAAAACCTTATTTACTTTTGCTCATCTGGGTATGACCAGCGCCTTTATAGCTCTGCGAATAAGTACTTATGCACAGCCGAAGCTGTTGCGGTGTCCTTCATCTGATTCAATGCTTCCTGATTGCCACGTTCGGACTCGCCATGTTCAACAGACCTCGGCCTGGCATTCGGCAGCCAACTTTTTGCCCCACTCCCACTCTCCACTACCCCAACTCTGCTCATCAATCAACCTTCTGCAGGCCTGACACCACCACTTCAACTCACGCCCACACCTCTTCCCCTTGTATAATAAATATATCCATTCTTCCTAACGCACTCTTGGGGTCAGACTACACCGAATTCAAGTGTGGGAATCTGGCAGCTCCTTCTTTCTTTCTCCGCGATGTCCTTCCTTGGTGGCGCCGAGTGCTCCACTGCAGGCAATGCTCTTAGCCAATTCACAAAACATGTCCAGGATGACAAGTCGCTGCAACGAGACCGCCTAGTCGGTCGAGGGCCCGGTGGGATGCAGGAGGGCATGCGGAGCCAGCAGATGGGAGGAGGCTCCGATGCGGTAAGTGGGCCTTTACAGAAGAGACCTGCTCTCTTTTCGTTTTTCGCCCTACTCCAAGTCAGATAATTGTATAAGAATGCCTCTGATCATGCGCTTTTCAGATGATGAATGAGTTCATGCAACAGTCTGCGCAAATGCCACAAGGACATGGTCCCGCCTCTCCGTTCGCGATGGAACAGATGCGCCGAGAGTTAGAACGAGCACAGCACAGCGGTTCACCTGGCTGGGCCGCAGAATTCGACCCGGGAATGGAGGCACAGGTACCTATGGGCCCAAGCATGCAAGAAAGACCTGCAGGCTTCAGCCCTGCCGAGTTCGCCAAATACCAGCAGATGAACCCGAACGCGCGGACTGCCAGCCCCACCGTCAGCTCTCCTCCTTCGATGATGGGATACCAGCGCCCGATGGGCTATGGAATGGGCATAGGAGGAATGGGTATGGGCATGGGTATGGGCATGATGCATCAGCCGTTTGCACCTCAGCAGAACTTCCAACAGCCCATGCAAGATTCAGGCAAAGGTAAAGGCCGAATGGTCGAGCTTGATGACAAAGACTGGGAAGCACAGTTTGCACAACTGGAGAAGGCCGACCAACAGCAGGATCTGGATGCTTTGGATGCCGAGGCAAACAAGCATATTGAGGCGGAGCTGAATGAAATGGACAGGTCAGTAGATCTAAATGCCACCGATTTCGGCGATTTCGAGTCCATCTGGAAAGGTATCCAAGCTGAGACTGAATACGCTAGGCAACTTGCCAATGAAGAAAACTTCGTCGACGGCATGCATTTAGGTGATCTAGACCAGTGGGAGAATTTCGACGGCTTGAATACACACACAGTCCGAGACCCTCCGATGGGGGACTATCTCTTTGAACAGACTAATTTCTTCCAAGACATCACGAATCCATTCGAAGAAGGTGTTAAGATTATGGAAGAAGGTGGAAACCTATCATTAGCAGCTCTCGCATTCGAAGCAGCTGTCCAGAAAGACCCGAATCATATTGCCGCTTGGGTAAAACTTGGAGAATCCCAGGCCCAGAACGAAAAAGAGACGCCAGCAATTCGTGCCTTGGAACAAGCACTAAAACTGGATGCCTCAAACCTCGAGGCACTGATGGGGCTCGCTGTGTCTTACACAAATGAAGGCTACGAAAGTACTGCATACCGGACTTTGGAACGCTGGCTAGCCACGAAGTATCCAACGCTTATCAAAGAGCCTCTTTCGTCTGATGCCGAAATGGGCTTCACGGACAGACATCTGTTGCACGAGAAAGTCACCAGCCTGTTCATCAAGGCCGCTCAGCTTTCACCTGCTGGAGAGCAGATGGATCCCGACGTTCAGGTCGGACTAGGTGTACTTTTCTACGGCGTGGAAGAGTATGACAAGGCGGTTGATTGCTTTGGAGCTGCTCTTGCTTCCACGGAGGAGGGAACTACAAATTCGTCATCCCAGGTACACCTACTATGGAATCGTTTGGGTGCTACGCTCGCAAATTCGGGACGAAGCGAAGAAGCCATCGATGCCTACTCCCGCGCCCTAGCCCTCCGACCCAACTTTGTACGCGCACGTTACAATCTCGGTGTATCGTGTATCAATATTGGCTGCTTCAGTGAAGCCGCACAGCACCTACTCGGTGCTCTTGCTATGCACAAGGTGGTTGAGCGTGAGGGCAAAGAGAGGGCTCGCGAGGTTGTCGGGGATGGTGTATCAGAGAGTCAGTTGGACAATATGATTCACCAGAACCAGAGCACAAATCTGTACGATACCCTCCGAAGAGTATTTGGTCAAATGGGAAGAAGAGATTTGGCGGACATGGTTGGGCCTGGCATGGATGTAGAGAAGTTTCGAGGCGAGTTTGAATTTTGAGCGACAGGACTCGGCGAATCAATACGATGTATCTATGAATAGGGTAAACGAAGGTCATGACAATTGGCTGCTGGAACGGAAAATAAAGATCTCACGCCAGGGAGCATGGAGTGAAGAGGAAGATTTGGGAGACAGTTGCTGCTTCGGGACTCGTACAGTAGAAGTAGGCGGGGACTGTGTCTGGAGACTCCATGGGGGCATTTAGTATAGCTTTAAGTTCGGAAGTGACGTTGAGAAGCAGTATAGAGCTATGGGAGTATACCCATTATCATGAAGATGGTACAAGTTGCATCCTCATGCCTTCGAATTAGAAAATCATAGCGCCTGGAGAAGAGATCAAAAGTCGTCATATTCTTCATTAATTGACAACATTCGCACATTACGTTTCTTCCATTATGAGTCTCTCTATGATTTTATACGCGAGATATTGCTTTAATAAGGAACGGTTGGCACTTTTTCAGCACCCTTGGTCCTCTCGTAATAATGAATCGCTCCGTCGGTCTTCGCGCAATTAGTCAAGTAAGTCGAAGATGCATTGACAGAGATGGCATTGCCTTCCTGAGGACGTCCATAGACCTATGATTGATAGAGTCAGCATGAATTCGCAGGAAACGTTACAAAACAAAGAATTGGGAACCATAATCGTTGCTTACATGCTCGTAATACCAAACCTCTGTGAACACCGTAAATCCAGAATCGGTAGAATTCTTCCCAGCCTCGGTAGTATTAAATCTAGGACCTGAGCACCCGATAAACGGAATACCACCATGCTCCGCAGACAAGGCATCAACGATGCTGCCATAGGAATAAGTTGTGCTATTTGAGGGTGTAATGTCCGCAGCCTCCAACCACTTAAACGTAGGGAACCGTCTATAGAACATTATCGCCGTCTCGAAGAAATCAACGACATCCTCATGCTCGCGGTACTGCGGACCATAGCAGGGCACATTGAAAGTGGAGAAACAGGTAGCGTGCTTGCTGAATTCGTGGCCCCAGAACCCCGGGTTATCTTGGTTTTGGGCAATCCAGTATGTGTTCATGTACTCGAGGAGATCGTGCTTTCCGAAGGGCTCAAGGAAGGTGCCGATGTGGGGGCCGGTGTAAGGCGGGACAAAGGTACCATCTGGTTTTCCTGTGGTGGTGTTGGGAGATGGGATTGGGTCGTATTGGCGATTTAGGTCGCAGTATTGGGTGTAGCTGCCTGTAGAAGAATCATTAAGATGAGTTTGACTTGGTAGTTTATCCACAGAAATAAAAGCTCTTACCATTGCAAAAGTCAGGCCACAATCCGTGTAATGTCCATGTGTCGGTGGGTAGAAGCTGCCCCTCGGCTTCCAGCCCGGTGTATGTGTCCCAAAACTGGGTGGTGAGGAGAAGGCCTCCGAAGGTTTCAACGCAGCAGGAATCAACCTCGAGAGGATCTTGTGGAGGGCATGAGAGAAGTGGTTTTTGGAGCTGACATGTATGATTGAACGGGCTCTGATCCGGATACAATTGTGCGGCTCCAGAGGCCGCGAAGAGGGCCACCACCACCTTGGCTGCGCTGAACGACATCTTAAATCCAATTGAACAGATTTTTCCACTCCTAGAATTCGAACAAAAAGCAAAAGAGAGCTCGATAACAAGTTGTCCAAGTTCTGCGGGCACAGCAAATTTCAACCTTCTTTATGAAGTTCACACTCCGTTGAAGCTCTTTTCCGCATCAGGAAGGTCATTGCAACATGGGGTCCTCGGTCAAAGTACCTGCAGGGGAGCCAGCGGAGCGGTATGACCCCATGTGCGACCTTCATTGGATGGCACGGATGATAAGAATCTGCAAGCTATGCGCCCAATGAGACGGGCATCTCCGACGTCATCTCGTAGTGTGGTGAGCTTCGGGGCGGACAACTCTCCTGGTAAGTTTTGGTTATCACGTTGTGCGAAGTGTGGACACGAATGGCCGATGCCGCTTGTTGCATTTGGATTACTTTTGTCTGATTGGCCAAGGTGCGGATAGCATTTGCGCTAGTCGTGAGCTCCGCCGGATGCCTACTCTGTAAGAAATGATGTTTATTCGTAACATGATTCCAGACAGGCGGCTTCGGGAGAGGCAGCTACAAAGGTCGGAGACGTACGCCCGGTTTGTGGAATAGATATTGCGACCGGGTTCACGACTTGACTCGCATGCTACAGCAGAGATAACATCTTCAATTTCATGAGTTTTACATGCACTACCCGTGTTTGTAAGTATAGCTCCCTCATGCAACCGGCTCAAGTATTAAGACTTGTGACACTTCCTAATGAAAGTTCTCCAAACCGACTTAATGAAAGCTCGGATAAGCATCGTAGCTCATATGTGACTACAAATCATGCATTACGTTCGATAGGTCAATACAGTCAAGTTCAAATTTCTTCATGTCCATCAATGCTTCCAATCCCAGAATCGTCAGTCTAGTGATGGATTCGCGGACACTTACAAGACAATTTTTGAGATAAAGGTTTTCTCTGAAATTATACGTTTCTTAGGTCAAGAAATTTCCCAAGATTCTTACAATCGGGTCACTGATGGTGTTCAAAAAAAAAAAAATATACTCAAAGCTAAAGGATCATTATATTTTGGCAAAGCCACATTTCGCATACATAGTTTAGGGGCATCAAATTGGTGAACAGAAAAACTAATTCTCATATAGGAGGATGAGAAGAGCGTGAAGTGACAACGTCTATAGCCAATCCAGGAAGGTTTCATGAGCTCAAAACGCTTCGATCAATCGACCTATTAAACTTGCCTCTATCTTTTGTTGTCAAGGCAGAGTTGAGAAGGAACAGGAATAAGCCCTGAAAGTAATGTGATTAGTTATACTACACTATTTGTAGGTACATGAATGTAGGTGCTACTTGCACATATCACACGACGGCGACAGAAACATACTTCTGCCCATCCAGAACTTGAGAACTCCTGTTTTTGGCCTAGACTAAGGAGGAACTTTCAGCCTTCTAGAACTCCTAACGCGACTGCTACTGGCGGGGCAAACTGCTTTATCCCGAAAAGGAAATGACGGTTGTTATCTTCACGTGATTCAAAACAAGCTTTCTGTACCTAGATCTTAGCTTGAGCTCGGACCAACGACCTGCGGGACGGTCGCAATAATTTCTCTGGAGGTCACATAAGTCAATCAATCTTCAACACCCAACCCCGAGACCAGCATACACCCATTTTTCGTCGTGCACCATGACGAAACGAAAGAGGGAAAGCAATCAAGAGCTTAATACCGATGTTAGCCTCGGTGTGACCCTCGCGATGCTGAGAGGCGACAGCAACGAGCGAAGCGCCGAACAAGCCTCGAAACCTACCGTTGAAGAGGACGATGGGGGCTGGACGGAGGTCAGGTCGACAAGAAAGAGACGTAGGGAACACAATGCAATGAATGACTATCGAGGGACCACCTCGCGGTCTCCCAATGGAGGTCATCGACATTCTGCACCTACCAGAAATTCTCCGCATGCCGAACAGGAAGAAGATAGCATGAACGAGGAGCAGGAGACGCTGACTGTAAGGTCTACTCAATTCGAAAACCCATTTGCTCCCAAGGATAACAAAACCGGCAAGAGCGCTTCCCGTCCGGCCAACCCATTCTCGTCGAATCGAGACGGTGAAGACAGCAAGTCTTCCGCCCAAAATAGAGCTGCAGACAAACCGATGAGCAGAGAAGAGCGCAGGAAAGAGCGTAAGCTTGAGCGAAACTACCCAGCTATTGAACATTCCCATCACGCTCGACTCCAATCCCACGTGAAAATTAACGATTTGCAATCTTTGGTATTGTACTTGCTCGCAGATGGGAACGCACCCCAATGGGTGTCTGTCCGAAGTCGCATGAGCATCCGCCAAGTTGTCACGCTTATGGTTCCTGGGTTGGAACTAGGCATGTTCAATGGGGATATACCCCTAGAACCATCTGCACTGTCCAATGGCGCAGATAGTGAAGGCTTAGAGAAAGTGCGAAACAGTTCTGAAGCTAGTAATGGGGACGATACCCAGCCGCGACGGCTACGTATTTCCCCGGACGATTTCTATCCTGCTACACTTAGACCTAGTAGGCTACCTGCTGCTCTGAAGCCTCTCTCGGATATCTTCGAGCACGTGTGGCCGATCAAAGCCCAAGGAGAACATCGTGGAAACCAATACATTCGACTACACTCGCCCATACACACAATGTTGACCTCACAAATCCCGAAAACTCGTGAGGAAAAGCAAATGAAGAAGAATTCGAGTCACAAAGGGCCGGCTCCCCAGAATTCCAAGCACTGGGACAACAAGCGCACTCCAATTACCGAGTATATCGCCTCTCTAAGTGATCAGCAAGAGAACGAATATGTGATTCATCCGGCATGGTTTACAACATCAGAATCCAAAGAAGCTGCGTATCAGCAACGCAAGGTTGCTGAACAAACAGCTAACGAGGGATGGGTGGATACAAACGTCTCTCGTCTTGAAGACGGAGACGTACCTAAGGAGAGCATTGAGCAAGGCAGTGTCATTGCTGGTAGACACATCCTAGCTGTAGACTGCGAAATGTGCAAGGCGGAGGATGACCAGCTCGTCCTTACGCGAATCAGTCTTGTTGATTGGGATGGAAATGTAGTCCTTGACAAGCTAGTTAAACCGGATGTTACCATCAAGGATTACCTCACGCAATGGTCGGGGATTACACCAGCCATGCTGGAAGGTGTCACAACTACACTTGCCGACATTCAACGGGAATTGCTGGAAATCATTACTCCTCAAACGATCCTCATGGGCCACTCTCTAAACTCGGATCTCAATGCACTTAAGCTCACACACCCTTTCCTAATCGATACCGGAATTCTGTTTCCCCATCCTCGTGGTCCCCCCTACAAGCAGTCGCTGAAATGGCTTGCGCAAAAGTTTTTGCATTCCGAGATTCAAAAGGGTGCAGGAGGGCATAACAGTGTCGAAGATGCCCGAGCCTGTCTTCATTTAGTCAAGCAAAAGTGTGAGAAGGGGCCTCGATGGGGAACCGGCGATACCAACGCAGAATCCATCTTTAAGAGGCTGGGGCGAGCATCAAGACCGAAGGCGAGCGGTGAATCACGCGCTGGTGCAGTGGTTGACTGGGGAGATCCTACTCGGGGTTACGGTGGCCAAGCACAAGTTGCAGTTGGATGCAAGAGTGATTCAGAAGTTGTAGAGGCCATCGAGCTGGCAGTCAAGGGCCAAGCAGAGGGGAAAGATGGCGCCACTGAGAAAGTAGACTTCATTTGGGGCCGCTTACGCGAGTTGGAACTAGCCCGAGGATGGTGGGACGACGCGAAGACGGCTGATGTGGAAGCTATTCGACAGAACGCGCTGAAGAGACTTGGACTGGCTCGCAAAGAAGGGGAGGGCGATGAAGAAGGGGATGTGGATGTTGAAGTCACTGGGTCTGAACTTGGTGATGCTGTTTCCAAAACTGTCGAGCACATCGTGCAAGTGTACGATTCCCTGCCACGCTGCACTGCGTTTATTGTGTACAGTGGGACAGGTGATCCTCGAGAAATCCGACGTCTGCAGGCAATGCAACAGCAATACCGGCGCGAATACGCCACGAAAAAGTGGGATAATTTGAGCGTCAAATGGACGGATTTGGAAATCCAGGCACTGTCACAGGCATGTCAAAGCGCGCGCGAGGGCGTAGGCTTCATTGTTGTTAAGTAAAAAAGGAGTATTTGTGTCTCACTTGTGCTACGTAGAGACGAGCGAAGAGTAGCACACGGTTTCAAGCTAAAGTCACAGTCAATATAGGCGCACGAGGAGGTAGTGTCTGAGTGTCTCGCCTGACAGAGACTCGGCCTAATATAGGGCAGCTAGGTTTAGAGCATTATACGAGGGCGACGGCTGTGTCGCACGGGGCCAGAGTGCATACCGAAGGGTAAACTGAAGGGGAAATGCGGGCGTCGGATCACGAATAGGATCAGGATATGCTGCCTCAGCATCGTAATTTAGAGAGAAGAGGCCGCCGCATCTCCAGATTGTGAAACTGTACTATATCAATGATGTGCAACATGAGATCCCTGTCATCATTAAACCCTTGCGCACAAGATTAATCTAGCGCAAAGGCAAAGCCAGAGACTTCGGATTAAGGCCAAGGAAGGACCTAAGGCGCGATCTCTCAGACCGCGCCACTGCGGGCAGGGATCTGCGAGCAGCGAGCAGGATAGATGACGCGAATGGTCGCGAATGTTGGCGATGCTAGCGATGCTGGCGATGCTCATTGCTGGCGATATGGCCGATGTGCGGGGGGGTGCAGAGGATCAGAGGATCAGAGGTACATGCATTACAGCGCGCCTATTAGAAGCGCGACGTTGGTGGGGAGCAGACGTGCAGACTTGCAGGCTTGGAAAGGAAAGGAAAGGAATGGAGGCGCTGCAGGCGCAAGCTACAGAAAGGGTCTGTTATGGCTTTTTTGTGGGCGCTCTGGCCGTGTTCGGGAATTGGGATTGGTTCGGCAGGCTTTTGCTGGGTGCTCTCTAATCTCATAGCAAAGTTTATTACATTGCTGCACTAAGGGTCCGGGAAATATTGGCCTCGTGAATTAATATTGACTGTTATCGGTAGAGAGCGAGAGCGCGCGCGCTGATATTGGGGCATGCGGCGGCGCTGAGTGGTCAGCAGATGGTGAATAAGAAAAAAAAAAGGACTGGCAAGGACATTGGCAAGGACTGGCAAGGACTAGCAAGGACTGACAAGGACTGACAAGGACTGACGTGACGAGCTAGCAGGCTAACTAGGGTAAAAGGGAAAGGGACGGGCGGGCGAAAGAGAGAAAGAGAGAGATAGCTCAGATAAGTGATCCAAGGAAGGAGCGCCTGAGGGATGGGAGGAAGGCACGAAAGGCACACCCAGGCAGGATGATGGCAGAATAGCAGCAAGGCGCAGTGGTGCCCGGTATTATTATTATCTAGTGCCAGCTCAAGAGAGGTAGCCCAGGCGAAAACAGCCCGTGGTGATAGGCTGCAGGCCCTATTTGCGATGTGCACATCGTGGTTAGTGACAAAGTTTAGCAGCATCATGATATGATAATGGCACACGGCAACTGGGGAATGGCAAATGGCAGTCCACTGGCCACTGGTCACCCTTTCTGGGGTCAATGTTATTTGGCAGCGCTGGGCCGCTAGCGAGGCGCTTGAGTGACATAAGACTGCTTTTCGTAATCGAATGCATCTATCTAGCTGCGCGACTAGGCCGTGCAGGGTAAAGAAAACGGCGTTGATGCAGGCTAAGTATGGATAACTTCTGCTAATTATTGATGTCCCACGCCGCGTCCCCATTATTGCGCATTCTACGATTTTCGGATTTACTCGTCTACTCGTCTGCGTCGCTTGCTTGCTCGTCAGACGCCGTGGCCGCCGTCACCTTTCCTCTTCCTGCCACGCCTGTCGTCTCCTTTGTCACTGGCTGCTCCTTCCTTGTCAACTGCGGTCCCAACAATACATTTTGTGTATTCCACAATCTCACGACTCGCAGCCCTTTGTTGGCGGGACACTTGGCATTCACTCAGGCTCGCAGGACCTTCACGGCCTTTCACAAGCTTTGCAGGCTTCTGCAGTCTTCTAAACTCGCTCTCTTGCAGTCTTGTCCTGTACCCAGTCCTGCCCGTCCTGGCCTGGCCAATCTATCTTCCACTTCCCAACCGTCTACTCGCCCAATCTGAAACGCTACGGCGGCGTCTGGCCAACGCAGCACGTCTTCCCTTCCCCTAAGTACTCTATTTCACTCTGCGGCAACTCTTTCGGTCGATCACTCGCTTTTGACAGCTCCAAGGGCTCAGGCGCGCTCTCTCATATTGCAACCCGCGCGCCGTACTACCAACACACTAAGTACAGTACTCTACGCGCCCCGCTCACTTGCAGCCACTGAAACGTGCAGGGCGGCGCGGGCTCACTCACCTGCCTGTCTGCCTGCTTCTACTGTATTTGCGCTGCACTGCTATTCTCATCGTCGTCGGCCGGCCGTCAAATCAACTAGCCAGTTTTACTTACCTACCCTCTCGGTACGCCTAATTTAACGAGATACTTCCAGGAAATCCCAAGGAAGGCATGGTCCGCTGTGCTTAAGAGGCCCAGTCACTCAGTTACAGGTCAAGTCAAAAAGGCGCAGCAGCACTTCTAAACAAAAATCCGCCCTGTTGCTGGTCTAATAATGGCGGGAACGAGATACCGCGCTCGATTTGTCGATGCTGATGCTCGAAGCGCGCCTGCTGCGTCTTCTCAAGCTTCCCAGCATCATCCATCTCATAATCATCATCGTCACCATCTCTCGGCGTTACAAGCAGCGGCTCCTATACCTGTCGACGACAGCGCCGACGAGGAGCAGGCCAGCATGCCCGAAGTTGCAGAGAGCATCGCTAGCGACTCTGCCTCTTCGTCACGCCCTGCATCGTCGGCAATTGGCTCGACAGAGGGCTTCTGCACCGGTTGCCAGACCAAGGTTGGTGAATTCTACAATGCCTGGCACAAAATCACGGGCACCTACTTTCTCCCAGCCCTCGCTGGGTCTTACTCGAGCCTGCTCAACCAGCATGGCAAGCAGAAGCCGGCGTCAAAGGGCACCGTTTTAGAAGGATGGTAAGCTGGACACCCTAGTCCCAAGAACAGCCCTGAACCGTTTTTGTGTCGTCGCACAGTTAGTTCCCTTTCCTAGTCGAGCAATCGATGTCCCCCCCTAGCATATGAGCCTATCCCGGGATTTTAATTTTTTTTAGGCGCATTCGCGCTAGCCTTTCCCAAACAATTCCCACATCTATACGTTATCATCTATTAAACCCGCAGATCCGCATTGGCCTGTCTTGCCCAACTGACACTTACACTGACACGCTCCAGTTCCATCCAGCCGCTGTCCTGCCCGGCTCGTCACTGCGTCGACACTCTCGGCATCGCTGTCGTTGATGCGCCCGAGGGAAAGCATTCGTTCCGGTAAGACGCTCTTTATTACCTTCGTCCCTTAGTTTTTTCTTTGACGCTCGGCTCTTCTGGGCCAGCTATCTCTCTCTTGCGCTCTTGCTCTTGATACGCCTCGCTGCGTGGCGTTGTGCCAGGGTGTTGCATGCAATCCGCCTGCAACAGGTATTAACTCCACAACGCCAAACAATCAAACCGGCATTACTACATAAGCAATAGACGTGCTAACGCCCGTACCCTTCATAGCGGCCGTGTCTTGTTCAAACTCTCTCGCATCGAGCTGCGATGCAAAGTATCCCCAAACAAGACTACCGTCGTAGATCCTCACCTGGAGCCATTTCCCGAACCCTTGGCCATTAAAGAGACTCAAGCACAGCTAGTACAAGTACCATCGCCTGTTCCGGACACAATACCACCACCAACAGACGCCATGGAAGTCGATACACGGCCGCCACCCTTACACTCGGGGCCCCACAACTCCCGCCATGAGCAACATCACGAACTTCGTCACCACCAACATCAACCTTTACAGACTGTCGAAGCTAACCGCCAAACACTACCACCGCCATCTATTCGCTCACCTCCAGGAGCACCCCCACTGCACTCTCTGCCCCAAAAATCACCCAGTAATCCACCGCCGCCTTTGCCCTCACCTGCGGTGAAGTCAATACACGACGCTCCATACACGACGCAGCCGCCCACTAGAGAGACCAGCATTGGAGCGACCAACGCTTCTCGAGATCTTCCCCCAGTAACAGCGCACTCTCGTTCACCAGGCGAGCAAAATCGTCCCAATGGCCAGTACTATCCTCGTCCCCCACAGGATGTGCAACTTGATGCTATTGAGCGACTTCAAACCCAAATTTCTCAGAACAGCGGTGCTCTGGCTGCCCAAAGTCGTGACATGAGACGCTATGAAGAGACCCAGCAGCATACGGAGGATAATCTCCGCCGCGAGTTCCAGTCTCAACTGCATCACCAGAATAGTGAGATTAGGCGCATGGATGATGCTGTTAGAGGTTTACAGCACGAACTTGGAGGCATCCGTGAGCTAATCGAGGGTCTCAGGCGCGACGTACATGCTTCTAGGGGCGAAGTGCAAACCCCACGAGGGATGAGCGTAGCCCCAGCTGCATCGGGAAGCGCTCAGGATTCTGCGTTAGAGCTCATGGCGCAGCAGATTGCCGTGATTTCCCACAAGGCGAATGAAGTTGACACGTTGAAGATTACGATCGAAATTATGAAGAACAAGATCCAGCGACTCGAGGACGCCGGTGCTGCCGCCCCTGGAGCACCTTCGTCTGCCCACCCTTTCCAATCGCCACGAGAACCATCTGCTCACTCAACTCATTCTTCCCACACTGTCCCAACCTACCATAACACCCCTTCGGCTGTCCCACACATTAATCCTCCGGTCCACCCTAGCCAAAGAACACAGCCTTATCACGGCCATGGCGCTCAATCAGTAACGGCCACACCCGAAATGCAGAGGGCGGAGCCACCACAGAGCTCAAGTGGGTGGGTAACAGTCAACTCAGCAGCAAAACGTGCCCATCAGAACAGCATTGATAGTCCGCATGATTCAATTGGGCAATCGATTGGTTCCCCGAAACGCCAAAAGCTCACTACTATTGAGCCTCGTGTCGGCTACGCAGGCTCTCAAGGCCACCCTCAACATGGTTACGACCATATGGACACAGATGACTCAGAGGGACGGATGCAAACGCATTCTCATACCCTTCCATCGCAGGCACATATGATGTCCGACGCAGCTCACGCTTCCCATGCCTCGGCGTATGTGGTACCCTATGGAACCCAGGATGCTCCCTCGGATGACAGCTGGCGGGCAGATGCGCAAAGGATCATTGAGCATCGCCCTCGAGGCAGAGGCCGCGGTGGAGGGCCAGGTAGTCGCGGTGGACGCGGCCGGAAAAGCCTCCCAACACAAGTTCATGTTCTCAGCACCCCTGAATGGGAGAAAGAGGAGTGGCACGGCACCCCAGAAATGCAGGGTAGTCCAGAAGGATACTATAGCCATGTAGGACGTCCTCGAGGAATCGCACGCCGTGGAAGTGGAGGCAGCGGTGGTACAACCCGTGGCGGTCGACCTTCAAGCTCGAGTGATCGTGCCGTGAGTTTAGGTCTTCAAGGTGTAACGACTGGCGTAGGCATTGGACTTCCTGCAGACCCATATGCACATACCAAGAAGACCCGAACGAAGCCCACACGTAATGCTGATGGTATCCTGATTCGCAAAGATGGCCGACCTGACATGCGATCCCAATCCTCTGCCGCGAATCTCCGTAAAGTCCACGCGCGAAAGGAAGAACAAAAGGGAACTGAGAGAGGATTCACGCCTTCCAATTTGCATCACACTACGGCAGCCACCCCAGAAACACCGAGCCCAAGCCCAACTGGTTATATGGTTCAAGGACAGGATGTCACTGCAAGTGTGCAGAAGAAGCATAATGCGATCATGGGCAAGATGTTTCCTGGAGGGGTTGATGAATCACGCAAAGAGCACGATTACTCTCGGAAAGTCTTTGAGGAAGAGCAGGACCACACGGCACATCCACGGTCGCAGAACCATACCCACCAAAGCGCAAGGTCCGGACCTGTCCGACGCGATTTAAAAGACGAGCATGCCGAGAGTCCCAACGACGGAGACGTTGATATGGATCGCGCTGATGACCAGGCCGATGACGAAGGGCAGACCCCTGGCCAACAGAGCGATAACTCTGAACAGGAGAGCCAGTACCAGGATCCTCAGAATCACCCTGAACCAGCTCGACAGGAGCCAAAAGCGAATGGCGTACAACCTTCGGGGTCAATAGTAGCAAGATCAGCGACTGTTACCGCCGAGTCGCCAAAGGCGTCCTAAACCCTTTCCATTTTAGCAACCGCGATTGCAGAAACCGGATCTTCAGGCATATCCCACAGGGCGCAGATCAGTACTCAGATTGACGTCAATCGGCCCATCTCTAATATTTATCTTCGATCATGATTTTGTTTTAATGTTTGGTTAAAATCATTACACGGCGTTGGCGGATACATTTGCTTTAGTTTGCAGGGCGTTTTGATTTGCCTGAAAATCTGGGGCCGCTGGTGGATATCTCGCCTATCCGTGCTTCTCAACAATTTCCTTTTTAGGTGCAAACTGCTTTTGATCAAACACAAATGTAACAATAGCTAGATTACGATGGTTCACTTGATAGTTTCTGGTCAGACTTGATAGCGCAAGCTACCCCTTGAATTATGTTAGGAGTAATGCTATACCCTCTGTTTATCCTCTGCAATAGCCGCTCTTAACGGTGCCAATTTAATCAAAACTCACCGATCAAGGGATTTTGTGAAGGTCCACGGAGGATTATTCTTGAAGCCGATTCAGCGTGATATTGCCTCGTATATCGCGACTATGACTGCCGAAAGAAAAAATTGGCCTATCACGGGATCGAGTGGCATGACTATGGATTTTCCCGCTTTGTTTAGTACTACGCTGATGAATCATGGTACGCATTTAGGCGCCGAGGCATATTCTGGAATTTGTTGTTCTGGAACCATAACACATGTTTCGGGCTGAAGGATCCTGCGTTGGCTAGATGGATATAGATCTTATGTCAGATATTGTGCGGCATGTGTGGGTATAATGATGCAATGCCCTATAATTTTGGCGTTAGGGGGTTCAGGGATGGACTAGAGCGGCAAGAGAGAAAAAAAAAACTATCGTTTTGTATTAACGTTATTTCCCTTTTCCGCGACTTGGTACATAGTAAATATATAAATATATGTATATATATATAAATGTATTATGTACATGTGTATATGCGTATGTGGGCATGTGCAAGCAAGCAAGCGAGTCACAGCACGGAACAGCCCAAGAGCACAGCACGACACGACAAGCCGGAGGAAACGAGGAAGGGATAAATGTGAGCTAGAGTACCTAGAACAGGATATGACACGACGGCCGACGCGACACATCATCGTCGCGCGCGCTGACTGGCGAGCAGAGAAAATCAAGAAGCAAGAGAGGAATTTACAGCAATGTTAATTGTATGGGTACGTTCCGTTGTTCGGGAGTGCCGAGTTACCAGGCCTAGCGAAAATGTCGCGGCGGTACATGATCGATTGGTTGTCCCACATGCAATGAATGAACGATGGACAACAGATGGACATGGACATCCCTACCCCCTTTTCCCCTCCCCTCCCATCCCTTATCTGGCCCAGACCTGTTCGAGGACAGCAGCGATTTCTGGGATTTCTTTCTTTCTGCTGGATATCTCGCGCGGGCGAGAAAATACAAATACTTTTGTCGGGATGTGCAAGCAAGGGTCTGTGCATCATCCAATGTGTGAGTTTGAGCGAACCGATGGGTTGTGCTTTATTAGCGCCATTTCGGCTGGGGGCACGGGGAAGGCGCGGGTGGGTTTCTCTTGGGAGCGACTAGTCCTTCATCAAGTGCATGCATCTAAAGTATCTTCCAGAAGGTTTATTTGCCATTCAAGGTCTGTGCCAATTTAGAAGAGCAATACCTAGTTCGGTGCTTGCGACGTGTATTGCTTCACAAATAATGTGGGTTCACTGATGTGGTCTTTTGATCTCTGATCTCCGTCCGCCGGCAACCCCCCCCCCCACACACTTTCCACACCCC
>JAQGEP010000073.1:274-177104 GCA_028476805.1 Acrocalymma vagum
GGGGAATACCACCCAAGTACAGCATGTAAAGCCACTAAGCCTCCTTGAAAATTGTCAAGCTTCTCTGAGATGTAAGTCCTAGAAGTTAATAATGCCAAATATGCTATAAATGCCATTTTCCATCCTTCGGCTAGCTAGAGTTAACATTGCTATTTGGAGATCAATTGAATACCTGATAGCTTAGTTCCCAAGATTTCCACAGCCCAAGAGCAAGCGCCATACTTCTATTTCCACTTTTTGTTTGACCAAGAATGAGAAAAATAGGTTCCTGGTAGCAATTTACGAGTAGTTTCGGGAAAAGGACTCAGTGATATGTTCAAATAGACAACATGGAGTAATCCTTAAGTTCTATTTTGTGGTTAGATGAATTGAGATGCCTTTGACAGCATAGTAATGATGCTTTGATGATCTGTCGTCCGTTGGGTCAATCCGCTTGTAATTTGCTTGAAATGCAAATTCCGGGTTCATATCAAGTTCCTCTCTAGTGAGGACTATTTTCTTGGACACTAATATTTGTAGTCAAGTGTTACAAGATAGATCCAGCCGAAGCCTAAAGCTTTAAATAGTAAAAGATTCATTTCTAAGGAGCGTCCCCATACTCTAATTCTCAATCCATCGTGGCCATCAAAGTCATAACTAAACATTAACAAGAAAATCATTACCAAAAACCGTTATACCCAACACCCTAACCCAGTAAAAGCGCTTCCCAAACGCTAGACAAAAAAGATCGTAAGAAATAAAGAAAAGAAAAGACATTAAACATTCATACAAAAGTTCGTCACCAGCATCTCTCTAACGACCCCTTAACTCCTTCTAGTATGAGATGTACAACCCGCTCAGGCTACCCGTCCACTTAACCTCATCATTATCATACACACCGACAACCTCATACCCATAGTCGCCAGCCTTAGGACAAGGGAAAGAAAGTCCGGTACTCGGCACATCCGGATCAATCGTAGCCTTCCCACCATATTTTACATTCAGCCGTCCCAACTGCAAATTTCTCTGGTTGCCTGGTCCGCCCCAAGAAGGAACATCATAACTAGGAGCAGGCTGCAGACTCGAAAATACGTCGATCTTGCCAGAGCCGGAATAGGTAGCGGCGGGATCTGTGGAATCGAGCCAGAAGTTTAGGGTGCAGGTCTTGCTGTCGAGGCCGGCTGGAACGTGCAGTGTGACGAGGGTGGAGCGCCATTTTCCGCCGTCGGCGAAGTTCTTGTAGACGTAGCCGTTGGTGACTCCGGCATCGATGGCGCCGATTTCACCTGAGTAGATGGCAAGTGCACTGGGTGTGATTATGCTGCCTGAGGGCCAGCGTTTGGTGATGGCAGCCGGGGCCGCAGAGGCGGCAGTGAGGAGTGTGGTGAGGGTGATGGAAAGGAACTTCATTGTGAGATGTAGAAGATTGTTTTTAAGAGTTGTAGAATATTGTCTATTCAAATAGAGTTGTTGAAATTTGTTGTATGCTTTGGTAGAAGATGCAAGTAAGGCTTGAAATGCTGCTGTGTGATGATGATCTTTCTTGGTTTCCTTCGTATCCTTTATATACTTCACTTCAGAGATACAGCCTCTTTTCCTTTTCCTAAAATATGATCACAGCATAGCTACTTGCCTCTATCACGAGAAGCAAGCGAGCCTGCGCCTCTCCATCTCCTCAGCCCTCAGTGCCTTCTTTTGTCCAAAGTATGCTGCCTCGGCATGGCACTTTTAGTTTCTGCAAGATTCTAAGTCCTGGTATGCACATAAGCGAGCCAAGCAGAATAGATCAAACCATGTAGAATAGCCTTTCGGAACTTTGCGGTGCGTCCTTAGGGTCGTGGGGGCTTCGCTGGTCACGCTTGAGGTTGGCATATGCCCCAGGCGGACTAACACGAAGCGCGCCATGAGACACAGCGAATAACGTCATGTATGATCGACGCGGGGAGTCTTCAGGTGCGGGAGACAATGCCACAATGTGGCGTTAAGTCTGGAGATTTAGTAGGTGTGGCTGCTCAGCTAGTGAAGGTGGAACGACTGTGCGGCGGTGCAGCTGGGTTTGGGGGTATTTTTGATCAGGAGCTAACCTGACTGGACTAGAGTTGTTTATTACTGGAAATTGTAGGCTATATTCAACCTCATATTATTTTGTTCATGAGACACTGTTTGTGCAGTGATTTGAAACGGGTGGTTGCTGACCCGTTGTCGTCTCTAGGCTTCGGCTGAGCGGTCCTCGACCACTTGATCAACGCCGTGCGCCTCAGCCGCACATGAGGAACGACGGAACCTTGCACATAGAAGGTTACTTAATAGCAGAGGAACTACATCTATTGTTTCCATCGCAGCAGAGGTGAAAAGAATTAATTCTAGGAATGGAAATCTAGTCAAGAGACCGCAATGTTCAATTTGTCTCCCACTTTCATGATGAAACCAGAGCTGAAAGTACACCAAGGCTGGATTTCTGCACAATGATGAGAATGTGAAGAGAACAATACGAGCCAAGAAAATGAACATTAAAACGCCGGCCCCCAAGTGAAGTCCTTGATTCAGAGTCATGAATGATATTTCGTAAAACAATTACTGGGTCTAGACGAAGCCCTATTCCTTGCATTAAGCCATGTTCCCAAAAATAATACTGCGCGCCCAATCCTATGTTGCCATGCAAATTCAGGTTCGAGTATCCGCCCTTTTGTCTTTCCTTTTCCTGCGTATAGAAACCATCTCTTCGTATCCGCTACGCTGTGGGTAACCCTCACAACTCATGTGTGTCAATTTCAACAATAGGTCCATTGTAAGTGTGCCTCGCCCAGATCATGTAGTAGCCTACACTGAAAAGAGTAACAAACCCAGTTACTACTACAGCCCAGTTCATTGCTGCTAGGGATGGAGCAACTGTAGTGGGCCAGAAGCTGAAAAATATGATGAGAAGTAGGTAACAACACGCGATGGCGTTGTTGGCAACACCGAGCGCGCCTTTCACCCTCCATGGACCCCACGTTAGAGCCCGATCGTATGATTCGTCATGATTTCCTGACGAGTTAAAGGCTGTCAATGATGAGTCAGGATTGTCAAGGTCTCCGCGGAATCGTCTCCAAAGTAGCAATCCAATTGCTAACAGATAGGAGATATAGAAGCCTTCTAGGACAAGGGAGATAGTTCCATTAAAGGCGGCACTGTTGCCAATATTGATGAGAGCCAACAGAGCTGAAAAGACGGTAACGATCAGAATCGCAATTACAGGTATGGTAGTTCGCTTGTCAATCTATACGGAAAAGTTAGACGTCACCCCGAGACGAATAATTAGCGGGTACTTGCCATGCTAAGAGAACGCCAGAAAGGAAGACCTTTATCACGGGCAAAGGACCAAGTCATTCGTGATGCTGCCGCCAAGCAACCCATGGCACTGCAGAACTCAAGCGCAATGATAATGCTGACCATGATAGTTGCACCTGCTTTAGACCCAACAGCAAAAGTGAAAATCCTGATAAAAGGAGAAGTTGTCGCAGTCTGATCCTCAAGGAGCTTGGTAATGTCAGGAGCGCTGAAGAGAACGGCAAACAACATGCCCATGGCAAGGCAGCCATTGATGGCCAGACTGGCAAGCATAGCTCGGGGTACGTCAGTGCTGGCATTCTTCACCTCTTCAGACATCTATACCAGTCAGCTCCGGCTCATGGAGTGGGCCTTATGACTTACGTGCACAACAGAATCTGTTCCAACGAATGCCAATGCATTGCCTTGCAGACCAATGAAAAAAGCTAAAGCATATGTGCTCCAGTTTCCTTCATTATGAAACGTCGTGAAAATTGTGTTCGCAGAATTATGGGCTGGCGTCAAGTACACCAATGGAATAAGGATTCCGAAAAATCCAAGAATGTGAATGATGAGAACGACGACCTCAATCGCCGGTAGCGCTCCACTGATGAAGATATTGATGAAGACACATAAAAGTAAAACGGCCCACAAGAGAAGGGTTCCATGCCAGCCTTCCCGTAAGTAGCTGTCATCGTGCAAACTGATGAGTTGCAAGATCAAATCAGCCACGAAAAATGATACAGCAGTCAGTGCAGCCACCCAGCCGATCACCGTGAGCCAGCCTCGAAACGTTAGTAATCACACTTGATTCGTATCCTTTTCACTTACCGGTCATGTAACTGAAGAATTTCTTGCTGGATCGAGGGGCTAGAAGCGAGACCCAGTGGTATTGACCTCCAGCGGTTGGAATTGAGCTCGCTAGCTCTCCAATACAGACAAAGACTGAAAAGTTACCAAGCCATATGAGCAAAAAGCCATAGATAAGGCCAGCCGGTCCGCCGCTATCATTATTATAAGACCTGAAATACAGCCGGAGGAACAGGGGTGGGCTTACTTTTGAAACCCAGTCAAGAAAATGCTATTCACATATCAGAGACATTGATACAGCGGACTTGAAGAAAACTTACACCAACAGACTTTCCCAAGTACACATCAACCCACAACTAAGACCAGTCATGCTCACCAAGCCGAAGCGACGCTGGCGAAATAGGTAAGCTTATGAAGAACCTCATCATTCGATAGATCATACCTTCAGCACTTGCTTCTTCCCCACCCTAGCCAGCTCGTATCGGTCACGATCATAGTTGGCAATCTCTTTCGCGTCAGATACAGAGCCTTTGCTCCGAGCGCGAGGCGTATCTCCGCCGAAGGCCCCCAAATCGATATGTTTTTCCATGGCGATGTGTCCTCTCAGTGATTTCTACACGCCGCGTGCCTAGAATGGCTGTTCTGCACCAGATAGAATTGAATGACCCGCTTCAAAGATCCTTTGCTTGGCCCCTTTGGCCGGTAAACAGGCAGATTGGGAAGTAGAGACGATACGTGGAGGAGAGGCCGTGGCACAGTACACATGCAATGCAAGTCAATCGGTATATTTATCGTTCTTGAAGGTGACATGAGCCATGTGCGCCGGCGCAGTCAGATAGGAAAAACGGCACCTCTCGGCGACGAAGTGGAGAGACGTGAAAGAAAGACGCTAAGCCGGCCACTCTGTACAGCTGAGGCAGTAGTAGGCTCTATGCATCAATAAGCGGCATCTCGACATATCGCACTGCGTTCTGAGACCCAGGGAGCTACGCGAGGGCGACAGCTGGTTCGTCCATCGCGTCACACGGATAGCCTGGTCAGGAGCTGCAGAAAACGGTGGCATGCATCGGAGCAACACCCCTTGCTCCTCCTTCTGGATCAAAAGATGCCAAGAGTGAATTTGATAATTTCCCGGCTACGGTAGCACTCTTACCCTGGCAACACATTGCATGTTTTGGCGATAGAGTGCGGAGTGTATCCTAGTTGTGATGCACCCCCCTTTCCATAATTGTGGAGTGGATGGCAAAAGGCACAAAGCCATCAACCCGCGAAGGATCTTTTGTGACGGAAGAGGCTTGAGAGACTCGGACTCCACCGGGGGCGTCGTACGGAGCACGACGCCTGTATATCATAGTTGGACATGTGGCATGTTGAGAGGGAGCTACTGGCTGGGGGAAAAGTGGCGACAAGACAAGCTGTCATACCGTAATAAGAACGATTGAGAATTTGCCGCAGACGAGCAGTAGCACAGAGAGGGACGAGATCTTGGATGATGCGATAGTTGTGGGAGGAATGAAGGATGGATGGGTGCTTCGACGTCGTAAAACAGTGCTGACTAACTACATCGCCACGTGGGAATGCCTTCACGTGCCTTGTTTTTTCCCTATATGTGCCTAGTTATGATGATTTCTTGATATCAGAGTGGCCAGGTCTTGCAAATGACATATCGGTACTATCAAGAGTTGGAATGCTAGGGATTCGCGGGGACAGACCCCCAGATACCAACCTAGGTACAGTACGGTACTAAGGACTATGTGAGACTACACAACTCTTGGCCCTTTTCTCTTTTTTGCGCCCGTTTCAGCGTCGCTTACACATACACGTCCTTAAGACACATCACATCCAAAGGTATACAATGTGAGGCGCCAATCTCGATCCTATCCATAAAGAAGTCCGTATCAGAATGTTTGCGGAGCTCGCGGTATCCGAAGCCGAATCAGCATCGCTTCCACCAATAGCTCAGCGGTACAACAAGCGATCCCATCAAACTAGAGCGGCTTCCCACAAGTCTTTGCTGGAGGTGTGCAGTTGCTCAAACTCTGTTTTTCCGGCCAGTTGAGATGTCATGGCTTAACATGCACTGCCTTCAATACATGAGACCCGATGAAATAAGCCCCATGGGTTGGATAGGTAGTTATTTTCGCCATTCACGCCCTCAAACGTGCCTTTGTCAATCAAGTGTGCGGAGCGCAAATATACGCTCTGCACGTTTTGCATAGCCTGCTTTCTAGCCTGCGCCCGCCACTGGCCTTACCCCACGAGGGATTGCCGAATAGGATGTTGGCCGGCAAATGTGGTAAACAGTATGATGAAAAGAGCCAGAACTGTGGGAACTTGCAGCTTCGGGATCCCGCGGCAGTGTCTATCTACGTCCCGCGCCGGGGTATACAATGGAAAGACAGGGCAAAATTTTCTTCGGCATGTAGTTCCCCACTCTAATCGGAAACTATGGGCATAACGGCTGTGTGGGTGATGCGGGTGTTAGCGATTTCGGATTGCACCACAAATTCCAGCCACAATCACTTCTAGAAAGACTGGCTCGCACTGCTGGATCGGGCAGGAACTTCAGAATTCTCACAGTGATCAACTGATTCAAGTTTTTTTTAGAGGAGGAACAAGAGAGGCTTTTTCAGTAAAGGGTGTTCTCAAGAATGGGTATCACATCTTCTCGAAAAAGTGTGATAAAGAGAATATGACCCTTTAATCGATGGCTGGCATTTTATGCTGGAGTACAACTTCAAAGAGGCCCATGACACTTTCGCTCTGAAAGAAGCCTACTACCTTGATTTACAATTTCACAATCTCAATCTCATCACAGGAGGCCTTGCTACTCCTCCTTTGCGCCTCCTCCCACTCCGCACTCACCACCGTCGTCTTCATAATTTTCGCCTGACTCCCCTGACTATCTGTCTCCCACTTCTGCCCATCACCCGTCGGCTGCGCCGTAATCTCAACTCCGATTTCGCCATCTGGTCTTCTCGGGCCACCAGGTAATCCTGATGCGGAATTCGAGTGGGTGGTTTTGTCCTCGGATAGGATAGGCAGGAAGCGTCGTATCGTGGTTTCTGCTTGGCTTCGTCTGCTCTTTGAATCGCCGTTAACGGAATTAGCGCTGCTAAGTTTGTAGGATGCACTTTTTGTGCGGGAGTATCCGAGCTCGGATGGGGTTCCGCGGCGACGCAGCTCGTCTGAGCCGTATAGACCAGAAGGTAACGATTCAAGTAGCGGGCGTAGATAAGGGACGCAAGAGGTTATAATTGTAATGCATTCGATGACCTGAGTTGTGATTGTCCATTTCCACAGATCTCTTGTGGGATTAGATGACGCAAATGCGGATGTGTATCCTAATTGGATGCCAGTGGCGATTATATCACTATAGATGATTAGATCGTTTCCTGTGAGTGGATGAAAGAGAACGCGCGTACAGTGATCTAGCGCCGAAGAAGGTGAGAATGGTGATCTTCTTGCTCACGCTCATTTGAAGGGTGAAAATGACGTGAACAGGAAAGAGTATCAAGGCCAGGTCCGTCAGCATATTGATTACCCCCATGCTGCGCCAGAATGATGTCTTCATCCAGAATTAGCCCACGAGTACCAAGTCTATGTAAAGCACTGGCGAAGACATACCATACTCGGACAGCTATTCTCTGGTCCTATGGAGCGCCATGCTGGATTCACGCCGCATTGGAGTGCTCCAACAAACTCGGATATAACACCCCAAAATGCAATCAAAGCAGTCATTCCAATGCCTAAATTGCGATGCAGGTTCGATGCAGTGAGTATCATGAGTAGAGAAATGATAGACAGTTTTGCCAACGCCAGCGTAGCGATATACAGCAGTTTATTTGCATATTCGCTCTGGAACTTGTAAGAGGATAAACATAAACAACGGTTCAAAGAGCGCTTACTTTCTGGTAAGCCACGATCTGATGATCTAGCAGTAAGTGCATGTCCCTTCCGAGCCCATTAGTAGTCTGGACGGTCACTGATACCCCAGACCCTATGCTCGCGATCTAAAAGATGGATAGGCCGTTAGTCTCTCCCAAAGAAACAAAAGAAAACAAATAAGAAAAGCAAACAAGAGACAATACGAATACGAGTGCACTTACCAGAGCCGCAATAACAAAAGCATCATCAATATCCAAACGTCTCCTCAACGCACGCTTCGTCACCAACCGCGTCAACACCGCAAGAACCGAAGTGATTAATAGTATCCAAGTAACGACATTGATAAAAGGACCTAGATCTTCCTCGGAGCCAGGCTGTCGTGAAACAGGCTGTAGATGCCGCGAAGAAGAAAAGAAAATCGCAGTCATCGCATCTCCGCTTCCCAGATGAATCAGGCCGACTTAGTCCAACTCGGAGTCCAGAAACCTTAGGAACAAGAAAAACTTCAGCGCACACGCCAAAAGGCAAAATAGCAAAAGCCGCGACGACGCAAAAACTGTGGGGTAGGCGTTTAGCTGAAGTTGCTCTGCCGCGGTGCATGGCTTGAGAAATGTGATGGTCTGGCTTGAGAAAAGGATAATACTCTTTGTCCCCTGCTTGGGATGCTCTAAGACTTGTGCTGGAAGTCATGAGGGGGGTTGGTGCTCGTTGGCAGAAGCGTTGTACTCTGGTGCGCGCTGGGAGGAAGCGCAATGCAAGGAAAATCAATTGGTCCACGCAAAAATCAGAAAGAATGCGAGTCGCTTGGTCACTTGTACAACGATACCCAGCCATCGGCCTCGGTCCAAATTCCTAGAAAGGATTTTGTATACGTGAACGGCGAGCCTGATAACGGCAGTGCGAATTTCATAGGTTCAGAGTTCGGCCCAAAGTCCAAGTCTGGACTCCTCACTTCGTCGTCACTCTTGCCGCTGCCTGACGAGATACAAATCCACTAGTTTCCCGTATTGCGAGGGGCCAAGTGCCCACGTAGTACAGTGGCTTACAAGCAGTGGTACAGCAACCTTGGTAAGTTATTGAACAAACTTCACTTGCATTAGTGAAACAAGTATGGGGGCACAACTGATTTAGTTCCATGGTGAGCGGCTAGAAGTCGGAAGCCAACAGTCGAAGGCGTCAAGCATCATATCGTCATTTCCATTGCTAGGGTAGGCCCAGGCTTATTTGTGTATCACCGGAACGGGTATCGCGAAGCGAGAAAGTAAGAAAGAAGGGTGTTGTATTAGAGGATATCGATTTACTACGCTAGCCAAATGCCAAATACTTCGGGGAGGGAACGGTTCAGGTCAAGGCGGTCGTGGTTACTTTGCACCTGTATCGCAATCATTGACGTCCATTCAGCTGCCAGTGGTAGTTTTCATGGACTTCGAATTCTCTCTGAATTTTATCAATCTTTCATCCTGTTGAAGCAGAATTCTCCAAATACTTACATGATAATTGCCTCCAGGTAACGGAATTCTAATCTCGGACTTGCGTCGGGTCGCGGATTGGAACGGTAACAAGGGGCGCCTCCCTGCGCAGAACCCTCTCAGGATTGTCTTGCTCATCTTTGATGTTGGGTGCCTTCCTTCCAAGCCAGATGTGGGTTTTGATGTTGGCTGCTCCCGTTCCCCTGTCCGTACGGAGCATTTCGGACCCTGCCCGAGGCGTAGGAGCGGATAGAACGCTCGCAACAAGGTTAAGCAGCGGAAGAATGGTAGCTTTGAGCAGCATGTTGGATTGATCGAGATGTAAGTTCTTCTTCTATTAGAATCATCCAGGTATCTCAATGATTCGATCACATACCTGTTCTTTGTTGTGTCAATGAAACGAATGTGCTTTCAACGGCTGACGGTAGCCTGGCACTCATAGAATCGTGTATTTATATGGCCTATCGACATTCTACTAGGATTCAGCAGCAAGTCCATTTCGGGCGTTTTGGTTCGCGATCATAAGAGCATCGGGTCTTTCGAATTAAGGGTGAGGCTGACGAGAAAATCCGAGCATCCCATGACGGGTTGACCCTACGCCTCCCATTAGGTCGCACAGTAACCACTCTATGGTACCTATCAATCCTACGCAAAGCAGCAGTGCGGTACAAGAATTAATTAATGGAAGACCCAGTCCCGGAACTAGAAAGTATAGCTGTGTGATGAAACGAATCCTTCCGGTCCTGGCCAAAGTCGGACGCTTCAAGAGCGCTCGTAGAACCTTCGTGCAGCGCAGAACGACAATTTTTGGCCAAGTGTCCCATAAGGGCGGGTGCAATTTGTTGGAATCGGGTCGATATCGCCGACTCGCGTAACTATCTGACAACAAAGTCACATTGTAGTTCCGAGGCATTTGTTTGAAACGATCAACTCGGTATATTTCTTATTCGAGTATGCAAGAACGAAAATTGTAGTCTATTTCAGAAAGAGACCTATGAGCGTCATTCTTTCTGGATCGACAAGCTAAATCAGAAAATCTTTTCCCTAACTTGACTCTTGTCCTCATATGGATCTTTGTGTCCATGGTACGCAAAATACGCCTCCATTACTGAGCGATAAGGTGAGTCCGGTGGGCAGAACGCAAAGAGCTCTAGTGAGTGTGTTGCTTCGCGATAGTCATCGAAGCTATGACAAGCATTCTGATCAGGCCGGGTAGCCCAGGCTGTTAGCTTTTCCCAGTTCCGGCATCTGTGGAGCTGGCCCTCTCCTACTTCGTGCTCCCTTGCGGCGGGAAGAGGTGTATCATCGGCTGCGCACATGACATCTTGACGGAGACTGTCAAGGCAGTGATAGATGTGATTCATGGTGAAGTTCTGGTCCTCGCCCCTGTGCTTTGAGACAATCGCCTTGCGAATCAGTTTCTACTAAAAGTTAGAGATTGACGGATAGAGAACGAAAGAGGAGCGTGATTTTACCAAGCAATGCAAATCGTGAAAGCCTTTGATGTAGTAGATACTGCGCTCCGTGTCCCATGGGAATCTTGTCGAAGGACCGAGTCCAACTTGCTTTGCAAAATCGTCATGGAGGGCGACTGCTATAGGGTTCGTCTCTAAGCCATCCCACGCTGCATCTGAGATGCTCTCGCTGACATTCGGATTCCAAAAGTCGCTATGGGCATGGAAAGGGACCAGAGTGTCGAAAGTATTGCCAGCTGTGGGGATTATCAGTATATTTAAGACTTCTATAAAATATGAAAACTCACTGTATATGCTCTTTCCAAGATCTCGAGAAGATGTCTGGAGGTGAGAGTTCTCAAGAACCAGCAGAATGTTTGCGGAGACAGAGAGCAGGAGAAGCGATAAGCAAGCAATAAAACTCCGCCTATTGGTAGGGATAATATCTGAGTCTATATCCCAGCCGGCGGGTTTCTCACATGCTTCTTCATCTTCCCCATGAACTACCTGATACTTGTGATGAGGAGCCATGATGCGGATGGATAACGTTATGGCACGCGAAAGTAGAGGGCAAGCTAGAAAACTGCTGGAAGTGAAGCATCTTGGAGAGCGTTCCGGTCTCGTGTCACAGAGGTGCTGGCAGACAGCTATTCGACTGTAGTGTGTTCTCGTCGTCGCAAA
Organism: Acrocalymma vagum; assembly: GCA_028476805.1. Taxonomy (NCBI): domain Eukaryota; kingdom Fungi; phylum Ascomycota; class Dothideomycetes; order Pleosporales; family Acrocalymmaceae; genus Acrocalymma; species Acrocalymma vagum. The sequence continues at coordinate 11,865 of JAQGEP010000073.1, forward strand.
CACTCCGATGTCATGACTCCAGCCCTTTCTACTGCGATGCTCAAACCATGTGGCTTCTCCGCCGAGCTCGGACCAGCGATGAAAGGCAAAAACTCAGAAATGGGGCCTCGGCCCACGACCCTGCCGGCGACCGGGTCGAAACTGTGCCGCGTAAGCAAGGGCAAGGCAATTAAAGACGGAACAGTGAAGGTAATACTCGTGCGACTGCAATGCTGGGTGAATGGTTATCGGGCGAGACTTCGCGGACAACCCTTGTTTCCAAGCAACTAACCCGTACTGGCCCACGATCGCTCCTGCCTATTCGAGCGGATTTCTCCCAAACATAGTAACCAACAAGCTCCAATCTCTATTCACAAACATATCTCCGACTTCGCTGATACCTGGGAACGCCGTACCTGCTTGAATCGACTAGAGAGCCCGTTTCGTCTCCTCGGAGCATCTATTGACATTGCGACTACAATTACCAGCCTCGCCATGGGCTCTGTGAGGGACGTATCGCCCAACATGAGTGAACGATACGTCCTCAAGCAAGCAGGAACAAGATCTGAGATGGATGGGATAATGGACGTGATATGGGCCGCAAACTACACACCTTACGAACCATTTGCCCAGCTCTTCTTTCCCGTTCTAGGCTTCACACAGGCCCATCGGGATGCTTCTGTTCTGGAATCGAAAGAGCGCTTCTGGGTGCAGCATCAATCAGATATATCTAGCAACTGGTACTTCGTCATGGATTCAGAGACCGGCAGACCGGTTGGCTGCGCTCAGTGGCAAATTCACAGAACCAATCCATTCTCCAAAGGCACTCCTAAATTGACCGCCCCATGGTGGCCTGAGAAAGAGCATAGGGGATTTGCCGAGTCAATACTAAACCAAGTGTACATGCCGCGAGCGAGTTGGATGAGAAGACCTCATCTAGGTAGGTAGAGATTACTACTCCTTCTGCCTTAAAGTGTTTCTCCACTGACTCATTCCCTTCACCAATTGGGTTTTTCGAATTTCCAACACATCCCAATCAGATTATCGCATAGACTACCGAATGCTAATAGGTTCTGCAGCGCTGAATTGGATGGCTGTCATACCCACTCACCGCAGTCGCGGCATCGGAGCGATGCTGATGGCAGCTGGAATTAACCGCGCCGACGAACTCAGACTTGAATGCTGGCTGGAAGCTTCCTCTATGGGAAAGCCACTCTATGAGCGATTCGGTTTTAGGTCATTAATGAAGATTGGATTCGACACAGAACGGCGTGACGCAAGCGACGTATGGCGAAAATGCGAACACGAAATGACTCCACATCCGTTATTCGCCATGTGGAGGCCAAAAGGAGGGAACTGGGAAGGCGGAGAAAATGCCTCAAGACGGGAGATGAAGATGCCATGGGATTTGGGAGTGCAGTAACAACTATGACTCAGTTGAGGTCTGCAGAGACAGCTGAGTCGGAAGGACTGAAACATTGACGGTATTTCATCCAGACATCTCCCGGCTGCGGGAAATACGAGAGACTTCATCATTTCCGGAGGAGCACAAACGATAATTCATTCATCAAAGACGCCATTGTACGATATTCGAGAGGGTTTCACTGCGTTTGGTGGGTTTCCGTTGTCGATAATACACATTCCCAATCCATAATTGCTTCTCCCTCCCAGAAGATACTCGTAAAGCTACCGGGAAGACAGATAGAGTCAGTGCACTTTAAGTATGTGCCCTCAAGGTACATCCAACCTTTTACTCCGCTTGTGCATCTTTCATATCGATCGGAACCGTTTCATGCCTCCCCATCTTTCCGTCCGTCTGCTCAAAGGGTGTTTCTAGTTTCCGCCTTGTCATGTCGATCCTCTTTTATCATCGATTTCTGGTTTTACCCAGGATTTCTCTTTTTCAAGCATAACTATAGCTTTCAACACATGTTTCAACGAGAATATGCAGCATGATCATTCTTATTCATTCAAACCACCCCGTTCCGAAGCCATAAATGTGTTCCAGTTCTAAAATAGCAATTGGTACATGGGTTGGTAATTGCGTACAAGTGTAAGAAACTTTGAGTCGATCCGCCCGAGTCTACAGTTGAGTTCGCAAGCGATTCAGTCTTTTAGAGTATCCAACATGACGATGTTGTAAATCAAACATGGAGGAGAGGTTCTTGGATATCCAAATATCTGCTCTTCATATGAGACAAAGAAGAAGGGGGATAAAATACTATCTGAACTTCCCAATCCCACAATCAAACCCTACCAGATCTCGTAGTCAGGAAAATACCGATGATGAATTCTCTCCGCATAATCCACCACAACTGGAAATTCACTCTTCACCATTTGTCTACTCTCAGGTCCAGCATCGCATATTAGGACACTGACCACGAAGCCAAAAAGTGTAGCATCAGCCTCTGTCGGTTCGTCGTTCCCCAAAATCCAAAAGCACTCATCTTCATCCACATTTCTCCTACTCTCTTCCAACATACCAGAAATCCCTCCCCAAATCTCTTTAATAAAACCTCGAATCTCCGCATCAGAAAAGCGCCCAGATCCTTGATCATGCAGCTTTCGAACATTCCCGCGGTACGCCAAAAGACCAACAATAACACGCATAGGATACGGAATCGCCCACAACGCATGGTCGCGCATGGTGTAGTAATTCTTGATCCAGCGCTCATGCGTATGGTAAAAGTATAATTTATCTTCTAAGAGTGCTCTCACAGCCATGTCGATGCCTCTTGATTTCAAGCTTAGTGTTTCGTTGATGTTGGTGATGAGGCCGTTGTTACAGAGACTCTCGAGGATCAACGTGGAGTCGGCAAGGCATTCGGCGGCGTGGTCTGGAGTCGAGAGTTCGATGTAGGGGATTTTGCCTTTGGGGCCGGATACTGTGGAGCCTACGGCACATGTGTATGGTAAGTTCGACGTGCGGAAGCGAAATTCGAGTTTGGTGACGAAGGGGGACCAGACGTATTTACCGTGGTCGGTCCACCCGCGATATAGAGTTACTTTTGTTACTTTTGGTTGAGCTGCGTTGGACATTTTGTATGATTGAGGGGCACTAGAGGCAAATGAGATGGCTTCTTTGAAATGAGGATTGCTTCACTTTATATGTTTTCAGAGCTCAAAGGTGGCTTAATTTTGGTTAGGGGCGATAATGGAATTATGCCATTCGCGTTAATCCTACGACGCTCTGAACAGCCCAATGAGACAATCTACAAAACAAAAAAGGGCGTGACAGATCTTCAAATACCGAGTTAGCGTTCAAAGGTTCCAAGGCGCGCAGATCATTTCAGCGACTCGTGTTCAGCCTTGCGGTGGAGGGAGCTGGGAGCTTTGGCCACCCCCTCTGACGGCAGCAAGTTTAGCCGAGCGATGAGTGGGGGAAGCTTGGGAGAGCACGACCGCAAAAGGGTCAGTCCATCGAACATAAACACATTTCACCTGCGCCCCAAGTGAGAGCCCACCTTTTATCGCCATGGCCAATTCAACCGTCGAATTGCGCCCAAGCGCGCGTATTCTCTCGCATTCTCTCACGTCCCCGCTTCTAAGCCACTGGAAAGTCAGTGACCGCAGCCCCGCCCAAGACGCCTTCCGTGGCCAGGCAGCAAGCCAGCCTTGGATCGCTACAGGACCACGGCGACGTCTTTCGCTCTCCCGCTAAATAACCTTGTTGAGTCGCCTTATAACCCCACCAAAGCTTACCTGGCTGCGACCTCTACCCTCAGTCAACCCCACGACATGGAGGGCATCACCCCAACCGACACTGCCATGGCAGCCACCACGACCGACTCCAAACCCGCCATGACGCTCATGGACCTCCCGCTCGAGGTTCGCTACAAGATCTTTGAGCATGCCGCTATTCGAGAGACAAAGCCCAAGAAGCTTCTCCGCTACTGGTTTGAGAAGAAAGAGGTGAAGGAGCTGGTAGCGAAGGAGATTGCCCAAGACCCAACGGCTGTTCCTCGTGTCATCTACGGCGTGGACGCATACTACGACAGTGACGATGAAGCAGCTGACGATGGCGAAGAAGATGATGAAGACGATGAGGATAATGAGGATGAGGACGAGGACGAGGACGAGGACGAAAACGAAAATGAAGAGGAAGAGGTAGAGGTAGAGGAGCAGGAGGAGGAGGAAGAGGATGATGAGAATAACGAGGAGGATTCTGGTGAGTCTGGGGAATTGAATGCTACTGCCGGAGTCATCCAGACAAACCAAGCCGATAACGAAGAGGAAGAGACTAATGTGAATCAAGATGGCGATGAGCCCACGACCGAGGACGAAGATGGTGAGGCAGCTGCTACAAACACTAATCCCCCTCCCCCACCGCCGCCGCCTCAACCAATTGTTCGCGCTCATCACAAGTGGCGATATATCCCCAACTTCATGCGCATGACCCAATGCCCGCCGCCAATCGAGCTTTTTCTCGTCTCTCCGCAGCTCAGCAAGGAGGCCAAGTCTTGGTTCTACGACGTCGCCGTACTTCATATCAATGCCACTGGTAGTTTCGCGCACACCAGCTTCTTCGAGGAGGCATTTACCCAAATCACCGAGGCCGCTTTCTCTCCCATGGAGAACATCCGAAAGGTCGAAGTGCGTTTCGTTTGGGATACCGCGTGGATTCGCGCCGACACTACAGGCATGATCGAGGCTATCTTCCCCGCGATGCTGCGCCAGCGAGCGAGCTTCGTGGTTCAAATTCTTCTCCAGGCTCCAGACCTTAAGGAGGTTGTGATTCATTGGCATGATTCAGCACAAGATAGCGAGAGTGCCGTCTTCATGCTTGATATCCTCGGGGATTTCTATAATCTGCCTGCTGATATCAGAGTCGAGGAGCACTACATCGCCTCGGACGCAGAGCCGTCTGACAAGAGTATCGCTGGTATGCAGCGCGTCGAGTTCCAAAGGATCGTCGATAGCGGCTTGGATCGTGTGCTGTTCTAAACTCCAATGATTGCTCTGACGAGACGATTCTCAATCCCGGAGTCCCACGATTTTCTATGCTTTCCTCGCAGGATGACTTACGGCTCCTCTCCTTGCGCACCTGGCTGGTTTGCTTTTGAAAGGGCTAGTGGTGTACGGACATTCTCTGGCGTGAAAGTATCTGTCTAGAAGCGTTCAAATTCGGTTTCGGGCGTCTGGCGTGCATTCCAACATAAGCTACTCTCTTTCCCTGCTCAATTGCGTGCTATATGAAAGGGAGACTATAATAGGGATTTTACTCAGGTTGCTTGTGCTGAGACTAAATACCTGGATAAATCAGATAGGAAAATCTTTACGTATGGCCCATGTTTGCTAGATTTGTGATTGTGATGTGCGATCCCAGGCTGGGAGCTCTAGTGAAGCCTTACTGCTTGATGCTATTGTGCTATTAGGTTTCTCATGCAGATCTCGGGGTTACATTTGAGAAAGATTTTTGGATTTGTGCGTTATTCTGGCCAGTTCTAGCTAATCTGGTATCGTAAGATTGGTTGTCCGACACTCAACTACCTATACTTTATTCACACCACAAGCAATGCATACCATTGTCCATCCGCGTTACTAGTCTAGCCGAGCATGCGAACTAATAGAGGCCTTCTAAGCAGTGACTTATTGTATTATATGCGTTCTCTGTGTCTGACCTGACTACTATTTATGTGAGATGAGGAAGATGAAGTATTGAGTCTTGGTCGGTAAAGAATCCTGGACGGGATTGATGGATGAAATGATTGCAAAGAAGCATGTGAGAGTATTGAACTGGATGGGGTTTGTATTTTTGGTATTGGACTCGTTTAACTTGGTTCGTGATTATTAGTTTTCGAGTCGTTTGGGAAGGGATTGGGGGGGGGTGGTTTATTGGAAACGGGCACCACAGGTATGGACATTATTTGAGCATTTTATTTATCGTAAAGGCAAAAGGAAATGAGATATTTAATGTACTTTCTATCTATATCCGTGGTATTTCTTGACAATCGTTTAGGTGGGGATGATACTATCCTTGTATCGATGGCTAGGCCCTGACTGATAAGAAGACCTTTAGCTACGGGTCTACAGTTTGATTTTGCAACAGAAATGGAGTTCCTTCTGATTTGGCCGAAAGTAGGAAAACGGTCCAGGGTAGAATCCAATAATTCCAGTCACCACACGATGCAGCATGGTCCCACTCACACGTCATCACATGATGAGTGTACAGTTCCTTCGTTACATACAGCACATATACAGAATAGACACAGGCTGCAATCCAAGTACCCAACAGCAAGGGTAGAATGGCGATTTGGGGAAATTGACCGAGTATTGCTAGAGCACGCCAAACCGTTCGCGGTCGAAAAGAGTTAATCCGTCCAATGCCAGCCTGCGGGAGGTGTCAAGGATTCAAGGATGTTAGGCACATAGATTATGGGTGGGTGATTATTGTTTTTTGTGTGCAGCAGGATGGATCCTGTGTATACGAGGTTAGCAGAGCAGCTGCAGAGGATGAGATAATCTTGGAGGGAGGAGAGGAAGTGGAGGGGGAGGAGTGATGTTCGAAACGTGCGAGTAGCTGGTAGTAAGTGTTCGGCACACCTTCCAACATTTAAAGCATTCATTGCCACAAAGTGCGTAATCCCAGCAGAGCTTCATACTTCGCCCTGGCATACGGACAAGATCTCAGTAATAAAGGTTGATCGCACCACACTCAACCCACGATCCTCCAACCTCCGCAGCCCGCACGTGCCCATCGGTCTCCACTCCCCCGAAGCAGCACCACATCTCCGCACAATGCACCAGTGAAGCCACCCACGACATGCCCGCCAAGACTGCTGATCCCCAGATTCTACCCCAGCATCTGCGACCCCAGCTTCCCAACTAAGTCTAGACAACGATGGTGTTGCAACGTCAGGAATGGGTGTCGGTGGTCAGCCGCAAGGGTTTGTGAGGAGTACAAAACCTGGTTTTGGGGCGTCGAAGGTTGACCGCGGTACGTACGTCTGGGAGGTTTCGTTCGTGTACTTGAGGAATACGCGGCGCCTACTTTCATAACTTCACCTTGCTTTTGCCTATGGAAATTTGGATACGACGATTTGGACGATCGTGAGCAGAGTTATCTTGCCGCTTCCCCGCGACGGAAGATTGAGGTCAGATTACGCGTATTCCACTTTACGACATTCCTGCCTCCTCTCCTACAGTCGGACATTCACCAATCCACCGCCATCACGATGGGCTTCTTTCAGCGGCCTACGCTCCGCGTGAGCGATGCGAAGCGCACGCGAGCCGCTGAGCTCACCTTGCGCGAATCCATTCTTCCACTCTGCCTAGTCACAATTCTCTTCTTCCTCTGGGTATGCTTACGTTTTGTCCGTTAACCGCACCCATTCGCCCGCTAATGATACAACATAGGGCTTCTCATATGGTCTCATCGACACTCTAAACAAGCACTTCCAGGAAACCCTAGGAATTACTCGTTCTCGATCATCCGGCCTCCAAGCCGCTTACTTTGGCGCGTACCCACTTGCCTCTCTCGGCCACGCCAACTGGATCCTCCGCCATTATGGATACAAAGCAGTTTTCATCTGGGGACTCGTACTGTATGGCGTCGGTTCATTGATTGCGTGGCCATGTCTTCTGTACAAGTCTTTTGGTGGCTTCTGCGCGGCCATCTTCATTATTGGAAATGGACTGGGTAGTCTCGAGACCGCTGCGAATCCGTATCTGGCTGTTTGCGGTCCTCCTAAATACAGTGAGATCAGGATCAATGTTGCCCAGGCGTTCAATGGTATTGGCACGGTAGTTGCGCCAACGCTGGGAAGTTATGTGTTTTTCAAGAATACCCAGGACAATGTCGAGTCAATCAGGAACGTGCAGTGGGTATATCTGGCTATTGCAATTTTCGTCTTCCTTTTAGCGGTCGTGTTCCTCTTCACGCCTATTCCGGAAATCACAGTGAGTCTTGGTGCTTCGTTGGCAAAGATTTGCGGCTAATGTGAGGACAGGATGCCGACATGGCTTTCCAAGCCGAACAAACACATGCCGGAACGGATGTGAAGCCGTTTCGAAAGCAATACCGGCTTTTCCACGCAACTTTTGCGCAGTTCTGCTACACGGGCGCGCAGGTTGCAATCGCTGGCGCCTTTATCAACTATGTTACTGAAACTCGAATCCTTTCTAACCGTAGGAAAACCAGCTCTTCAGAGGCATCACAATTCCTTGCAGGCGCTCAGGGCGCATTTACCCTTGGACGATTCGTAGGATCTTTCCTCATGAAGTTTGTCAAGCCCCGCTATGTATTCCTGGCCTTTATGACCATGTGTATTGTCTTCATCGCGCCGAGTATCACACAACGCGGAAACACTGGCATGAGCATGCTCTACATTACGCTGTTTTTCGAATCTATCATCTTCCCCACCATTGTAGCGCTGGGTATGCGCGGACTTGGGAAATACTCGAAGCGCGGGTCCGGCCTCATCGTAGCGGGTGTCGCGGGCGGCGCCGTCGTGCCACCCCTTCTGTTCGCGGCTTCCGACTCGCTGGGCACGCCTGATCCAGAGACGGGATACGCTCCCACTGCGATTGCTATGACCGTTCCATTGGCGTTCTTCGTTGCGGCGTGGACGTATACGCTCGCGGTGAATTTCGTGCCAGCGTACAGGAACGTGGTGGACAGTTTCTCCACGACGGAAGTTGGTATTGAGAACGCGCACGCGAACGACCCGGAGAATCAGGTTAGCAGCGGAGTGGTGACGGACAAGGAGGGCTCGCCAGCTCGAACAGAGGCGGTTGGGACGGAAAAGTTGTGAAGAAGTACCAGGGCACGGGGAATGGGGAGAAACGAGCTAGGGGAGGCGAAGGCGTATGAGATGGGAGTGGTTCGGTGAAGATAAACAGGAAACAAATGTGAAACTTGGCTGAGGTCACTAAAGGATGAAAAGAATTGGAGCAAGGTGGCTCAAGCTGCTTAGGGGGGCCTAATTCAATGAATTGGCGGAAAAGAATGAGGAAAGAGTGTGACTAGATTGAACTATTGAAAATACGTTGCTCCCCACCCAATTGCGATGCCACAATAGGTATCTGGTGCTTATGTTGCTGAGATACGTCGACGGTAGATGCGGACGCGTTTTTGCGCGTGTGCTGTGCTGTACAACGAACGTATTATCGTATAGCGCGTAAAGGTTTGTGGAGCCCATTATATGTGTTTGGGGACTTGGCTTTGGGTTAGTGGGTCGTTCTAACTGGGCTACTGAATGCTCCGCCACACATCCAAATTTGGGGCGTGTGTACGAGGAACAGGATGAGAGACATCAAAATAGCAAAACAGCACATGAAAGAAGGTGAGAGGGAAAGAGTCTTGGAAGGGCGACTTGGCAAGGCTCGAATTGCAGCCATGCAGCCATGCAGCCACAGTGCCGTAGAGAAGCCCGTGGGCAGAATGCGAGCAAAGGGTGCAGAGTGGCTCTGGAGAAGATGAGGCGGTGGTGACCAAGTGTGTGGTTGGTGGGCGTCGAGGGCTTGAACGCCTGGAAGCCGGGTGATCGGCCAACAGAGCAGTCACCCAAAGGGAAGGGAAGGAGGGACCGGGACAGAGGGAAAGAGAGAGGGAGGAGGGAGGGGCGAGGAAGTCGCAGCCCGCGAATGGTGAACGACGGAAACAACAACACCACAGACTGATGCTTTGATAGATGGATAGATGGATGCTTGCCACGGCAATCCTTCTGCCATGCACTCCATTCATATCCGTGGACTGGCCGTATTCGCAGCGTACAGGACATAGACGGCTACTGTAGAATCCACCACCCCCCGCTTACGACGGACGGTCCTTGTGAGCTAGTGTTGCGAGGCTTGGGACATGCAGGGCCGTGCCTGCCGAAAGCCGTGCCTGGCGGTCCCCAATCCCATCCCATCGTCCATGGTCCACGGCCATCCTCACTCTTCACTCTCGCACACCCTTCAGCCAGGCCATGTCAGACACGTCTCGTCCTACCCGTCGCCGTCGCTGTCCCCATTGCTGCTTTACGTCGCAGCTCTAGACTCCGCATCCAAAGCATGCGGCGGCCATGGACAGGAAGGCGCTCTTCTTCCCGTGGTACGTGGACTCGCTCTCCCTCTGCGTTCCCCTCATCCTGCCCCAAGCCTCACCCGACTCACACCCTACCCTACTATATCCTACTCCGCACCCTATAGCCTCCATAGCACTCGCTGACCAGCTGCTCCAGCGGCCTCCTTCTAGCATCTGCCTACCTGTCCACCTCCTACGATACCTCGTTCGCTTTTGACCGCCCGCTGCACACCGTCGCTGTCGTCTTACTACTCTCCGGTTTCGCCGTCGTTGTTCATGAAGCCTGGTTGTTGAGGACTCGCGAGCGACAACACCACACTCAACGCTATGTAGCAATTCCGCTGACGGACGGGAGTGGCCGGCCCCAAGGTGAAGAGATATGGATGGAGCCTTGCCGGGACGGCTTCGAGCGCTCGTGGAATATCAAAGCCGTTGGCGCCTTGCTGACAGGCCTGCTCTTTGCCGTCTGCGCGCGCATTGGACTATACTATCGGGTCATGAAGGATGTCGAGTGTAGCGGTCCTTCCGCCATGGTAAGGCCCGGATTCAAGGTTGCTTCAAAAGATGGTTTTTTTGCTGACGGTGACTAGGCATTTCTTCCTCTCGTCCTCGCTCTTTGTCACAGCATTCGCTATTCCAACCGCCGCCCGTATCCCGCTTGGAGCGCCGACCCCCGCCCCAAAACTCAACTCGAACGCGTGGTCAATTTTGTCTACGATTCCGGAACCCGCTATATCCTCCCCTCATTCTTGCTTTCCATCAGTAGCTACCTGACTATCTCTAAGACCAGCAGTCTCCGTTCCACTTACATTTGTCCCATTGCGAATTCCACTGCTTGGACGATTCCCAAATTGCAGTTTGTGGGCTTCCTGTTAGACTGTGTTATCGTGCAGGTTATGTACCGCTTGATAGACGATGGCCTTTTGGAAAATGATGATTCTACCATCCAGCTCAAAGATGGCACCTCAAACAACTCCCTCATTGGTTTGACTTTTATCGTAGGTTTTGTCCTGTCTTCTTTCCCTAGCGTAGTATCTCCCATTCCCGTGAACACAACTAAGTTACGTTTTGTGGTCTATCTAGGCATCGGCATTAGTTCTCGTTGTCGCTGGTATAGTGGTCTATGCGGCAATGCCAGAACACCGCGAGTGGATGCTCGCAACTCCTTCTGAATATCTCCTGAGTCTTTTGCGTTTGTCTTTAATGATACCCATTATGACGTTATGTTTCCTCACTTCTGTAAGTCATTTTGTATAATCTAGGCCCATCTAGTGGCCACTGCTAACAGAATGCAGGCACGGATGTACGGCGTTGTGAGCTCTGTACTCATTGCTGCATTTTCATCTGCATATATTGGCGTTCTTCGAGCACTTGGCACCGGCGTTTCTTATTCCTTTCCACCAAAACCCACCACTGGACTTGTCCTTTGTCTGACTCTACTCACCATTGCACTCATCCTCCACCTCGTTACCGACACGAATATCGAGACCCGGATCCGAACCAAAGTACCCGTACGCCTTGGCCGGAACCAAACGGCTACATTCGTCGCCATCCTCATTATCTTTTCCATCGGTGTGGCCGTCTATCGGTACCAAACGCCCGCTCCCGGACATCCGATTACGACGCTCATCGAACTTGCCGATCAGCAGCACGAACAGTGGGCATCACAAGCGCATCGGAGTAAATCATTAGCTGAAGCTGTGATACATTATCAAGAAAGATACAAGCGAGACCCGCCGCCTGGCTTTGATAAATGGTACGAGTTCGCGGTGGGCCGAAGTTCCGTCGTCATAGATGATTTCGACAACATTGAAGAAGACCTGGCACCTTTCTCGTCTCTCAGCCCGGCAGAGTTGCGACAGCGCACCGCTACTATTATCGTTAGCAATGGCGGTCTCGGCGGCCTTCACATTCGAGGAGGCAAGGCAGAGGTTCTTGCTGACATCCCCGCAACACACAAATGGATGATGGATGGCGCAGCTAGTATGATTTCGACCTTCGCCGAATTCCTTCCAGATATGTACCTCGCCATTAATCTCGATGATGAATGTCGAGTAGCGGTGCCATACGAGCAGCTAGAGGAAGCGTCGCGTAAACGTGAGGAATATTCGCTACAGAATGTATCAGAGCAGACGATCGACTTCAGCCCTGATCGCGCATCCAACTGGATCAATGTCGACGAACTCCCAAAAGGACCACATTTTTTCAATGATGCCCGCCTCAGGCCGTCATTCCAATCGCATGGATCCGTCGCCTGTCCTGCTGACTCCCACGCCCGAAAAGACCGACGATGGGATACAAGCACGTTTTGTTCCGTATGTGCTGCGCCTCATTCAATGGGCGCGTTTGTTGCCAATTGGTCTCTTTCGGCCAACCCATGCCATCAACCCGATCTCGCAAACCTCCACGGAATGCACCTCAGCCCTTCCGCATTGATGGGGACCCACGCTCTTGTGCCCGTCTTCAGTCAGAGCCGTGCGCCGGGCTATGCTGACATTCGATATCCCTCTCCCTGGAACTACATAGATAAGACCAAGTATGAGTTTGATGAAAAGTTTCCAGACCCACATTTTCTGAAAAAGGAAAACGTCCTTTTCTGGCGCGGTTCAACATCAGAGGGTCTCAGCACAACTGGAGTCTGGAAGGGCATGCTACGGCAAAGATTAGTGCACCTGCTCAATAACGAAACTAACCGTCAGCCAATACTTTTACCAAAGGGCGACCACAGTGACAACCTAGAATATGTCGTCGACTTCCCCGGCAACATTAAGAAACACCTGGAAACGAAAACAGACGTACGTTTTGTGAACGAGATCGTGCGTTGCGCCGGCCATGACTGCCGTGACCAAGCCAAAGAATTTGGCTTCGGAGAGACCATCGAATTCAAGCAACACTGGCGGTACCGCTACCTCTTTGATGCGGACGGCGCCGGTTTCTCTGGCCGCTTCATCCCTTTTCTCAAATCCAACTCGGTCGTCTTCAAAACAGCGCTTTTTCGCGAATGGTACGAAGGTCGCCTGATAGCGTGGAAGCATTTTGTGCCTGTGGACATGCGTTTGCATGACCTATTCTCCACGCTCGCGTACTTTGGCGGGTACGGACTACAGGACCGCGTCAAGAGGATGATGGAGCCGCGCGAAAAAGAAGCGGAAAGTATTGCCCGACAAGGCAAAGTTTGGACGGAGAAAGTGTTGCGAAAGGAAGATATGGAAGTATATATGTTTAGGCTCTTACTAGAGTGGGGGCGGTTGACGGACGATCGGAGGAGTGAGCTTGGGTTCAGGTTGGAGGGGAGAGCGCGAAAAGGTGTCGATAAGGAGTAAGTAAAAATAGGGTGTTGGATTCAGATTTTCTTGGGATCTTTTTTATTGGACTGGACTCGACACTTTTGCTTGTTTTTCATATTGGGCCAAGAGCTAAATCCGGGATTGACTACTATGGTGTGTGGGCTTCAACAAAAATTATCTTTTATAGGCCTCTATGGCAGATATTTATGAACTATATATATATTCAATTTTTTTTTTAACTATCTATTAGTTGCGGTTTTCAGCTTTTGATATTTTATACATCTTAGACCAAACTTAAAAAATACAGCAGGGTTCATAACAGGGGAAACCAGGCAAGAATAGTAACAGGCTGTTCACGCACATACTACTACTTTGTCCAGTCTAAAAGACATTCCCACTCACTGTTTCCCAAGTACTATTCATAGAGATTGCCCGACTCTCATATTTCCGCTCCCTACTTATTAGTTCTCTTTTTCCTTTTAGTGTGGTCTGGTTTTGTCTTGGGTAGATTCATTATGGTTAGGTTTTTCTTTCCGTGTGAGAAGAAGAAGAAGAAGAAGGCGGGTGAAATTAATAGTGGTGGGGTCCTTGTGTGGATAATATGTGGTGGTCTGTTGTTAGCTGGTGGTCGTTCGTGACTTGTTTCGGAGGGGGTAGGTAAGGAAAGAGGAGCTTGGAATCAAGACGGTTGGTTTCACATGGTATGCGGCTTGAGGAATAAGAGAGGAGCGAATTAAGATGTGAGGTGAAGGCGGAGTAAAATGCTTGCACATTAATGCATGAGATCAAATGTAAATAAATAGCAAATATGAAAAAGTGCGCTAAGATCATTCTCACTCATTTCATTTACAATAGCCGTTTCTATAGTTCTATAGATCTCCTTCACTGTAACTGGTCCAAATATCTAATCAACCTGCTTCTTGCCATCGCCCCAACTGGGCGCGATCCCACTACATATATTCACATATGCATCCCACCTCTTCATCTGCTTCACCAAATCTTCACTCCCTTCCCCCTGGACTCCAATTACGGTGCTTCCTCCCCACTTACTCTGATCCCACCCCTGAATCACACCCTCCGTAGTCCAAAACATGGTCCACTGCCCACCCGGCAAATTCCACATTCCCCTCGCCCGCTCCTGATACCATTTATTGACCGGATTACTTGTGCGCGATCGCCATATTAAGCCATTAGGAAAACACGTTCGTGTGAGAGCGGCCCAAACAATGTCTGAGACACCGCCGGAGCCCTGGGATGATGTGAGGACGGCGAATTTATCCAGGTAGGGGATCCAATAGGGGGAGTCTGATGGTGGGGGTTGTGATGTATGGAACGGGGAAGAGAAAGGAGTGGGTTCTAGTGATGGATTCAGGTTTGGATTTGGGGAGGTATCGGATGTGGAGAGTAATGATGGAGTTTCCCATGTGCAGATTGCGCCACCCTCGTAGTCTCCTGCGATAATGACACCAGCAACACGGCCGCGGATGCGGTCGAGGTAGTGTTTTGGGTCGAGTTTGCGGCGGAATGAGTCTTCGATTAGAGCAACGAGTTTGGGGAAGTTAATTCGTGGGTCGTCGGATAATTCGATGCTGGGGTTGGATGGGGAGGGCGGTTGCCAGCCTCCTGAGGCTAAGGGATCGGGTATCATAGTGAGAGGTATGCCCTTTTTGAGAAATGTTACTGGGTTGGGCGCTGTTTTCAACAGCGGTCGGCTAATAGGATTGGTGGGCAATGAAGATGAGATCATGGGTCTGTCGGTCAGGAGGTTGTGTATAAGCGGGTTCTTCAATGGCTCAGTCTGTACATCTGAACTTCCAGGGGCTGCCTGTGTGGCAGCTTGTAAGGGAGTGAGAATGAGTCCCGATGAAGACGGCGGCAGAAGTTTCAACGCTCGCTGAACTACATCAAGATTCTTTGAATGTCGTGCTGGCGCTGCATTCTCAGGCAACCTCGGACTAGGAGGGTCCGGGAAGAAAGCGAACTCCGTCTCAACAAATTTAGAAAAGGGGTTGCTATATGCTGGCGAGCTAAAGCTGTCTACCTTGGGTTTTGGTGCCGTATAAGACGATAACTGTTGAAGTTCCTGTTGGATATCCTTGTATTCGGCTTCTAAATTGATAAAGGCATGTGCACCGTCCGACCGATTCTGAGAAGGAATGCCTCCAAGTGGATCGAGAATAATAATCCGGTCTAGAGCAGGTATGTCCGAAGTAACAATGTTGCCGGCACGGATGTCTTCGTTTGAGCCTTGCTGACTATGTTCACTCTGGCTAGAAATTCCAGCGAACTCACGAGTCAATGCTAAAAGAACGTCGTCCGCCTGAACTCTGACCTTTTTCATCTCTCCATCATATGCGACTGGTGGTATGACTGGAATTATGCCTTCATCAATAGGTGGAAAGAGCAAATGGTTATCCTTAACATGTACACCCCCTCGTACCTGGACCGTACTAGGGATATTGGTGTCGACTTTGGAATAACCCAAAACGTGCTCAACTTCAAATGCTCCTGGCTCATTGTGTGCTTCTAGAGCGGTGACAAGTCGGGCAGCTTGCTCCCTGACCATCTTTTCCCAGCGCGAGGTAATCTCAAGGGTGTTAGAGTCTGCATGCTCATCACAGTCGACTACCACAGCAATACTCAGGCCTAGCTGAGCCATCTGACTTAGCGTGAGAGCAATGCCCCCGATGGTCTTGTCATCTAAACTTTGAGGCTGTCTGAGCTTGACCAATGCCAAGTGCAGTGGCTCCGGGTTCAGGTTTGCTCCATATTTCTCCTCTGGCGACTCATCTCGGGTGAATACCGTGGGCTCATACAAAGTCCCAAGATTGACGCCTGTCCGCGTCATCTGCCAATCGTTATGCGCAATCTTGTTTGCGGGTTGGCGAACATTTGGGGGAGCGGCGGAGTTGTTCTTTTTCTGAGCTTTTGGGGTATCGAAATGTTTGAGGAAGTTTCTTGCATCGCGCTTGCCCGGCGATTCCTTGAGCAGGCGGGTCAATTGGTCGCGTTGGGCGCGCTGGCGTTCTTTGGCCGAGCTCGAAGCCTTGCGGACATAGCGAGGCGGTGAAATGGAAGAAGTCGGTGAGGGCAGAGATATGCTCGTTGAAAAAGGTGCCCGAGAATTTCGGTCGTGGATAGAGTCGATGTTATCGTATCTGAGGAGTGCCTGTTACCATACGTCAGCCCGCCGTGGTTGTGTAACTGGAGTTGCCGCGGTGGATAGGTGTTGCTGCAGGTGAGTCAAATGTAGGGAAACTGAAAAGAGTCTTGACCTTTTTGGAAGCATTGGGCAGGCTCCTGGCCGGAGCTTTGCAGCTGGTGAACATTCTTCATGCTACCGTGTAAATGTGCATTGGGTAGTGGGATCAGAAGTGGGAGGGGGAAAGGAAGGGATAAATTCAGACTACGGGCTTCGTGTTGGGCGTGCTCGTGATTGATAGCTTGTGGCTGCCACCTGCATTATTTTCCCTCACTGGGAGCTTTGACAGGCAAGAGCTAATCGATAAAAACGTCATTTAACCGACATCGGCCCGGGCGCTGTTGCTCTTTCCGATCTCCGAGGCCATTACAATGCATGACACTTGCGGCAAGTGCAGACGGTGCAGTTACCCTTGTTAGACATCGTAAACATCACCATTTGGAACTACATCTGTCAGAACCACCAGTACACACTTCAAACACCACTTCACTCACCAAACCACCTACAATTCGCCGCAATCGTTTCTAAACAAACCAATACTCTCATCATGGCACCCCAACTCGCGTGGATCGGCCTCGGAAACATGGGAAGGGTAAGAATAGCCGGGATCCGCATCATCCCACTTTCACCTACCCACTCACCCTCACCCACCCTCTGCAGCAACGTTAATGTTAACGCGGCCGCCAGGGCATGTGCAAGAATCTAGTCGAAAAGGGCAGTCTAGACAAGCCGCTGATCCTCTACAACCGCACCAGGAAGCGAGCAGACGACCTCGCAGCCCAGCTTGGCACCGACAAGACCAAAGTCGTCTCTACCGTCAACGACGTTGTCAAGGAAGCAGACATTATCTTCATCTGTTTAGCAGATGACGCTGCCGTCAATGGCGCCGTCAATACCATCCTTCAAGAAAATCCCGAGGGGAAGCTGATTGTAGACGCGAGCACAGTCCATCCAGACACAACCAATGCGCTTGAGAAGCGACTGACGGCAAAGGGTGCCGAATTTGTAGGCATGCCTGGTACGTAAGACATATATACATCCCCTATTTCATCCCGTCTCTTTTCTTCATGGCCCTCCATTAAAATAACCCAGCTGACCAGTCAAAATCCAGTCTTTGGCGCCCCCGCAATGGCAGACTTGGGAAACCTCGTCTGCGTCCTCGCCGGCGCCAGCCACTCTGTAGAAAAAGTAAAACCATACACTAAAGGTGTCATGGGCCGTGCCGATATCGACTTCAGCAACCAGCCAGCCGGAAAGTCCACATTACTAAAGATCATCGGCAACACGTTCATTCTCAACATGTGTGAAATCCTGTCAGAGGGTCACGTGCTGGCCGAGAAGACGGGCCTTGGTAATGAAAATTTGCATAGTTTTCTGGAAACCATGTTTCCCGGCCCGTATGCGGCGTATTCGAAGAGGATGGTTGAGGGGGATTATTATCAGAGGGAGGAGCCACTGTTCCATGTGGATCTTGCAAGGAAGGATGCTAGGCATGCAATGGATTTGGCAAAAACACATGGTTGCAGCGTCCCGGCTCTTCACGTGGCAGACGGGCATTTGGTCAAAGTGAAAGAGCACTTGGGGGATAAGGGTGACATACCTAGTATCTATGGCGCTGTGCGCAAAGAGAGCGGATTAAAATTTGAAAATAAAGATTAACATGTCATAAAGCAGTGGTAGAGATAGATTTGATAGAGCTTCAGGCCAGGCCCCAAGAATCAATCACACTTTGTTTCTTGATCAGAGAAAATACAACTACGCACAGTCCAACTGCGTTCAATACTCACAAACTCGGAGTCTTCCTGCATTTTGAATCGTCAAATCTCTCTATATTAAGCACCCTCACTACGAAAACAAACAGCACGCAGCGCAGCATGTCAAATTAAACGTAGACGTTGAGGTCTATTCATCTAGTCTTGTATCTAGCGTAGCGATGTCCAGGAGGAAACGATCGCATGCATGCATGCATCTTTCGTATGCCTGAAAACAAAATCAAATGCTCCTTTCCGTTCTTTTCCACTAGCACTTCCGATTCCCATATTGGAAATCGAAGTGAGATATAAAAAACCAAAGAACTCCATGCTGCCTCATACTGTATGTCTGTTGAATCTATGCATGCATGCATCCCGTCAATCGTTGAGATAGAACGAACGCCCTGTCAAAAGCTTTTCGTGTTGAAGAAACGTAATCCCATCAATCCATCCATCTTTTCTCATTTAATTATAAGCTATTACCTCATTTAGAATTTACTTTTTCCCTTTTCCTTTTGCTCTATTTATGCACCATCCACGTCAACAGATCCACCTTAGTCACCACCCCCACCGCCCTCAACTCGCCCTTCCCCTCATCACCTACCCTCTCCGTAACAACTGCCGCACTATTCCACTCGAAGAACTTATTGAGATCCGAGAGTTTCGTATCCCTTGTGATTTCCACGAATTCCCTTCGACTTCCTTTCTTCTTGCCCTCGCCGCTGCCTTCGCCGTCAAGATGCAGACGACCAAGATCAGTGACGACTTCGTTGAGCTTGCGGAAATCAAACATTACGTCCTCGACCTTGGATTTCGGGGTTGCGCGGCCGGACGCGATGTAGCTGAGGAGATTGCCTAGAGTGACGATGCCAACGAGTTTGGGTTTTCCAGACGAGCGGTAGTGGGAGACGGGGAGCTGGTCGAAGCCCTTTTCGCGCATGGTTTCAATGGCCTCGGAGCAAGGGGAGTTAGTGGGAATGGTGGTTACGGGTTTGAGGCGGAGGGAGGCTATGGTGGCACCGTGGAAGGTGTCGGATTTGGTGGTGGAGAGGCGTCTTTGGATTGGAGAGTTGGGTGTTTCTGGTGGTGATGGTGGGAGTAAGTCGTTCGCGGCGAGCCAATCGTCGTCGGCGAACTGAGTGTCGAGTTAGGATGTATTCTGGATGTGACAGGAGTAGAAATATGAAAAATTACTCACTTTGCTGAGATAGCTCCTAATCGAATCGGGAAGAACGACCACAACAACATCATCCTTGCCGAGATTGAGCTCCTTGACAGCCCTCACCATGGCATCCATGGCGCTCCCAGAACTTCCACCGCATAGAATACCTTCTTCGGCAATTAGCCTCCTGGCATACTGGAAGCTTGCCCTATCGTCGGTCTTATACCACTTGTCTACAACCTGCTGGTCCAGGACATCAGGAATGAAGTCATATCCAATCCCCTCAACTTTATATCCCTCATTCTTGTGCTCGTCATTCAATGACTCGGGAAGTGCAAGAATACTTCCTTGCGGATCCGCGGCCACGATTTTAACGTCTTGCTTGTGTTTACGGAGGCCTCTCGCGAGTCCGGTGATCGTGCCACCGGTGCCTGCACCAGCGACTAAGCAAGTGATCTTGCCCTCTGTCTGCGTCCAAACCTCCTCGGCGGTACCATACTCGTGCGCAAGAGGGTTATCCGGATTTGAGTACTGATCCAGAATGTGGGCATTTGGAAGTTCTTTCTGTAGCCTCCGAGCAACTCCAATGTGACTCTCCGGACTATCCCATGCCGCACTGGTCGGTGTCCTGATGATTTCCGCACCCAGTGCCTTTAACACGGCCACCTTTTCCGGGCTCATTTTCTCGGGTAGTGTGATAATGGTCCTGTATCCCTTCACAGCACCGACCAGCGCCAATCCAATTCCCGTGTTGCCAGAAGTAGGCTCAATCAGCGTATCGCCGGGTTTGATGCGACCTGAACGCTCGGCTTCTTCGATCATGCGTAGGGCAATGCGGTCTTTGACACTGCCGCCGGCGTTGAACATTTCGAGTTTTGCGTATACGGTCGCCTCGATGCCCAGAGATTGAGGGATCTTGTTCAGACGCACGAGAGGCGTGTTGCCGATTTGCTGCGTTATGCTGTCCATCACAACAGGTGGGATGGCGGGGCGGGTTTTGGTAGACATGATGGAAGTTACAGACTGCTGTTCGGGGGCGTGGAAGGATGACGACAAGGTTTTGAGAGGGAAAATGAGAGACTGAGGAGGCGCCGGAAAGAAAGAAAAAAAAAAAACACCTCGGCCAGCAAAAGGTTGGAAAGGTGATTAATGTCGTGATTGTTCTAGACGACGTTAGCTAATGCCGCGGTCAGAAAAACGTCAAACCAGACGTAAAACCGCCACTAGCCGGGCTGTTTACGCTAAACTGCATCGAGTCACAGGCACGTGTTGATGACATTCACTGCTCTCATCCTGGTGTGCATCATTTGGTGAACCGCTTGGCTCACTTGGCCCCACCACGACTTCAGTCTCCACTCTCCTCCCGCTATCTCTCCATCATCTCGCCAAAACCTGTATGCGCTGCAGATGTGCCTGGGACCCGCTCGATTGGACGGAAACACAAAGATGCACTCTTCAATATCCGCGAGATTGCCAGATTGCGCAACCGGCACTTGAGGCTTAACTGCCGACAGCCCAGGCACATTACAGCACATTACAGCACATTACAGCACATTACAGCACCAGGCAACGCAATAATAACGGCACCCATTCCCACCAGCTCGCTCCCGGGTCGCATTCCGACTGAAGCGATATACGGATATTTGTGTCGAATCTAAGTATAATTTGACCGGCCTGCATCTGCATCGAGTCCTGGCTTCCACCATCCTTCGCGTGCCTGGAGAATGCAACGCTTTACCATGGTAGTTTCTTGCGCTGTGCGTATGCAGGCAAATATAGGCGCGGAACCGGTAGAAGAAATCTGCAGCCGGCTGGATTCTGGGGATCGAGTCCGTACGGCACCTCGTATTGCGACCTATTATTGCCGTAATTAGCGATGATGAAATGTTGACATGTTTTCGATTGAGCCTGGGGCCTCTTATCCGACCGACAGTGGTCTACTGCACGAGGAGGGAGGGATGAAAGGGTAAGAGAAGCCAGTGGGATGGGGAATATATCCTAGTAAACGCCGAATCCTCGTTCCGTCTAATGCATGTTTGGCCTTGCCTTGTCTGCTGTTGTCTCTACACCTATTACCTAGTTGGTTTGCGCCCCAGTCTCCTTTCTGCTTGCACTTTGCACCCCTGGCCACCCCCATCCTCCACCATCTCTGGCACACGGGCACACCCACGTCTCCCACAACTCCCGCTTATTCCTGCCTTAGGCGCGCACTCCCACTCCATCTAGGCACCTGGCACCTACTGTACGTACATACCTAGCTGAAGCACCCTGCTCGGCACGCCTTTCGCCAATATACCACCTCCCTGCTAAACGGACTTTCCCCTCCACCCACCGCCGTATCAAGCCCACCAACTCCGGTCAACCCACACACCCACAGCAGCAACAACAACAACGGCCCCTCTTTTCCTGCCGATAAGCCCAAGACACCTCTACTGCCGCCAGAAAAACAATAAACTAGGTCAAGCTAAAGCACTTTTGTGAATACCGATATCAGAACACCACGGAACATGGACCAGCCCTTTATCCACCGATCAACACCGCTTACCCGCTTCCCCCTGCCCAGATAACTCGAACCGGCTGTCTACAGCTAGCAAAGAGGCTCGGAAGGGACGGAGCCTTTCCTAGCTCGGAGATTCAGGATTACGCTCGGAGGGGGCCCTTGATCTCATCCCATCTCACCCCCTTCCCGAGTAGCCGGTAACCCCTCAGCCATAAGCCCTGCCCATGAGCTGGGCTGGGTCAGCGTCTATCTCTGTGAGCTGTGGGCTGTGTGATATATCAAGCCTGCCGACACGAAGAGACGGGGGTGACGGTGGGGATTCGTGACCAGGGCTCATCACACTATTACGTCGTCGGGCTGATGTGATGCTCCGGCGTGAACAACTACCTAGGGAGGCATATGGCACAAGCAAAGATTGACATCCACCCACGCTTGACCACGCTTGACCACCTTTCCCCATTCCCTCCCACGCCGTCGTAAAGCACCGGACGCCGCACCCGTCATTCGAGTCAGTCAGAAACCCAGTGGATTTTCGGGACCAGGGCAAGCCGCCGTCAGCTTACCCTCCCCTCACCGTTTGGCTCCTATGGCGTCCGTACGTGCATGCCGCCCGCCTCGCCTCGAATCGCCCGCGCTGCAAAGGGACTGTATTGCTCCTAAATGCACCTGTAAAGTCGCGGCGAAGCCGCCGCTCCCGAAGAAATAAAAATGCCTTGCTGCTGTGCCATGGACAACAAGGTTCGGCCCGAGATAATCGCTGTCCGGCGTCCTTCCTTTCCATCCTTTTGCACGCGACACGCGCGAGTACGCCACCCGTTCGCATGCCGGTAGGGTTCGGTATGGAATCCTTCTTCCTCTAATTGTGTACCCACTCCCATTCGGCTTGAGAAGTCCGTACGAACCACCACCCTGTCCCTTCCCCATAGCGCACCTCTGTCCTGTGACTCGTTGATACCGGACCGAGATGTGGCCGACAGAAACACTAGCTGGAACCAAAGCAACCAGGAAGAAGAGACGAAGTGCAGTGAGAGTGCTGATGGGCTTGGGATGCCTTAGTCTAGTAGTTAGCAGTCTAGTGGCGGCCTGGTAGGGCTGACCAGCGGACGGACCATGAGTGGGTCGCCGTTCAGCCCTGCCCACAGGTGAGCATGCACATGTGAGTACTTACTGAAAACCGAGTCGGATCATCGCCAGCGCCAGCGCCAATGCACATTCCAACGTGTCGCTACATGCAGAAAGGATACGGACGCGGCGCCCTTGCAAGTGTGCCTGTCGAATGCCCTCGGCAGCCCCGAATCCGGGAGACGAAAGCGTACAGCAAATGCGCGCGCAGCCATGGTGGTGCCTGCTCATGCCAAAGCAGTGAGGCCCGCCTTTGCACATCTCTTCGCGCAATCGGTATGGACGAGGTCATCATGGTCATGCTCTCTCGCAGCCAACCTACCAAAAGGAGCAAAAAATCGAGCAACAAATGACCTTCACTGGAACCAGGATCGTGGGTCAGACATGCGGTGTAATACCCAGCTCATAGGAAGCTGGCTTGGTCCTTGATTCGACACGAGAGAACCCTGAATAACTAAGTTTCCCAGGGTTCACATCAAACTCTAGTCAGCCTGCGTCCCTTCCAAACCCAACCCATTTCTAATCCCCGACCGAGGCCTTTTCCCGAAGTAGACAGCTGGCTGTGCAGACACGTCGCCGAGGCCGCAAAGACTATGCTCAATGCAGGTCTGTTGTCCCAACACTGTGGGATTGTCTTTGCCCATATGTACGGCTTACCACGCCCTGCGGATTGCGGATTTAATGGATGATGCCTCAGGAACTCGCCTCGGCAGTCATGAAGAACGGGGACGTGCAAAGCAGTTCGCAATAACTGCCGCATGGCATGCACGATGAGGGAATTACGCCTGCCACACTTTTGGTTCGACGCGTCGTGCTGTGGCTCATGCCCAACTTCTTCATAGATGCTCAGCGATCCACTGCCACCACGCCTTGACGTCTGCGCCCTCAGCACCGATAACATTACCACCAACAACATGCACACTGCACCCTACCTCCTCCATCATCCTGAACTCAAAGGAGCCCTCCCCACCCTCACCAAGCCATTCCCTCTCCTCGTCTAGCCCGTCATCTTGATCCCCAAGCGCAGCGCCTGAATCCTTGAGAGCCTTTGCCCGACTAGCTCGGACCTCTGTGATGCCCTTTTCCAGCTGCCTTTTGACTAGATTAGCAGGTAGTGCTGTGAAGAGATCTTCCTTGTTTCCTGCGACAAGGACGGGGATTTCCTTGGGCCCTTTGCTCGTTTTCGCGCTCGTATATCGCTTTTGTAGGGTGAGCAATATATCGTGCAAGTACCCTGCAGCTTCGCTCAGACCCGCATCTTCGGAGAGTGCGGCTGCATCGACGACGAAGATGATGCCACGAATGTGTGTGGGATTTGCGAGTTGGCTCGTTGCAAAATGGCGCAGCTTGCCGTGGCCAGGTGTATCGAGGAGTAAGAAACGACGCGCGCGTTCGTAGGATGGGTCGCCTGGGGAGCGAAACGAGACGGAGGCGGGCGCGAAGGGCTCGGGAAGGGTTGCAGAGATGGTAAGTGGGGTGGTAGACGTGTGTGTCTGGGGGAGCGAGGTAGATTTGCGTTCGGACTGTTTTTGCCCCAGATGTTAGCTGCTGCACTCTGAATCTGAATCTATCTTATCTCTCATGCATGAACATGACAGACAGACGTGCCACACACGTACCGAAGTCGCAAAAGCAGTTTTCCCACCGCCGCTAGGGCCTGCGAGGAGGAAGGCGGGGAGGTCGACGGGGGTGGCTTTGCGGTAGAGGAATTGGTGGAGGAGGATGGGCAGCGTGATTGTTAAGAAGAGCGTGAGGGCGATGGTCCAGAGGTTTGGGGCGAAGGCTGCTGTGAGCCAGCTGTCTTGATCGTACCACGCCATGGGCTGTTCCTGCTCCTGTTCCTGTTCGATGGGGATGTCGCTGTCGGTTGCAGACTTTGTGGGTGCAGACGCAGATGGAGATGTGGACAAGTTGTGTTGTTGTGAGGATTAAGTTTTGCCAGCGCCGGTTTGCGGATTGCGGTTTGCGGGGAGCCTTCGGGACGATCCCGTAGCGCAGCCAGCTCGGACAAGACAAGGCTAGTCTACTGTAGTCTAACCTAACGCCAACAACAGGTGGAAAATGACCATAACAAAAAAAAACAGCTCGAGCTTCCTTTCACCTCATCAGTTCCCGTTCAGAGGCATCCAGAGGACGCGGTGTCATCAAGGTACTTTTCCCCCGCTGCGCATGACATCAGAGGGCTGATCCCGCTTTGCTGGGAATTTTTTTTTTCTCACGGTCTTTCCACCTCCCTAGCGGACGCGGGTGGAGCGTCCAAGTCCGGTGATGGGCTGCCGCTTCGCTCCCCTGCACCATGCATCTAACGACACGACACGGCTCGCAATCGCTCATGACTCGCGCACTTGCAGCGCAGCTAGCAACGCGCTGCAGGACATACTTGTAATTAAACGGAGCTACATGCCAGCTAGACGAGCTAGCTGGCTGCACTAAATAAGGTAAAAATGACGATGGGGCGCCTCCTGCATTTCATTTTTAGTTTTTCACACAAAGACTAAGAAAAAGCTATCTCAAAATGGACTTTTTTTCTGTATAAAGGGGCAACTATATAATTATACAATTGGACAACGCAGGGCCACACCATCATTCATTAGCCGCAACTGGGGTTTGTTCATCAACCAATCCACCACATACGCCCAGCTCTTTCTTGGCTAATTCTTCCGCTCAATCTCCGTAATATCGTGCCAGTTCCAGCTCCAGTTCCAGCTCCAGTTCCAGCCCCCAGCCCTAGCAACCCCACCACTACAAGCCCCAGCCTCAACATAAGAAAAGCAACCACAAAAGAGGAGACAAGGAAATCCGTGGCCCATAACCCATGACTCATACAACCGTAAGCGCGACCATCTCTCACCACAGAAGGAGGAGATAGGCTCAGCATGAAGAAAAAGGGTGCAAAGGGTATGAACCAACCGACCGTACCGTACCATCCTGACCCACACCCAGTATTTTGAACTCATATGCTCCATGCACACAATGCACAAGCTGGAAAAATTTCTGATTCCCATTTCGCATATCCCAATCGCCCTAAAGCGATCAAAGAAAAACCATCTTCCGTGACAAGTTGGGGTTTCTTTGCAAAGCCGAAGAGGGGGAGAAGAAAAGGGAGGTAAAAGGCACCATAACACCGATATTTTCGCATTTCCATTTCCCATTGCATCTGATGCACACATGAAATAGCCATTGATAAAAAAGGAAACGAACACACGTTGATAAGAGAGACATTAAGAACTGGCAAAAATACGAGACACCGAAACAGTTAAAGGAAAGGGGTTATAAGTCGCTCATGCAGGTCATAATGGGGTCATGACAAGATGCGGAAGCGCTTGGTGATAGAATAAAACATGCTCGTGGGGTGAACAAGTAAAACGAGGGGAGGGGGGAGGGTTAAAAGGCATGACGCTATGCTTTGAGTTTGCAACGGAGCCCCGGATCAAGGCGACCAAGCCCGTGATGATGTGTGTCGTGGTGGAGGGTTGCCCGCCGGATGTTGAGGTGTACAGATTCCAAATCCGGTAGGACGCTAAACGTTTCATCATGACGGCTTGCTTAAGAGACCTTCATTATTGCCTCTTATGCGCTTCTTCCACACCCCGCACGCTTGATCCTTGCTCCATACTTAAGTTGTCTTGTTATGCTGTGAGCAATGGCGTCCGTGCGTGGTTCGCTCGCGGGGATGCTTGTGATTGGCCACGAGCGGCCCAAAGTCGAAAGGACTGCGCGCAATACTCGAAGGAATTAAGATATAAGTGTAGTTAACATAATTTGCCCCGGTCTCGGAGTGTGCGTTGTTAAAATATGCTTTGAGTGAGTGGGCTATTCGTCTTGTTGCAGTGCAGCCCCGCTGTTTTGCTGGAGAACCGTGTCCAGGTTCAGCTGTCGCTTGCGCCGTCCTGGAGAGAGAGCTGAAAAAAGCGCATGGCCTGAACAAGAACAAACCGGTCACCAGATGACAAATGCTGAGCTTGTGCCGGTTGTCTCAATCAGTAGCCTGCGTGTGCATGTACGTCTGGGTAATACCCGCGACTCGTCTCCATTCCCTGGTACCTCCCACAGCCTCCGACTTGCCAACCGGTGGCAATAGCTGCAGGTCCAGGGAACTCTTCTTTGATCCTGCGCTCGGGCAGAGGAAGGCTGTGCTCTACTTTGGGTGGCACGTTCTCGTAGATCGGAGCCGGATAGTATTGATAGTCGCTATGTGCATCCATCATCTTACTATCCTCCTCGTCAACCATGTGTTGGTCTCCAACCAATCCTTCGACGGGCCCACCGCTCAATGAGCTTGCAGAGCTTACAGAGTGGCTCCCAACGGGGCTGGGATCAAGAGAGTATGTTGTTCCTCCTCTGTACATGCCTCCGCCCATCCCCGTTGCGCCACCTCCTGACATGCCATTGCTATAGCCTTGATATGATGACGGCCTGCCGTTCTGATTGATGCTATGGGGTCCGGGATTTCCGAGGCCTGAGCCTCCACCGCCTCTCGATGTACCAGAGTTGTGTGGCCCTTCGTTCGAATAGTGGCTGGGGGACCGGCCTCGGACAACGACGGGATGCGACGACCGGGCAGCGACCTTGACCCAGCGAGGGTTCTCGTCCCGAGGATTCTGGATGTTCGCCCAGAGCTCAACAATCAGATGATAATACTGTTGTTGCGCTCGACGCTTCCCGTTATTTGCTGTAGCAGATTTGAACTGTATACGTTCAAATGCGTGCTGGGAGTTGCTGTTTGCATGGCTTGTGGGGGAATACTGTTGAGTGGCATCGGGCTCGTTTTGAAGGGGCAGTAAAGGCCCTGCTATCGTGGAAGACTGATGAAAGCTGTTAAGGGCGTACCCACCGTGCTCATGACTCTTCCCAGGTGGCGTTGGGGCTAACAGCTCCTTCTTCATGGGAAGCTGTGGCCCTTTGTCTCTTTTGGGAGTATGTTGTATCAGCTCGATGCTTTTCCCTGCCGTGCCGTCTACGGCTGCAGCGAGTGACACCGCCATTGATTGAATCTGCTCTTGCACCTTGCTGTTTCCTTGGTCGAGGTAGAGACGTGCGTTGGGAATCCAAGGTGCGAGGCCAAAGGATACATTGACAGAGAAATAGTTCCGTCGGTAACACGTCCAGATATGGTCAGGGGACAAGAAGAATCCCTTCTCAATCTTGGCTTCAATGTTGGGTACAACAGTTGTACCTTCACAGGTAATGGTGCAATAGTTTTCCTGTGCGTTAAAAGGTGGCGTTTCGGTCTGCTGTCGATCGGACGGATACATAATGGCGCCACTTCCATAGCCGACCGAGTTTGGCAGAGGCATGGTAGTGGGTAATACGCTTCTTGGAGTGTCAGGCAATGAGCTGTAACGAGAAAGGTCGTGTCGAGGAGACAAGGTGTGTGGATGGCGATGAAGACCAGGCGTCGTTGTTGTATAGTTATCTCTGGCCGATGTACCCAAGGACGGTGACACGGGATTGCCCATCCCTGGTGATCGTGCCGGGGGTAACATTGTCGACGATGAAGAATCAGTTCTACGTGTAGCTGTCAGTTGTCACGCCTCAACGTCATGTTTGACAAGTACGAATGCGCCACGAAATGGGTACCTACATGGCTGACATCCGGCGATTTGACATGGTACTGAAAGCACTGCCGTAAGAAGAGTTGGAGTAGATGTTGTTTGCTGCCAGTGAGTATTGATTAGAATAGTTGGTGGCTGCAGTCGGAGGAAAAGGTGAGTAGGCTAATGCCGACGAGGCGTTGGAACTGGGGGAGGTGGAAATAGATCCAGACCCTGAGTCGGAGAGGGCTGTAGCGGACTGGTAACTACAGAAGCGAGTTAGTCTACCCAACAAAACAATGCTAATCGGCAGGAGAGATGACAACGACAGCGATGTGTAACCAAGAAGTAGGGTGGCACAGTATAAGTTGTCAACTGGGACAGGGACGATAGCATTACCGCCAGGCTTGTCGTGTGATCAATGTGACAGACCGGCCTGCTGGTAGAGCGAGGTGCGCCATGCATTTGGAACGTGTGCGACGGGAGAGGCGACGAAGGACATGACGACGTGTTTCTATCAGCAGTGGTGGAGGCCAGAGCTTGGGCAGCACCAGGCGAAGAGGCGTCGAGGACAGGCGGGAAGTGGGCTGGGGGGATAGGGTAGGGGCAGAGGGCAGGGCAGAGGACAGGACAGGGCAGGGCAAGGCAGGGCAAGGCAACACTTGCGGAGCCCGCCCATGCCAGACCGGAATGCAGAGGGGCCAATAAGAGGGATTACTTACGCAGCGTCGGGACGGTGAGCACTGTAACGGCTTGGAATCGAACTGAGCGCCGCTGAATGGCTTAGGGTCCCGTCGCGCCGAAGCTGATCGGGAACGCCAGCTGCAAAGGAGCTATGATGTGCATGAGCACCAATCTGATTGATGCATTCTTGCTCCGAAGAGAAGGGGATGTCCGATGCCAATGGCAGAGGGGTTTGAAGCACTGCTTATGCTGCACGTCAGCCAAT
This sequence comes from Acrocalymma vagum, assembly GCA_028476805.1. Taxonomy (NCBI): domain Eukaryota; kingdom Fungi; phylum Ascomycota; class Dothideomycetes; order Pleosporales; family Acrocalymmaceae; genus Acrocalymma; species Acrocalymma vagum. The sequence continues at coordinate 41,360 of JAQGEP010000073.1, forward strand.
CAATCCGAGCCAGACGGGCGCTGTTGAACAAGGTGTGGGACAAAAACGGACAACGTGCACCCGTGGGCAATGGACGGGCAAGAGTCGAGAGAAGCGCGCGTGGGACTGCGTTGTACAAATGCTCCGCGATCGGGTGGCCGGCGAGGCGTGCAAGAGTGCACTACAGGTGCAGGAGAGCAAAAGGCCACAGACCCACAGTGTGTAGCAATAAACAGAGGGAGGAGAGGAAGTGTGGTGCGGGAATCGATATAAATGAGAAGGCGGGCGGAATGTGGGTTTTGTGGAAGTGGAAGAATGCGGAGAAGGACGCCAGTTTATGGCTGGACGGAGAGGACAGGCAGTGCGCGTGGAGGGCGAAGGGTTTGTGCATCTCGCAGGGGCTGGCATATGTGTTTAAGGCTGACTTACCTTGGTTCATTATTGCAGCAGCAATAGAAGCAGCGGCAGCAGCAGCAGCAGGAGAAAAGCGGCGGCGCTCCTATAATGCCCGGTTCGGCGCAGGGTCGATGTGAGTGACGAGCAGGCTTCCTGTTCGAGGAAGCGGTAAGAATTGACTTGGGGTTAGGAGAGCAGCCTTGGGCGAATCTTACTCTTCTCACTGCTCCTACTGTACTCGAGACTCGAGCTCGTACTCAGACTCAGGACTAGGGACTACGCCGCGGACGTAGACCACCAAGACAAGACTCACAAGCCAGCAAGAGGCCCTCTAATCGACTCCTCCTCCACGAGAGATAAATCCGGCGCGCTGGGTCCGCAGTCAAACGGCGCCGGCAGTGGCGAGCGTCCTGGTCGCTGACGGTCGCTGTTGGTTTGCTGGCCGCCGGTGCTCGAGTTCCCGCTCGCCGTCTCGCGGGCGCGGTTCGCAATTGAAGGCGTTTGGGGTGCGGGCCCAAGCTCGAATGGATGCTCAGAGCTTTGCAGACCTTGCAGACACTTGCGCAGTAAAGGCTCTGGACGGCCTTGGACTCTTAGTCGACTGCCGTTGTTGGCTCGCTTCAAGGGAGTCGGGGGCGGTTTAGCCGGCAGGGGAACGCGATCCTCGATTAGCTGCCGCTGCGCGGTGATGGTGGCTGCGAATCCTGCCTGGCGCGGGCTGTCGTCAATGCTGATGCTGGCCTGCTTTGCTTTGCTGAAGGAGTGCGGCCCTGGTCAACTGGCACCGCAACAATGCGCACTTTATCCAGCAGATTGGGTTCGCCTTCGTCTCGCTCGTGAAATGCGTCGTCGGCGTGGGTGTGCTTCTTGCTCACTGCGCCGGCATACGCACTCTGTCGCAAAGCTTAGCTGATGGACTGGACGGATCGCTGGGGGCAAAACTTTGGGAAAGGTAAGCAAAGTTGCTCAGGTAGGTGACCGCAAGTGACAAAAACAGCAAAAAAGTACCTACTGTCGTCTCAAAAGGGCTTGCAGTTCACCGTCTTCTCGTCGGTTGATGTGCTCTCTTCCCTCTGCGGCCCGGCTGCACGACAGCTTAAACCAAAAAGGTTGAAACGCTCGCCAACGCGCAGAATCCCAAGCCGACAGGTGCGCTTTGCTGCTTCCCGTCGTCTCCACAGATCTCGAGTCGCAAGATGCGCGCACAGACAGGCACTGGGGTTACTTGGATCCCGCCGCCTTGCTCCCTTGTTGCTCTCAGGCTGCAACGTCGGCAGCGAGATCGCACTCGGCGTAGCGGTGCTGCGACCTGTCAGTTTGATGGCCCTGACCCAAGGGGGGTATGTCGCAATTTTCTTGAAACTTACCAGGTTCTTCTGCAGACTTCCAAAAGAAATGATGTGGCGCCAACTGATTGTAATCGTGGCGGTTTCGGTGAATGCTGACCTGTCTTCGACGCTTTAGCGATCTGCGCGGACGGCCGGGTTCGCGGATCTGGGTGAAGACGTCCTCTGCAACCACTTCTCTGGCGTCGCCAGTTGAGTTTCAATGACGTGGATCTTGAAGTTTGACCTTTGGGGCCTGGCCCTGGGAGGCAGGATGGAAATTTGAAAGAATATTTTCCGTCCAGGCGGGTAGAATTTGTCCGAGAGTGGCCGTATTATGAGAGGGAGAGTAGAGAGTGAAAGAAATATTAGAAAGGAGAGTATGGCCTACATGCAATACTGAGCGTTGGGTCAGCCCAATTGTTGGTTTTTGGTTGCCAACGGTCTGGTTGCACAGGAAGTCACCAAGATTTGGTGGGTTTCCAAGTTCCTTTGTGAGGCTGTTTGCTTGGATAAGGTAGGGTGCCAGAGTTCACAAATGAGAAGAGAGAATAGATCAAGGAGGGGGGAAGGGGGAGGGGGGTGGTTGGGATAGAGGGAATAGGATTGGGAGACGGAGAATATACAAAAATTGGGGAGGCGGTGACGCCGGAGAATTATGGAGATGGTGAGGTCAGAGAATGCAGGTACAGTGAGCGAATGGGGGGTGAGCATACGGCGGTAGAAGTACATGCAGATATGCAAAGAAGACAGACAGGAATCGCTATAGACTCGATACAGGGTGGACAGGGTGGACAGGGTAGGGCGGTCTTGAGGGGATCATGTCGGGTTGTTTGGCTGAAAGGAGAAGTGCCTACCAAGCAGGAAGTAGGCTCAGAGCATCGCTCAGGATGCTGGATCAAGATTCAGCCCCAGAGCAAATGATCCGTATTGCCCGGCTCCCAGACCATGGCCGTTCTCTAGCACCACCGTAGCATTGGCAAGCTGCAGCAGCGACCATTTCCTAAACGGGACCATCTATATCTCCGACATGTCAGGGAGTATGATTTGCCCCAGGGCCTAGGCTGGCATCCTTTCTCGAAATGTCGTTGACCCACGCAGCGCTTTGCATTCCTTACACTGAAGTATGGCCTCCGCTGCTGGCGAGGGCATGGCCCACCGGATTGGAGAGAATGGATTGGCCGGGCTGGCAGAGGCATCACGGTCCCGTGCAGCGACGCAGGAACATTGGCCACGACACCGTGCTCAATGGGGGTGACTCGACACAGCAACACAGTGTCCGGCTGGTTGGGACCGCGATGTTTCATCTCGACCAGCCGCCTAAGAATAACACCTTGGGGTCTAGCGAACGGATGATCAGAGGTTCCTACTTGCACTGCCCAGCCGTACTCTCGCTTGGGCCGTTATTGGCGGCAGGGCGTCGAACAGCCAGTGAGCAGTGAGCGATGAGCAGTGATGAGTGAGCCCTGGCAGCACTACCGGTACTGGCAACATTTTCTGGCAGCACTAACATCCAGGAGAGGCCAAGAGAGTGAGAGAGAGTGGACGCGGCGCCACGGACCAAGCCGCTGCTGTGGACGATGACAGGGCGAGCCGCGGTCGAGGACATGTGGAGATGGAGACAGAGGCAAAAGCAGAAGCAGAATGACAGAAGGAGAAAAAGAAGAAAGGGGCCAACCCGAGGGCCGTTACCTGTCACCGAGACAAAGCAGCGTGTAGACTAGAGGCGCTGTAGCTCGGTCGGAGCAGTAGCAGTAGCTACAGCCGTACATAGCTTAGCAGGTCGTAAGTATTCGACTGACTAGGCGAACTAAGAGTATCCAGTAGCAGCCGTCGTAGCCGATGAAGACATGGCACTGAACATGGCGCCAGGTTAGTGCTTGAAAAGGATGCTGGTACGCGGAGTACGCTGATACTCTTGACGACAGCAGCCAGACGGAAAAGTCCAAAGCCTCCCAAAACAAAAAAAAAAGAAAAAAAGCCACCATCTAGACTAGGGTGGGCCGATGTAGCCCAGGTTTGTTGTAAGGCAGGCAGGCAGGCAGGCGAAGCAGCAGCAGCCAGCAGTAAAGCTACCACGACAAGAAGCAGCACCACCACCATAGCAGCAGCATCTGGCGAGCTTGTCCTCATCTGTAGCAAAGCCGCACAGCTAGCGGAAAGAGGGTTGCATTCGCCTCGAGACTGGAGGTTGGAGGGTCGGCCACGATCCGGGCTCCTAGTCCTAGTGCTGCTGGTGCTGGTGCTAGTGACGGTGGTGGGCTTCCCGCACACACACCTACACAACACCACACAGACACACACAACGACCCGACAGTCTGGTTACTCTGCGCAAAGCTCCGAAAACAGACAGGGCCCGCTCGCCGGCGGCAGGCGCTGCAGCCCGTCGCATTTCGTCGCAGCCAGTCGCCCGTCACAGCCAGTCGCAGCGCTCCAGGGCCCCAGGGCGCGACTTGAAGGACCAACAGGGCCGCGGCGGGCGGCAGATGGACAGAGATGGGCAGATGGCGCGCGCGAGGACGACAAGGAACAAGGAAGTGGACCAGAGCGGCGACGCAGGCGGGATGGGATGGGATGGGATGGTGTGGTGAACGGTGAACGGTGGTGAACGGTGGGGATGACGAAAAGGAAAAACAGAACAATGGGGGAGGGTTCGCAGTCGGCAACCAGAAGGAGAAATGCGGTATCTAGAGAGAAGGAGCGTTGGGTGGGCTTGCTGACCCGTTCGCACCTCCCTTGCGTCGTTGCGAGAGGAGGGAGGAAGCCTCAGAGATTGCTGAGGTGCAGACAGATGTCCGGGAAGGAGCGATGGGAGATGGCCGGGCAAGGCGGGCACTGGCAAGAATGGCAGGGGCCGTGGGTTGGCTCCTGCCCGCGACTGGCTCCATCGGCTCCACTGGCTCCACCGAATCTACTGAAAAGCTCGACAACAGCTCGACAAAGCTCGACAAAGCTCGACGGCGCGCACGGGGAGGGAAGGAGGGAAGGCCCTGGTGACGTGCAGCTCCCCGCGGTTGCTTCCTCCCCGCCCGAGCCTGCGCCTTCCCGCTTCGAGCCCTAGCGCCCTTGGCTGCTTCCGCTGTGCATCCCTCGCTCTCCAAACCTCCCAAATGCCATGTCCCAATTCCTCGTCCAGCCCTCTGCCCACTATCCACACTGCCCACTGCCCACTGCCCACTGCGCATTTCTTCGCTTCGCTCAACACCATGCTGCTTCTCTAACCCACCGCCGCCTCCCTTACTTACTTCCTCGACGCGAGCCCACGCGGACGAGGTGACATCTCCGTTCCCAGGCATAACCTCAGTGACCTGCCCTCATGTGTCTCGCACGTTGCGGCCGCCCACTCTCCCAACACTCGGGGCTGACCGGCGAAGACCTCTCTCATCTTCGCATTGCATTCCTTGCCTCAACCTGCACTGCTTCTTCAGTCACGCCCGTCCAATCGTCGCCACGCGATCTGCCGGAGGGCTTGCGGCTACCCAACATGAGACCGCCTCCCCTTTCATGCCTGCCCGGTCGTCTGACGCATCTCGATGGAGCATGCCAGAGCAGGGCTGCCACTTAGTTTCCGAGTGCCTCACCGCAATACGGCCTCGTCGATGCGCGTGTGCGTGTTGCGGCGCGGTGCGGTGTAGTGCGTGATAGACGTGTTGGCCCCCTAAAATGCGCCTTTCGGCTTTTGCCTGTAACTTCCACCGTACGCAAGCACAGCAGCCCGTTGATGTGTAGATTGAGATGGTGGCTGAGCGGGTGTTTGGGAGATCACAACTCTTCCAGGCCCACCGCAGCCCTTCATGAGGTCACAAGATATTCAGCTTCTCCTGCTTCACTTGCTTCTCCTGCAGTGAACCTCCGCTGTTCGAGCTACACCGGCCTGCAGCCTTCCGTGCCAACCCCCGTGACATTGAAGGTCTGGCGTCCAAGCAAACTGATTAACCTGCTTGTCTTCTGGCGGCCTGCAGCAGCCTCGAATGTCCCTCGGAAAGAATAGGGACCGCTCAGAGTGCAGATGTCCATGTCTCAGTCAACTTAAACTTGCCTAGAGCAGGTCATCATTGCGTTGAGGCACTGTTCCCGACTCTGCTACGTACGCCTAGTTACACCATACTGTCGATTCCAGACCATTTTCAAATAGTCAATCTCTAAAAGGGGCTGACATGATGCAATCAGCAAACTTCGCAAGAGGTACGTATACCACACTGCGGTCCGTCCCGCCACTGAGCAGACGCAAATGCCCTCTCAGGCAGGCCCCAAACCCACTGCTTCACCGTGGTTCACATCCCCAATCTCAAAAGAGCAAGCTAACCCAAAGTCGTGAAGCCATTGACTGTGGGATCATCTCTCCTTCATCATCATCTACTAGTCCTTGTTCCAGGCAAACCGGTCCTTCAATTCTGATTCATACTCCGTCTACCTCTTGGGGTTCGGATGTCCATCAGCAGACCTCGAAATGGCCAGTGGTATCAAAGAATTCAGGAGCAAAAGTCCCAGTATGCTGGGCCTGTTTGAAAGGCCTGATCTGACCGTGAATTTCTCAAATCCCGAAGCCCGTATTCTTTCTCCTTCTCTAGGCTATTGAGACCAACGTTTTCATCGGCTCATTTCCCTCTCTTTGTGCCACAGCACTACTGCTGGTCAACAATCGTGGCGGCTGTCAGCTGGCGATCATACCCATGGCGTAACTACCGCAAATCATCCCAACCACAAAGTCACTAATTCCAGGGGTCGTCATGAAGCTTTAGGCTCTTTGCCAATACCAGCTTAAAGCGTCATACAGCGCTTGAAGTGTTCACTCCTAAGTCCGGCACAATGCATCGCACACCCCGTGCACAACCGGTTTTTTACAACATAAAGACTCGCACAACGGATCTCGTGGAACTGGTGGATTGCCTCCCAACCCCACACTAAAGTCATGAATGGCTCCACTGAGCATTGGGAACTGTAATTGCTGTGGCATTGGATTCTCGGCACCCTAATCAATTAGCAAGATTATCGCCAGTACATGGCTACCCACCCGCCCGCCATAGCAACCTCTCATAAGCCTGTGCGTCTGGGCGGGCCTGCACTAAGAACATTGCAATGCTGTAGGCGCTGCCTTTATCCCAACATACCCCTTAATATCACGCCAGTATAGGGACACGAAACCTCATCATCCAGTCAATTCTAAGGACTTACCTACCTAAGGGAAGAGCCGTTTTCTTTTTGTTTTTTTTATATCACACTTTTGTAGCGAGGCGTTGACGTTGTGCAGGATGGTGGCCGATAGCATCCGTGGAAACCCACAGTGGTAGGTGCCCGTTCATCCTCAAATTTTGCCCAATACTAGCGTCATTCTTTTGGTCAGCTAGTGGGTCAACGTCTTCCCCATAATATCAGCTGCACATTACCGGTAGTGTGCAGTAGCAGTTACTTCGCTATGTTGTGAGCGTTTACATTACCAGTACCATAGAACCCATTTTTTCCCCATGAACTTTGATCTTCGACCAGGAAATTTTTGTCCTTCTTGGGGCCCCGAATATGCATCAAGATGGCTACAAGGCGGGAACAAATCTGCAAACAGCCTTTTGGGCTATTCTCTCGGTCGTCTTCCGAGAACAATGGGTACAATGGAGCCGCTGTATGACACCCACCCCCTCAAATCAGCCCATGAACTATTGGCCCGTGCAAAGCAGCAAATGCAAACTACAGGGTTTTCCAGAAGCACAATCTTCCGTTTGCTGCTTCTGGAAGGCTTGTGATGGCTGTTTGTCTCAATTGTCGGCTGGACTGAATCTCCCATTGTGAATGAGTGCTTAATCCTCCGAACGGTCGCCCGGCGGGTGTACAGCACGAGCATCGTCACAAGCTACGCCTATGGCCTCCTCAAGCGATACAAGTCTGCAGAACAGAATCCGGGGGCAAGCAATCAACTAACGCCACGGTTTCGCAGCAGGTGGTTGCTGCTATTGATTTTCATAGCGCCAGTCTGCCTTGAATCGCTACTTGAATCTCTTTGGACAGGCAGGCGTCAAACAAGTGATCTTCGACGACTATCAGTGCCATCAATCTATCCCGGGGTCAGTGCACTTATCACGATGCCGCAGCTCATCTCGTTCGGCAACCAATAGCTTTCTAGTCGACCTGCCACGGATGTTGAAGCCAACTACTCTCTCCCGAGCTTCGCACATCACTGTAACCTGTGTCAGCTGAACACTGCATACAACACAAAATAGGCACAGCAAGTGAGTTGTCGTAATCCTATCCTACTATCATGCTTGCTGAGCCAGCAAGCTGGCGTCTTGAGACAAGCTACGAGGGCGCAGTGACTGATGGGCCTGTTAGCTGCAGCTAAGGGCTTACTCTCTCGTCTGCTTGGTTTCACAGGGACAGATTTCTCTGTGTCAGAAGCTCTGTGCTAATCTTTGATGAGCTAGGCTCCCTAAAGCTCGCATCATTCTTCCAGTCCCCTTCAGCTCATTTGGCCTTTTCCGGCGATCTTGCAAGTTTGGCCGCGCTCTTTCCAGCCTTTCATCATTGCACCTGCCGACGCCTGTCTCTTTAACCTCGCCATCCATGTTTCTCAATATAAATGTCTTAGGCCTACTGTGTCCGGTTATCTGGTCTGTCCGAATTTTAGTTGCAATGGCCTTCGCAGGATCTCGTCATACGCCTTTTTGTGATCCGATCGGACCAAGTTCTTCACGAAAATGCCGACGGCCTAGTGACAGGCTGCAGCGGGGCATTGAAATTTTAGTCCGCAATTGGACAATAATATTCTATGGCGGCTACTGAACTCTTAATTATGATGCCGTTAAGTACGAAACAGAAACTGGGTTTTTGTGCCATGGAAGCTTTGATAGTGCCTCGTCACGGCGTCTTAGATTCCCCACAGACACAGCATGCGTTTGTCTTTGGTCACATTCTGATGTGCAGAGGGTCGAAATCTCTCACTGCATCTGCAGGGCCGAGATATCATTCTAGCGCGACAGTCTCCTACTCTCGGACGCATTATTGTGAACATGATGCGAAGCTAAGAGCTCTCGGTCCCAGTAATCCAGGATGGTCGGACAGGCCACATGCCAGGTGACAAACACGAAAGTGGTCGTTCATCCTGAATCCCTGGGCTGCTGCTTTTCCACGAGCCAGACTTTCATTCAATCAGGACGCGGCTCAGGATCAGCGTCTAGTGCCCTCTTGACACCTGCCCAGCTTAGTTACAGCTAACACGCAGCATCAAACATCATGATTATCTCGGTACCGCTCAGTTTTGGCTGGTTGTTCTAACGGTTTGGGTATGTTTGCCGCGTCCAAACCCGCGCATTCCAATCAGCTGTGTAGAAGTGAGGGGCGGCTTATTGAGCCCAACGGGCCTGGCCGGTCTGTTTGCTAATGTGATTTGTTTTCCCTGCTCAGCATCATACGTTACTTGCATGAAGATAACGAGTAGACAGTGGTTTGACCCAATTTGTGAACTGGGTGTCTGCTTGGAGTGCCTCGCGGTTATTAGGCTTGAAACTCACGAAGATGACTTTTACGATTGTCTGTCTTCATGATGCTCTTTGGCGCAACTCAATTTTGTGTTTGATATTATTAATGTTGATTGAGCGTGATGTTAATGGCTCAAAGGCTCGAATTTCTGAGCGATGATGAGGTATATCGCGGTATTTGAATCTAATGTCGTGACCTTCGCAACCAAACAAAAAACCAATTCACTCATTCATCGTTAGCCCCATTTTCTGCCTTGTCTTTCACAACAAAGATAATTACTAGAAATTAGTGGACTGTAGGTCCCCCGGATAGATAGCTACACCGCACGCGGACAGTAAAAACCCCCACTGTTCTTGGCCTAAGCCCACATCCAAGATTTTTTTTTTTAAGAAAAAAGGGGGAGTTGGGGCTACAGCGTACCTACCCTTTTCGCCCCCTACTCTTCTCTTTCCCGTTGGGACTCGCCCGGAGTATATGCTCTATGCGTGGGGATGGTTAAGCAGATGGGCAGATGAAAACGGCCATGTGGATGCTAACTAAAGCATTTGGGGGAGCGGGTCGGAGGAGAATAGGGTACCGTGGGATGGAATGTAGTGGAATGAATGGAGTGGTTTTTGGCCACATTTATAGCGTTAATGATGGCTTTGCGCTTGAATTAGGGTGGAGCCTTTTCTTTGTGATGTTTTCCGGGATATTTTTAGATTTTAAGGGTGGGTGTGGGTTGGGTTTAGGGGAGGTGAGGTGAGATGAGAATGGCGGTCCGGGAATCTACAGTTCTGCGGTTGCGGGAAGCACGTGGAAGGGGACAATGGCATTTGGTGCAAAGTTTATCGGGCGGGTATGGATGTTTTGGAGATATGGGTAGAGATATGGTGGTTCTGGGATTGTGTTTTTTCAGCGACGCGTAGGAATGAGGAGGACACGTGAATGTGTATCTTCCGTCCTCACAATTCTTTGATTATCAAGCCCTTCTTACACATCACGCTTGATAAGGCTCAATAGCACATTAGTTCCATGAAATAACCATGCTGATCTCTCCCATGTTATTTCTTCGAGAGCCCGTCCATGGAAGCAATGTCCGGCCCTAAAAACCCACTCTACACCCAAAGCATCAACGCTTCCTCTTAGTAAGATTTCAAATGAATAAACACACCCATAGCTCACTTCACGTGGGCAACACAGTTTAGTTCCGTTCTACCTTGAACCATCTCCACACTCTCAACGCCACAAACTCCCTACCCGTCCGGAACAAGAAGGTAGTCCTAGCGGACCGGAGCGCCCGTGTGAATCAGCCGAGCCGAGCCCAGCCCAGCACAGCTCGCGCTCACTCTACCTCAGCTGGTTCCTAGCCCTCAATCCAATCACTCCACGTTATCCCCAAAGACATCGTTAATCTTGGCTTACTTTAGCTGACCCTAGCCCAGGCCCCAACACCTTATCTCATCCACATTTCAGATTACTATCCACATCCATATCCACTCAATACCATTTCCCGTAAACAGTCGTCGTATGGCGTGCTGTGGAGAAACATGTGGGGGCTCCGGCTTGGACTAGTTACGTTTTGGGATGTTAGAGCGGAGTGTTGTGAGGGAGGGACTAGTGAGACACGGGATGGATACGTGGACGTTTGTGGAGAAGGTGGCGGTGGGGACCGCGTTGGTTGAGACAGTGCATGATGAGTCAATGCCTTCCGTATTTTCTTTGAGGGGTTTTTGGGGATTAGGGTTTGCATAGTGAGGAGGAAGGTGTTAGTGGGTTGGCGTTTGCCGGTTGGTGAGGTTTTGGGGCGTGGGAATTGAGATGTTTACATGCGTTTCTCTTCTTGGAATGCTTTGCAGTGTATTGGGGTTGAGGGCATTTTTCCTAGTCTATCTGAACTGGAACTTGTAGCTTTTGTTTTTCCTTTTTTTTCATTCTCGCGGGAAATTGCGGTGGCCGATTGTATTCACTTCATGCGCGGACACGGGAAAATCCAATGCCCGTGGTCCTATTTGGACCTTTTTTTTGGGCCATTGCTCACTCGTTCTATGTAATTCATAACGCTTGCATACGTGCCTTCCGATCTAGGCTTCGTTCTAGGAGCTGAGATGTGACTTGACAGTCGTTGATGGTAGCAGACTCAAATTTACGCCAAAGAGTAAATATGATCATGACTTCAACAGGCTTCTTGTAAAACGGAAATCAGGGCTTGTGTTCACGGCATGCGAGTCGCAAGCTTTTTATCGTAATGCGTATTGGTTTTTTTTTTTTTTTTAACAATTGGGGTATTACTGTTGATCTGTCTTCTGATTTTGTTGGCAGTGCCGTAGATATACTCACTGTTTTTGACCTTGGGAGCAAGGCTTAATGTAGAGTAATTGGAAATTGAAAACGAGATTGGTCGCTAGAAGCAACTTTGAAATATTATCTCCATAGACTAGAGTCTTCACAGGGAAAATTTGGGAATGTTAGTTGACATTACCCCCTAGAATAGAGGAAATTTTGCCAGTCATCAATGAGCTGTAAACTTGGGAAGAAAAAGAAAATATCAAAATGATCAATTCAATATAGTAATCGTTAGGATTGTCTAGTTGGTTTATTAACTTCAAATACATCAATTCATAGTAAGATATTAAGCTTAATTGACATTACATACTTTTCCAATCTCATTATGCATATGTACAGTAACATCGCCAAGTCACATCATCCAATCACAAGACACCAAAGAACGAGTTGAAACATTCCTTTTCTAATACAAAATGATATCGTAAATCCGATCAACTAAAATGTAAGGTCTAAAAATAACATGACTTGAATATCTGCTATGAAAGAGCATTGTGTTTAATTCATCACGTTCATACAAGGTTTTATTTCGTTTGAAAAGCTTGGATATACATCATCGAATCTCTTTCATGACTTGTGAGAATCCATTGAAATCTTCTCAACTTCTGTCTCTATTAATTTTCCGTTCTTTTTGGTCTAATCTACTATGTTTTCTCTGCGGAAAGCAGGACACGGGTTTCGTCTCAGCGGAATGTCTGCCTGAGCAGGATTTAAATAGAGTCTCTTGTAGAGTACGCATGATTGACTCTACCAACACAATATATCTGTCAAGTAAAATGGCAGCGGCTCACTTACGTTTAAATTCACCTTGAGAAGCGTATCTGTCTCGAAAGCATAACCATGTTCTAATAGCACAAAATCCCGCGAATATAGGGTAATGACAACAGCGTGGGTTAAATTCAAACAGATTAATGATATTTGGACCAATGGCAGGAAATATATCCTTGAATAGCACCAAAGATATGCCAGGTACTTTTGTCTAAGATGATCTTGCAATTCTAGTCTTGTTCAATTGCTTGAGGCTTTCGAACTCGCGTGACTGATTCATTGTTGGCATCTCACGACACACATTGATTGCTACTAGAAACTGTCCAACCGCATAGAGCTTACATTATAATTGATAATATATCGCTAATTACTGTAGTGGATAAAGATTTCTTATGTTCTGCCATAGCATTAGGATAAGGCATGACCTTTTACGTTCAAATTGGGCTTTCCCACAACGGTCGACTTGGGTTTTGCATACCTGGTAGATTGGGAAAGACTTGTTCGAGAATATGAAGGCAGAATGTAAAAGATTTTATGCTGTCTTATCGCTATTGCAGTAAGGAGTCCTAATCCAGAATGTTGGTTAGAAGAGAGTTCGCGATTGCCTCACTCCTCTTTAGCACACTTTGAAATGTGAGACCATTCTGGAGGCGTGATCATTTTATTATTGTCAACATGGCTGGTTCGCACCTTGTTACTTTGCATGAAATGTTTCTATGCACTTATAGTGATGCTTTGGGATTCAAGAATACCAGCTTTGAGAGCATATGGACATATTAAGAAACCAGAACGAAACCTTGACCACCCGAGTTTACGGCGGATGTGGTCCCCAAATGGGCTATGCATCCAACCCCGAAATGATATTCATTATCGTGTCGATGTTCCAAGCCTAGTTACTCAACTTGCATTGGCAAATTGGCACTAATCGAGACAATCAGGGCCAAATACAGTGTCACTTGACTATATCATTCTAGAGCTACACTGCTTATAGAATAGTAGCTACAAGTTTGAGATACGCGCGTGACATAAAGGTATGGCCCTCGACCTGTTTTGCATGTCTATTAAAGGGATTCCGGGATTTCGGGTGAAGTCATCCCCGAATGTTATGGCCGATAAATGTAACTACCGAAACTTGCGCGGTTGGCCTGCCTAATTCGGTAGGTCAAGCCTCTTGAGTTCCTACTAGCGTTCTTAGCATCTCTATTATCAAGATTTTGTCTCCATACTTTTGTTCAGAGACTGGCAAAACCTAGGGTGACGAAACTGTTTCCTTCCTTGATGCTCCGTGCGGGTAAGTACCGCGTAATCGTCATCGAACTGCCGAGTCGCTTGGAGAACTTCTGCGCAAAGCCTACAATGATTTTAACATCGGATTGAACAATTAAAGGCAACTCTACGTTGCTATACATGGGGTAACACGTGGGAAATAGCGTTTCCTTATTTTTACCTTCCTATGTATCGGTTTCCCTTGCTGCTAGTCATTGTTTCAGCACGTGGAGAGTTGGCTGCAAACCGGGAGATGGATTAGCGTTGCACTTAAAGCTTCTATACTCCGAGTCCAGGATGCCTGTACAGTCTTTCTAAATTGATGGTAAACCAGGTTCCCCACATTATATGGATGACCATTCGGGCAACAGACGTAAATTAGCCTGTGGATCTCACCAATCGGCAGCCATACTTCATCACCCGAACGACCACATAGATGGAAATAAATGTTTAGACAAGTATGGTCATCCCGATTAGATGTATCCATGTCTCATATACAGGTGACGCGTGGTTTTCCAGAAAGCTCAACGTCCATCAATCAGGATTGAGATTACGATCCCCGCAAGATGGAGAGAAGTCCCACCTCTTGGCCACTACCCTTTGTAGATTAGCAGGTGGGAGAAAGTTTTATTTAAAAGAGGTCTTAAAGAGTACAATTTTCGTTTTCGTGTTTTGTGTGTCACGATCACGAGTCGTTCGCATATAATAAAAATGCGTCTCACTTCTCTGCTCAGTGCGGTGGCGCTACCGTCCTTGCTTCATGCTTTCCCAAACGCTCCTTTCAAGACTTCACAGAGATGGGTTCTCGACTCTCAAGGCGCTAATTTTACCTATGTTGGCGTCAATTGGCCCGGAGCTGGAGAGGTCATGATTCCGGAAGGATTGCAGTACCAATCCATCCAGTCTATCGTCTCAAAGATCAAAAGCTTGAACATGAATGTGGTGCGTCTCACATTCGCTATAGAAATGATCGACGATATCAAGGACAGAGGAGGCGATGTTACAATCCAGAAGGCATTCCAGAAGGCACTGGGTACTAGCAATGGAGATGCAGCATACCAGAAAGTGATCAAGAACAATCCCCAATTCGGTGCATCAACTACGAGATTGCAGGTAAGAATAAGACCGACTTTGTGTCTAGAATCTTTTTCTCTAACTACTTGGCAAAGGTATATGATGCGATTGCAGCCGAGTTGAGCAAGCAAGGAATCTATGTCCATCTCGACAATCACATGTCCAAAGGCAAATGGTGCTGTGGCGGAGGCGATGGAAACACCTGGTTCGGAGACACCGAATTCAATGTTGCGAACTGGAAGCGCGGATTGCAGTATATGGCAGAATATGTGAGTAACATCTGACCGCCGAATAGGTCAAAATTCTAATAAGTTGTAATAGGGCAAGAAGTGGAACAATTTTGTTTCGATTGGTCTTCGAAATGAATTCAGGAAGCCCGATAACGCCGGTTCGTCGCTTGCATACAACTGGCAGGTATGGTATGAGCAAAACGTGGATGCGGCTAATATCGTCAACAAAGCCAATCCCGACATTCTGATCTTCCTCTCTGGGCTCGACTACGATACAAAACTTACTCCAATCCCTGGAGCACAGGACCTTGGTGGAGGAAAGAAGTTCCTGCTGACAGATTTCAAATACGCAAACAAACTAGTCCTAGAATTGCACAACTACCAAAATTCAGCCACCAACTGCGGGGATATTGAAGGCGGGTTATGGAACAACGGGTTCATAGCAACTGGCAACACACCGGTCAACAAGATGCCCGTTGTCCTGACCGAATTTGGCTTTTCTCAGGCCGACAACTCTTACTCCAGCGTGTATGCGACATGTCTTCGCAAGCTGATGCCACAGTGGAAATCTGGCTGGACTGTTTGGGTCGTGTCTGGAAGTTATTACATTCGATCAGGGACGCAGGACTACGAAGAGACTTGGGGACTGTTGAATCATCAGTGGTCTGATTGGAGGAACAATAATGCGATTACCGCGCTGAAGCAGATGGTTGATGCGACGTATGCGTCGGTACAGTAAGCTGTCGCAAGCTTGGAGCATCTACCTGAGGACATGCATATACGAGGAAGCCAATCGACGACTGATTAGATATCTGAAGCTGTATCAATATGAAACCGAGCTTGAAAATCTGTCTCAAAGAGCCTTGCTTTAGGGGGGAAAAAGGCTATCCCTTGTTTGCATATCACCGAGTAGGCAGTTGATGTTAAACACTACCATCGGTACCAAAGATAGGTACCAATGGAATTGGGGACTTATGTACGACGATGTCAAGTCCAACCCGAGTTAGTCCACGAACTCTGGGCCGCCCACCGCATCTGACGGCTCTAAGATCACCGTCTGCTACAAGTATGGTGCTAGCAGCTGGCGCTGATTCCGTGCAACGGTCTGGCAGCCAGTGGCGTTTTCAAACGGCGCTTAGTGCTCATCAGCTTTCATTCCGACATGCAGCCTCTGTCTATGATGCCTTCTCTGTGTCCCATTCCGATATGATTTTCGCATTGAAAAGCTAAGCTTAGCGACGGCTGCGAATGTCGATGTGCTGATTACCATCCCTTGCAGTTCGGGTGCCCAACAATGTGTCAGCTGCCGCCGTCTTCCTCCGACGGCTACCAACACTTATCACCTGCAGCCATTTGCAGTTAAAAGTCCCAACACAGTTTTACCTTGCATCAGCGCGTTCCGCAATGCTGGGCAGCCATACACATGATGTCACGAGCAATTCGAGTTCTCATCTGGAATCTTATTCGGACTATTGGGGAGCCGAAGCGCCTCATCCGAATGAAACCCTTGCAGCAGCTTTCACTATACTCAGCCATGTTGAAATCCCCGAGTGCGGCTCCAACTCGGTATCTTGGCTATCTTTGGGGTTTGCCGGTGATTGCTCCGACTCTTGATGAATATCAATTGATCTTGAACCGCGTATGAATGAATCAATCTTCACAAACCAACACGAGCCCACTATCTCTAACTACTCCACCAACAACATCATTTTGACAAAATGTCTGACAATATTATCGTAAAGGCTGCGGCAGGCACCTGTGTCACGTTTTCCTTCATTCTCGCCGGTAAGCCTCTCGAAGACTCGAAGTACCCAATGAAAGGCACTAAGCCCTGGTAGGAAATGCAATCACGCAATCGTACATGACCGTCCCAGCACTCTTGGTCGACTTCCCACCCCCTGGTTCACCCCATCATGTAGACCGCGCTCGTCTGCTCGGTCGTCAATGGCCTTTATGTTGGACTGTTGGCAATCAATTCTTTCGACCCATCTCATCTCTCGGGTTCCTAGGTTATGCCTACGCCGGATACGCCGTTTATAAGGAGGGTGCAAGAGCCAGAAGTGATTGGAAACTTTTCGCAGTTGCGGCGGCAATGCATCTGACTACTATTCTTCACTCAGCACTCAACATGCAACCATTAAACGATAAGCTGGAGGCTCTTGCTGCTAGGGCGAGTGACAAAGAGTTGACAGAGGCAGAAGGCATTGCAAGGAAGTGGGCAAGCTGGAATAGGCTGAGGTTGTTGACGCCAGTGATTGCAGGGAGCTTGGCTTTATGGCAACTCGTTGCTTAATAACAATTTGCGATTAGTGGTGGCATGATATGATGTATAGCATTACTACGGGGTGAATAAATTTACCAGTGGTCTATCGGAGGTCTCCTAGATGTTACTTTAAAGTTTTTCTCGATACAGATTTTGGTCTAGTTTTACTTCATGTATGTGCAAATCTCGGAGCACCTGCGGTAGTTTACTCGTTTTCTGATTTACGCAAGTGTCTTCGACGCTGAGCGGGCCGTTTATGGCGAGCAAACGGTACCGCAAGTAATCTTTGAGATCAGGGACCCCAAGACACCAAATACGTGCTCATCAACTTATTCTAAAGTATGAGAGGCTTTGAGTTTACATTCAGCGCATAGTATTCCTAAACAAAATGAATTCGACATGGTGCTAAGATAGCTTTATCAAAGATCAACCGCGCAGGATGCTATTTGCTGCTCTACAGTTTCCAGCCGCTTCTCTCCCTCAACCATCTCTCAAAATCGCGCAAATTGCCATCTTCTTTCCTTAACTTGGTAATATCGACCTTATACCCATCTGTGGCAAACCAAGTAATCATGATGTTGACTTCAGTAACCGCCCACTTCAAAGCACTTCCAAATACTCCATAAGTTGCTGGCGCCGGGTAACCAGTCACCCTCTCGAAACAGCCACTCATCTCCTCAAAAGTAAGTTCATCGCCCGCAAGCCCCTCAGCTCGTGCGTTCCACTTCTCATGATCTCGGAACACTTTCGCGCCAAACATTCCAATATCCTCGGTAGAGACCCATTGCATAGGCTTGTCTTTCAAAGTATCTCTCATGGCTGCCAAAAACACCTTGGTCGGAAATCCCGGTTCCAAGTTGTCCATGAACGCAACTGGTCTCAGAATGGTCCAGCCCATTTGTTCGCCATTCTTTCCAGCACTTTCCAGCAGATGCTTTTCGATTTCGTACTTGGTTTGGAAGTGTGGGATGGGTGTTGCGTTCTTGAAGCTTTTCTCGTTTCCGCCGCGCTCGACAGAGGAATATACGAAATGCGTGACGCCTTCCTTGACCGATTCGTCGATCATATCTTTTCCTTGTTTGATCTCGCCTTCAACTGTGACTCCGGGGCCCAAGGAAGTTTGTACGGAGTACACCCCCCAGATATTGTCCGGGAGACCGGCATCCTTGAGTACTGCTTTAGCAGAATTGAAGAGGGCTGGGACGTCATTGAGGTCGCCTTGAACAATTTTGACATTGGGGTATCGCCCGATAACCCTCTGTGCAGAAGGTGAGCTTTTGTTTCGTGTAACAGCTAGCAACGCAAAGTCAGTGCTTGAGGGATGCTCTGCAAGGTGCTTTAGAACGCTGCCACCCTGTTTCCCGGTTGCACCAGTGATGAGGATAGACTTTTTGGGAGCCATAGCAAACGGGGATGTTTTGGAATCCACAAAAATATTATAATGTAGGAGTGGTATTCGAAAAAGAGATCAAGTCTGGAACAATTAATCGAAACTATAGCGCATTCTAATATGACCAACAATCGGCACCTCAGACAGAAAACCACTCGTTTTTATTCTAATCCTCGACCAATCTCTCCGCTCCTTTGTCCGTTCCTTATTGCTACGGCTTCCCCGCCTGACATGTTTCATCCTGGACCCGTCGTCTATGATGCGCAGAGAAAAACAGAGCCGGCTCGGAAAGACATCCCGTTACTCAACATATCGGAGTAGGCAAACACCGATCCCGCAAGGCAAACACCAGTTGATGCCATGTTGTTACTGGTTCCGACAATTTAACCTGCAGACGCAATCGGCCCCGAAACGCATTACAGCGAAGGATCTAGCGTGGGCCGATTGCCGATGTAGAACAGTGCTCTTTGCGGAAGGTGATCATCAACTCCTAATTTTGAACTTCATGTATGATATTTTCTGGTTGATAACTAGTGAATAAGTTGTTTGTTGAAAGCCACATACTTGGCAAGTGCGACCTTCTCGGAAATCAGAGGCTTATTTTGACAAGCTGACGATTGTGGAGATGGCTGCCCCCCTTGAAAGCGCAGAATTCATAGATGGCGAAAAGCTTGTGAAAGACAAGTTACCAGGTTGAAACCTTATTCTAAAGTCAAAAGAAGTTTTTGCACCGTTGAGAGATTTTATTAAGAAAAGATTAAGTTGACAGTATTTTCCACATAGTTTTCGATTCCAGTTTTAACTACCGAATCGTACAGCTCTTTGTTTTTCAGTGTATCCAGATCTCGCACTCGCTTTTGCTCAAACTTATCCCGAACTATCTAACTCAAAACACCCATCAATCGTTTTTGTAATTCCTCCGCCTTTGCGCTGTGAACAAATTCTCTAACTTCCACTACTCTTCTACCATCCGGACTTAGTCGGACAAAGAGCACGCATTCAGTCCACCATTCCGACAATCCTTGATCTATCAATACTTTTCCCTTTTCGCTTTCCCCACTAACCTTTCCACCCATCTTGCAATGCGCAATTACAGTGTTCGCTCCCGAGCAAAAATGCACTGCATCGCCTCTCCCCTCAGGCTGCGGCACCATATGAAAACTCTCGAATAAAGAGAAGATCATGGCTGCGTGCTGTTTGAATGGTTCAAAGCCTCGAACTGGTAGCTGAAGAGATGCCGGGAGCACTGTATGCGTGAATTCCCGAGAACACGTCGCCGTCAAGGCCTGAGGTCGAAGAGTTGAATATGAAGAGACGTATTGATGGAAAGTCTTGACATGTTGTGATTCTTGCTGCTTCTTTTCTGGATATAGAAAGTACAGGGCTGGTAGGATGGCAGTGACTACTGCCAGAGTTGCGGTTGCTAAGCGGAGTTCTGAGGATGTGAAGTTGACAGGCATGGTGTTGTATAATGAAGCTTTCGAAGCAGTCACAAGCGGATCGAATAGTGAAGGAGGAAATCTGTTCAAAATGGGAGAATTCGTAGTCGAGAACTACCGCGTACTGAACTTTTCTCAATGCAACCCGTCACGTGCAATAGTATTATTTACGACTAGATAGTAGCCTGAATCAGAAGCCGACACTAATGTTGAGTAGGATCTAGAGTTGCCGTTCCGTTCCCGAGGAGACTAGGTCCGTCAAAAGTCGGACTAACATAACCGTCCCGAAGCTTGCCATCTAAGATTATCTGGCTCCGAGACACTAAGTGGTAGCCTACCTGGATAGTAAGTTTGGCTAACGCAATCGTGCGCATCACCTTCCTCTCCTCCAGCTTCGAACACAATGCCAGCGTCATCGGATATCTGCCAAAATCCTTAGACCTTCACTTTTCTTTCTGCCTGGCTCTTTGAAGTAGGCGCAGCAAATGCTTGATATAGGACATTCCGTTGGGGAGCCGTTGTAAGCTGTAAGCAGTAAGCAGCACCCTTTGTAGCACGGTATTGCCTTCGCCCCCAAAGCGTTCAAAAGTTGCCAAGCAGTCATCTGCATATAGTGGGATCTGCGAGTGGTATTTGTGTCAGATGCTAAATCGGGACATAAGAGATAATCTTATCAGAACATGCGGAATCACGTTTCTACTGAATGTCATAGTACTGCAATGACCACTAATTTGTTGATACCTATGGTACTGTTACTTCAGAAAGCAGTGTGCTTTTTTTTCTATATCTTCAATCAACAAACTTCATGAAATCTGGGGCTGAAATGCCTCAAGTGGATGCTAGTTTGTATGCTGATTCCAATGCCATTGCAACGGTATTATGGTACTTGTAACTCAGTATCTAAGGAACTCTAACTCAGTGAAAGAGGCGCGGGGCGCGTGGCTTAAGCTTCAGAAAGATACAGCGGAAAGCTCACTGCGGGGTGCAGGGATCTCGCAGCATATGGCAGTACTGACATGTCTAGGTGGCATAAGGGGTGCGACCGTATTGCGCCGAAGCTCCCTAATGCACTAAATGATGACCTCATGACTGAAAGTACCTCCAAAAGGTTAGATCATACTATAAAAACACCCATAGGAGTTGAGATATGAAAAACTAATTTGCGGTTTAATTCTTGAGACCCTCATGATGCTATATAACCAAACTTTGCATGTAGTCTAACTTGCACCTCTACTCATTCTCGACACTTCCAGTACTGATTACTCCCAATCGCCGGGACCTAGATCAATGGGCCGTCCTGCACGTACGGCTTCGATGACCTGGTCGAGATTCCAGGGTTCATATCGATAGCCTTTAGGATAATTGGGTTCGAAGGAATCTTCGTCCTCCATTTTAATGCCCTTCTTCATGCTCTCAGCTGCCTTGTGATAGTTTTCATAAGCATATGCCTCCGGGTCATGGCACCACACCCATTTTGGCATCTTGGGAGCTGCGCGGCGAGGATTAAGCTTGACCTTGTCCCAGTCGGTATCTTGAAGCAACTCGGCGTTGGAGAAGCCGAGCTTCTGGGCGCAGGAGTTGCGGATGAAACTGCAGATATATATGAGTAGGAATAGCGAAATAGGCGAGACAAATACACTCACCGGAATCTAATGTGTACGCCGACTGATTGTGGGACATTGTCTTTGCCTCCGATTTCCAAGCATGAAGCGATTGATATCGCATCTTCAATTGCCTGGGTAGCTCCGTTTCCAGAAGCTGGGAGATACGAATGAGCTGCATCTCCGATTTGAATTACGCGGGCACCTGGTGATGTCCAGCTGGGTTGGGGATCACGCCAGAGAAGTCCAAAGTTGACGATGGTGTTTGATGGAGTGACTTTAACAAGCTCTTTAAAGATTGGCGCCCATTTATGCACCTGCATGCCAGGCATTTCGTCCATGCCTTTCAGAACTTCCTCTGCATCAATGGTGTTGTTCCAGCTTTCTTTTTCTGTTCCAGTGACCTTAAGACTATTAGCTGTGATTGCATTTCGATGCGAAGTTTCTTCTCACATCATGATTCATAACCCACACCATTGAATCCTCACGTGTTAGTGTAAGTGCGTACGAAGATGGGCTGTCGATAGTTAGCTTCTTCTCTTTGCTGTTTTACTTTTTCTCAAGCTCAAGTTTTATTGAGGATCACTTACCCCAGCCAAGTCCTTACAATTGGCTCATTCTTGGGCATCAGCTTGAAAAACTCCTTGACCTCCGGATTTTTATCAAGATGCTCAATGGGAAAAGCAGCACGCCACATGGCTCTCCCCGATGAAATTGCGCGGACCTGTCCGCCCACCAATTTCTGACTTTTCGAGCCGACGCCATCAGCAGCGATAACCACGTCTGCCTCGTAACTCTTCCCGTCTTCGGTAATGCAGCCACCTTTCCCTCTTTTCGCATCTTCAAAGTAATCGACAACCCTGCGGTTGAATTCAATGCAGACACCAAGTTTCTCCACTGCGTCGACGAACATCTTGTACACTAGTGGTCGCATTTGGAACTCGCCTGGCGGTGTGTCGGGATCGAGACCTTGGTCGCGCAAGCGCTCCGCGACCAGCTTGGGCGGAATCATTTGCTCACCCGTGTGCTTGAACGTTTCCATCCAAGCATTATGCAGAGATATCCGTTCATATTCTGCTTTGAGATCTGGCCAGTGCTTGAAGAATCGTGTTGCGCTCAGTCCCATGAAGTACATGTCACCTGTAGAGCAAACAATAAGCAAAATCCCCAGTGTCATTCGCTCTCCTATCTTACCGGCTGTGTTAATGCTAGCATTTCTCTCCAAAACTCGAACATTGTGCCCTTTGCGCAAACATTCGAGGGCAGCAACCAAACCTGCAAGACCTGTACCAACAATGAGTACATCAATGCCTGTTGGAGGATACGACCCAAGGGGTCTAGCCTCCATGGCAGAGTCACGAGAAGTCAGTGCGTGCGGCATCTTATTGGACAAACAAAAGACTATAATCGATGGAAATTTAGGGCTATGATTATCATAATCGCTGACTGAAGCAGTTTTATCTCCATTTTAAACATTATCTGTTCTGTCTCGGACACAAGAGGGGGCCCCGTATACAAGAGCCGAAGCGATCGGACCTCCGACTACCGATGTTGCTCGTATCCTACGACATTTGTCGGTGCATCTTACTATGTAATCATCATATACTGGGGCGCAGCGGGCGAAAATGTCATTTTCTGTTAGTTGTTTTCTTCGAATGGTAACAATGCTTATGGCCTGGCCTGGCCCCCGCAAAGTCGGTGGTTCAACGGCCAGGCCTCCGTGGTATGGTTCCCCACTGACTTCTCCGATTCAGCCAAGACTAGAGCACCGGAATGCTAGCGCTACGCAAACCCTGTAATATGTTCCTTGTGTGTAAACTACCATACGTATCAGAGCAGAGGCTGTACTATGTTGTTGAATACTCATGACGCCTGACAAGTGTCATTAAACGTCGACGCCACAACTTTGCTCGGTACCATACTTGTCACCACTTTGGATATACCTAGGTAAACGCCGCTCCACGTCGTCTAAGACGGCGAGTTTCACTACAGACGCTTCTTCGGACTAGAAAGACGGCGACCACGAAAAGTTCGAAGCCCTAGTGTCTTGGGATGATCAGAAAAGACGGAGAGTCCCTTTGAGCAAGCTGAAAGCTAAGCACTCAAATATCCTCAAAGCATGATAGAGGTTGCTATGGAATCGTCTCCTGTCGATCCTTGCAAAGTGCAGACATAGGGGGGCAACTACTCCTTGGTTCCTGTCGCTCTGCAGGTATGTCCTAGTTGACAGACATGGTGGTGTCAACGAGAAGAGCCGCCGGGAGTCTTGACACCGCAACATTTCTCAACCAACTCATGCCCAATCTCTCAAAGGAGTGTCTCTCAGCGCCCCCGGAAATGATAACACTTGCCAATTACGAACCATCCATTATCATCGGAACCCCAATGCGGACGCCATTCAATTCGATGATTCGTTGACCAGGTTGTCAGCGACACAGCGTTTCATCGTGACGCTATGTATGATTTCGCGAAATCTGTGTACCACTTCAACACGCTACTTCAGTGAGATGGCCAGCCGCTTCCTAGGCATGCTAATTTGGCTCGTCTTCAGCAGCTGCATGGATAGGAAGCAATGGCAGCGCTTGATTCCCTTTGGCGATGTTTTGTCCCATGTTGCAGGGGTTCGGATGACGAGATGGGTTGCCTGTCATATCTATCTTGTCAGGAAGGCGGTGCTATCAGATCCATCCGCAATGCACACATCGACATAAGCACAGCATTCGGGGAGCCGAGCAAGGCTAGAATGCTTCACAGCTTGGAGGGGCTTCATATTTAGTTGCCGTTCCGGTATATATGCTTTTCGCTGTTGTCTTGTCCTTCACTATATCCAATACTCGCTTGCTCTTTGTGCACCTGCGTCTTGAAGCATGCATTCTGTTACACTTTACACCCTGGGGTTTGCAGTGCTTGGCTATGCTCTTTACGTCTTTTATGATGCTATCAAAAAGCGGAATGCCAAGTACAATCCTCAAGGGTTACCTGGACCAACACTGGTCCCTTGGGTTGGTCGTGTTCATGACCTTCCCATCGACTACATGTGGCTGAAGTTCAAAGAGTGGGCGGATATTTATGGACCCATGTACCGCACAAAGATGCTAGGTGCAAACTTTATCGTTGTTTCCGATGAGAAGATTGCTGAGGATCTTTTGGTGAAGAGGGCAAAGATATATTCGGATAGGCCGCACATCCAGTCATTGTTCGATTCAAAGAGCACGTATGGATCTATGGAGTATCTGCCTCTGATGGGAAAGAACAGTGGGTATTCACTTCAGGAACTAAGATGCCTTTACTTATCTTTTATCAGAGTACTGGGCTCGCCAACGCAAATTCACTCATGCCTACCTCACAGAAGCTACCAACTCACACTACTATGGCTGGCTAGAATACGAAGCCAAGAGGTGGATGTATCGCCTGCTCCATAATCCGGACGACTTCGCGTTCTCCCTGGAAGACATGTGCTCCAAAGTAATGTGTCAATTAACATGGGACGACCATACCCACAGCGAAGCACTGACACCTAGTGCATGGGGACTCCTCACTCAAATGTCACCCGCTGGACCAATCACTAATGTCCTCACTCCATTATGGAACCTTCCATTGTACCTCAATCCATGGAAGATGGCAGAGCGCAAGCGTCACGACGAGCAACAGGCATGGTGGATGGATCGACTAGTAACCACGCGAAAGTTGTTGAAGGAAGGCAAACAGCGGCCTTGCTTTACCCGCACATATCTCGAGACAGCAGAGAGAACAAGCATCTCTGGGGACTACGAAGCCTCTTCTGTAATCGGCATGATGGCATTAGTAGGTATATTTACGGTCGCCGGTCCGCTCTACTACTTCCTTCTTGCTATGCTATATCACCCTGAATGGCAGACCAAGTGTCAGGAAGAAGTAGATCGCATTTGTGGGGACCGGTTGCCCACTCTGGCCGACATGCCCAACCTGCCCATTCTTCGCGCTTGTATCAAAGAAACAATGCGGTGGAAGCCTACTGTGCCTACAGGTAAGCATCTCTTATCTATCGAAAGACAAAATCCCTCCTGCATTACTAATATATTACCCCTCTAGGCGTCGCCCACGAATGCGAAGCCGACGATTTCTACAACGGACACTTCATCCCCAAGGGCACTCGAATCCTGCCCCTTGACCTTGCCTTCCTCCGCAACCCCACCAAATACCCCGACCCAGAATCCTACCGTCCAGAACGCTGGCTCGAGCCGCAATGGCCAACATACCAAGCTCCTTTGACAAAATACCCAACCGTCAAAGGCCTCACATCATTTGGTTGGGGCCAGCGTCAATGTCTCGGTATGTCGGTTACGCAGGATGAGACTGTTGTGAGTTTGGCATATTTGATGTGGACGTTTAACTTGAAGAGGAAGATCGACCCTGCAACGGGAGAGGAGATACATGTCCCGTTGGATAAGTCGAATTCGCTGCTTATTGTCAAGCCGGATCCTTTTGAGATGGCGTTTGAGCCTCGGTGCGAGGAGAGGAAAGCCCGTGTGATGAGGGAATGGGAAAATGCTGAGAAGAAGGACTGGGAGGCAAGAGCGGAGTTTTTGACGGGCGCTGGGGGGAGGGAGGCGCCGTAAATAGGTATAGTGTTTTGGGTGTAAATTTCGTTTTTATGTTGTTTTCAATGCAGGGTACATGACTTGGATTGATAAATATTATCTTCGCAGCCGGCGTTGGATATTAATTTGTATATGGGGGAGCTTTTCGCACCTATGAGTGCTCTAGAGTGCTTAGCACTATCATGAATTTGAAGTACCATTCCAGCCATCGAGTCATGTCTCCGTGATACGGCCATTCATTTTATCATCATACAAGATATTTCTGCGACTCCCCTGAGTCAAATCATTGGACTAGTCTAAGTCGCACTCATAATCTAGAGGACACAATAGTATAACCCATTTGGTAAGAGGCAAATTCTCCTGCGTAAGTGAAAGGAGCGACATGGACATATATCTACTCTGCTTCTCACAGTTATCACATAAGATCGCGACACATTTCTCATTCTAAAAACCATCATCTCATAATTCCTGTATCACACATCTCCATAAACACGTAAAAGCTGTGCAAACACCCAAGCTTCGATCATACTGCCCAATATCCGATTATCACATAAAAAATTTTCTAATACAAGCACCGCATATCCAAACAACCATCTAATACCCCCCTAAACCTTCGACAAACCCATCTTCAAAAGTACTTCTCCCTTCCTACCTTGATCTTCCCATTCTCTTTCCTTTTGAACCCACAAACCCGCATCCCACAACTCCCAAATAAACTTCTATTGGAACTGGCAGAATACACCCATATATAATCGAGTTCAAATTTTTCATCACTCCTCCTTCCCATTAACATCTATCTAGGACATTGGAGCTTTTCTATATTAAATTGAGCATGGATATGTGAAGAGATAAAATAGAAACAGACACAAGCTATGCTATGTTCTTGTTTTATAAAATGAAGCCACCAAGGGGGAAATAAAAGAATGCTGAGCTATTCCAATTCCCAACCAACCCATACTATGCTATTCAACAATTCCACTGAAGAACTTACTTAGACAAGTCGCTCAACCTACTAAACCACGAACCAATTCCACCCAAGACAACTATGATTACTAGAAAGTTAAAGCAGAAAAACACTCCAAGAAGTAATGAAAGCAGAAAATTCATTCCCGATTTGCGAAATCAACTATAAAGTATAACACACCAAAGCTTCGGGTTGTATTATGATCGAAGCGAAGAAACTTAAAACCCAATATTCAACACCGCAGACCAGACCTTCACCTGACTGTCTAGATCGATCCCAATCCACACATATAATGGTAGAAACTGCTACGTAGCAACCAATTCCCTTTACATGATTTTCAAATCCCATTTCATCTTCAAGTTCAATATCGCACTTTACTGTTTCGTAACCTAGAATATCGTCATATCATGGAACCATCTCTAAGTCTAAAAATGTTTACCCCTAATACGCAAAAAAAAAAAAACAGAAACAAGAATAAAAAAGGGAGAGAAACAGAAACAATTTCGACATGACTAGCTAAATTCGAATTCAATTTCAAGTTTCACCTACCTATCACCATATATACTCACTCATCTCACTAACCCCTTCCTCTTTTACCTTTACAACTTTGTATGATTCATAATCCAAGCTCTTCCTCCCCTACCATAAGAAAAAAAAAAAGGAAAAACGCATACAAGTCACTTTACTTTGCACACATCTACTTCCATACTCAACCCAAGAAATCCCTCTCCCCCACCCTGAAAAATCTTCCAGCGTAGAATTTTAATTCCCGCATGATGTATTACGTGCTTACATCACTTGATGCAAGCTTCTCCCGGCCAGAACCAAGCATCATGTCCGCCACTTGATGCGCCCAGTGTATTTGCTTCTTCCCATAAAGCGGGAAGCGGCGCTCGGCGAATGACGGAACCACAGCTTGAAGACAGTAACGTACAGACCACACACAATTCACTTCGCACGCTCACACACCAAAGTCACTCAGATTACTATATCCCTCATTCCTCACCTCAGCACACGTCGTGGTGTACCCATGCCAAGACGGGAGATGGCAGCGGCGGGTTTTGAGCCACAAGCGCTGCATGATGTCGTCAAATGGCAAAGTGGACGAGCAGTTTTTGATTTGCTTTGTTGTTTGGAAAGGACGGGTTCTTCGAGTGGAAGGTGAAATGAAAACCTAGCTTTTTGTGTTGGGGAGTTGGGCTGGGCTAACTGCGCTTCGAGTGTGCCCTGCACGTATCCCGCGTACTCTACGCAAATATGATGTTGCACCCCCAATGGCGGCATGCCGAAGCAATTTAAAGCTCGCAAGAACGACAGAGGCGATCTTGCTCATCGTTGCTTTTGCGCTCTGAAGATCGTGGGGTTCATTCCATACAGAAATTTGACTCAGTGTAGATCGGGAGTAAAGTGTAGGGCTGATCTGGAGCTGGCTACACAACGGCGTCATCGTCCTAGAGTGGAAACCTGGCAGGCAGATCGTGTTGCCTTTCTCCCATGTTCCCTGTGAAGGAATCTGTGTACCTGGAATTTCTTAACCCAACTGGAATCGCTAGAAGTTTGATGCGAACACCGCTCAACTGATTTTTTGTGGCAAGTTGCCTACAGAATCTTGCGCCCCACGCAGAGCCTTCAGATTTGCAATTGCACTTACCTATGCTATAAAGAGAGACAGGGTTTGGCCTCCGGTGAAGCAGAGTGTTGCCTTGCTTGCCCGGTACGTCCGTTGGTCCAGAGCTGCCATCGGCTGAGGAAACCCCCCCGTCCTCAATTAGCCAAGAAGCCGTGTTTGTCTGGTCTTTTCACCATGGGATTTACACAGCGGTGCTCATCGTCGCTTACGAGAGCGAGAGGACTGTTTGAGGCTATGACTGGTGCTTCGTCGCAGTGCCCCATCTTGCGAAGGCAGCTGCACATGTCCGCTTGCGGGGGAGCTGAAGGGGAAACTCTGACTGGAGAATCCCCGGGCTTCTATGCAGCGTATCACAAGCGAAGGGCATAGTTTTGATGCCTAAATCAATGCTATTGATGACTGAGGGCGCCATACGTCGCGCTGTCCCGAAGCGGCGTTACAGATGGGGGACATGGCGAAGCATGTGTGGACCCAACAGGGCGGGGTTACATGGGGGGAGGACACTGATGGGTTAATATCGAGTAACATCGTCTTCTCCATGTACGCAGGCTAATCGTCGTGCTCTGTTTGGGTGATGTGGAGCAATCATGACCGTTGCCGATGAGGCGATGTGGGTAAAGGTTGTCAGCGGAGACCAACAGCCGCCCATTTCACAAGCGCATCTGGAGTCCCAGTCCGATAGTTGCCGGCTGTGGAGGCAATGAATGCATGCGTGTGCGAATCGCGTCTGGAGAAAATGACTACGAGGCGGGGGGCCCTCCAGTTGGCAGGAAGGTCGCATAGGACGTGGAACGGAATGAACGCATTGTGCGACTAAGAATGGAACAAAAGTGACATGGGTCGCACATTAGAGAAGCGGTTTTGAGGTGTTAGAATGGTTTGTGGAGATTGAATGTGTTGCAGGATAATACGTGGGACTGTCGTGGTCGCCATCTAAGGACTACACGTAAGTTGGCGTGATTGGCTGGAGGAACAAGTTCGCAGTAGTGGGAGAAGGCCAGTGAGGCGGTTGTATCGAAACGAGATTATCGGGCCGGGGCTAGGCGGAAGGCAGAGAAGGAGCTTGAGAGGAAGAAATTGAGGAAAAATTGGTCAAGAATGCCGCTCGCACTGTTGCATGGAATTCAGTGCAGTCTGGGTGTGAAGGTGCGGAATCACGTGTGGTGTCATCTGCCTTGTGGCTGTCAGTCAAAGCCGAATCAAATGATTTACTGAATGTAGACATGAAGTCGATTTCTCTTGAGTCACGATCAAAACTACGACAGTAAGGGTGTGGTCTCCGGTATGGATTCGGAGGAGCGGCTATTGGCCGTGGATGGCGGGCCGCGTGTGGCTCTGAGGCGGTACGGTTGTCAGTTGGCAGATGCTGCGGATGCTGCAGTGCTGGTGGTTGGGTCCCGCGCGGGACTCGCAGGACTAGCAGGACTGCTGGTGATGGTGCCTGCGCGAGCCCCCAATGCTACGGATTGCACACGACGACCGTTGGTCTGGTAAGGCGACGCTGCTGGGGGCGTTTCTATTTGTGCGTTTGGGGGGTTTTCTGGTGGAGCTGTTCGCAGCGTCTGGTGTTGTACGGCGGAGCAAGGCAACTTGAAGCCAAGGATGCTGTAAGGCGTACCACGGGCGAGGCGATGAGTTGTAATGACTAGTCTACCCAGGTGGCAGTCTACCTAGTACACGAGCAAATGCGACGCCGCGTGATGGGAGGGAGAGAATGCGATGGGAGTGCCATTCAAGATGAGAGAGGGCTATTGAAAGTCGGGAGATAGGTAGAGTCAAGAAGGTGATTGTGGCAGATGACGTCGCGGTGGAGTGGACAAAGTGCGCTTGTGGGCAGAGCTGGGGAAGAGTGGACGGGACGTCTCTCCACCATCAGCAGACGGTTGTGAGTGCTAGGGAGGGCTAAGAAGAGCTAGGCTGCTAGGTGCAAAACAGAGTAGCTGCTTGTAGAGGTAGTCCCGCCGGGCACGTGGTGCGGGCAGGGCGATCAAGAGATGACTGCGATCAGCGCGGCAGAGACGGACACCATTAGGCGTGGCCCGCTGCTTGAGGACAGGTTCCCCTTGTGGAGTGGGAAAGGTGATCGAGGACAGCCCTGTGGAGGGTGGGAAAGAAAAGGAGAGAGAGAGAGAGAGATGTGCAGCGAGGGCGGTGTCGGGTGGGATGGGTTTGCTGATTGTGCATGAGGGCGGAAGAAGAAGCGCAACAACAGTCAGATCAGATTTTCAGCCGCCAGCGCCAGAGAACGGAGCAGGTGAGCAGCAAGGACGTTGAGTGTGTGTGAGTGTGAATGTGTGAGTGTGTGTGTGTGTGTGTGTGTGTGTGTGTGTGAGGGAGTGCGAGATGGGCGTTGCATGCGGGGGTTCGACCGCGCAAAGGTGAAGGGGTGAAGGGTGAATTAGGGAGGAGCGAGGCGGAAGGAGGGCCTGGCCGGCGGGTGATTCGCTGGGCAACGCTGGGTTTTGCTGCCTTTTGCTGCATTCGACAGAATCCGGGCAAGTCATCGGGGCAGTCGGAGCAGGCCTGGTCGCCTCGATGCTTTTTGGGGCACGCTGATTTGCGGGCGCCCGAACAGCCATCACAAACCAGCAGAAGCGTCTCACGAGTTACGAGTGTTGCGCGCAGGCGCTGGCCCGCCAAACTTACAGGCATCCTCGTTGCGACGATCGGCCACAGGCTGGGCCATCAAGTCTCGGCATGCTCGAGACCGCCCGCGATGCCTCCAGGTTTCGTCAAGGTCAAGGCGTGTCAAGGCGAGTCCCAGCCAGCCAGCAATATTCTCCCACGCTCACCTTTTTTGCTGCGCCATCTGCGCTCTGCAATTCCTGCGCTTCTCACTCCTCTCCAGGCCTGCAAATTCCCTCCTTCATTCCTTCGCCCGCTACTATTTGACCCCCATCCGTCCGCCTCGTACCATCCCGACGAAAAACCACCCCATACCTGCTGCTCCACGTCTGCATCTCCTCCCGCTGCCTTGCTGCCCCGGCCTCATTTTCGGCCTAATCCGACATATACATCCATCCATACATCTGCGCATCGCATGTCTAGCTCCACCACTACATCCATTACCACCACAGCCTCCACCACCACTACTACTACCACTACTACCACCTGCAGCGATTCTCCATTATTCTAAACATTTACTTCTCTCACATCTTTCCCCCATCTTGACATCCTTAATCCCGTCTTACCATCCCATTCTCCACCGCCTCACTGTCCATCATCCATCATGTCGCCAACCGTCCATTGGCGGCAGCACGACTCGAGCCACAGCAACACCACTTCCACTCGCAGTGAAACCGAGGGCTCTTACGAAACCGCTCCCACCGAATACAGCTACAGGCCTCCGATGCCCCACAACGACACCTACAATGGCCGTCTCCAAGGTCGCGGAAACCACTACTTTGCGATCCAACCAACCTCACATAAACACTCCCCACCGTCCCATACCGCCCGCGCCTCAGTCGATACCTACGCTTCCACGTCTGAAGAGGATCTCGAGGACGACCTGGACGACTTCCCAGAGTATGATGTCCCGCAATACACACATGAACCCCTCCCAGTCGACGCCATTCCCACCACCCCCCGCGACTTTGCAGACCTCTTCCCCACAGCCAAGCGCATATCAATTCGACATGATGACTCCACAATTGACGGCAACATGAACCTGCGTGTCGACACGCAGGTTGAAGAGCGACACCACAAAAAACAAAACTACACCCTTTTCCACCTTCGCATGCACGACTTGCGAACACGCGAGTTCTCCCTCCGTCGATATTGCAGAGAATCCGGCCGCGAAGTGTGCCACTCAATACGCAAATACCAAAAGCCGCCCTCGGAAAAGCGTCCTGTATTGCAGCGCGCAAGCACTGCTCTCGCAAGTCTGCGCTACAAACCCGACTCTCGCCCTTCAACCGCAGCAGGCCTCAAGCGCTCAGATTCCGGATATGAGTCAGTCCACAACAGTATCGAGGACGACGAGGAGGATTCCCGCCCCAAGTCAGCAGGCTTTGCCAAAGGCCGCGCGCTGATGCCTACCAACACCATCAAGCTCGAGTTCTCAAATTACGCGCACATTGACGTCAAGCGAAGAGGGGCCAAGACGAACAAACGATATGCGTTTGAGTATTGGGGCCACAACTATTCCTGGAAGCGCATTGTAAAGAAAGAATCTGAACATGAAAGCGTATCCTACTATCTCATTCGGTCCGACAACGAAAAGGAACCCTTGGCACACATCTGCCCCGTCCGCCTATCACACGACCAAGCACACGAAGAAGCGGCACGTGGTGGCTGGATTCCACCCTGCTACATGCGCATCACCGATGACAGGATCCTCAGCTCTGACTCCGACATTTCCGAGTGAGTCCTCCGCCAGCTCGAGCACGAAATCTTTTGGAAAACATTTTGGTCACTAATATCCCTTCTGTAGTGTCGTAATAGCCACCGGCCTGATGGCGCTCGTGGACGACGGCATCAAACGCCGCTTCCACTCGAAACAAAACACGCAGCTCCACATTCCACTCATCCGCAGCTCCTCGTTCAAAATGAACATGGAGTACATTGGTCCCAAGCGCCTCATCGACGAAGTGTTTCACCGCACCCCGTCTTCTACCCGAGGCGCGACTGCCCTGAGTAGGCAGCCGTCAGCGTTACGCCCCGCGCAGACGGGAGGTATCTAGTACGGTTGAGTAGCTCCTTCCCAATTTGTTCTTGTTTGTTTGCGGGGCACCCCACATACATTTGTATTGATACGTGTGTGTGTGTGTGTTGCTGCCTTATACGTTACAATATCATTTATAATGCAACCTTCGATTGTATTTGCGTTTGCTTGTTTGACTCATGTCAAACATGGTTTTCCTTTAGAGTTTGCGGATATGCAATTGTCCGTGGCTCGTTTGTTCCCAACATTCTTCTTTCAGTCCAGTTTCTTGTTCTCCAAGTCAATTGATTTGTTTTTGGCTGCTTCTCTGTTCACGCATGGCATGGCATGGACACAAATGCATGGAGGCTTTTAACTATTAAGGTCTACCATCTGGCGTTTTAGCGTTGCATAGCGTTTGTCAAGCACCACTGTTTGAGACAGCAGTGTCTACTGGGTGCAGGGTTTTTTCTTCTCTTTACCCTTTCTCGGCGATTCTTTTTGGAGGGTTTCCTTTCTTTTTTTTCTTGTCATATGTATTGAATATACGTTTTTAACGATTATCACGATAACGTTACGAGGGAGCTGCGCATCGGCTGGAAAGACACGACACGTCGTCAGGCTCATGGATAGAATGGAATGGGCTGGATTGAAAAGCGATGTGTGTTGAAAAGGATGATTATTCTTTCCCGGCATCTCTAGTATTACCTCTGAAACGATGACTCTGAATCTGAATCTGAATCTAAATCACGTTGTCTTACATCTCTTCCACAAGACTGCCTACCTGTCTGTCTGTTTGTCTTGTCTAACTCTTCGTCCATATGCCTGCTTACCCGTCTCATTCCATCATCCATGACCTCCACACATTTCCCCATTTCCAATGCTCGCCAGCAGCAAACCGAAGTCTTAAATCGAACATGGTGATTAATACCACGTGCATGTTCTTATGTAGTTAAATATTTCTTATGTCTTCTATGTCCATAGGCGCATAACATCATCATCTCAAGCACGAAAACTAAAACTACACACCACATACATACATACATAGCCCCCGCCACGGAACATATAAACGCACAGCTATGGTATGTGTATGCGTATAGTTGTCCAGGATCCGGTGCTTGAGATGTGGATCATGCGCATGTATATGCCTTTAATGTCGAATCTTACGCCTTGAGAGGACGTGGAATAGTTGAAGTAGGTGTCGAGATTGGGGATTTTATTATATGGACGGGTGGAGTTGGATAGAGTTTTTTTGACTTTGTGTGGAAGAGGGTGGGGGTGGATTCGTGTAGCTGATTCTATGTCTGTGTCTGTGTTAGAAAAGGTGATGGCGTTTCGTTGGGTCGGGTCTCGATTTGTGTTGTCTTGTCTTGTTGGAAGCGAGGGGAAGTGAGGTGAAGCGAGGCAAAACAAAGTAGCGCATGGTATGGAAGCAGAGAGGAGCCTTGTTAAGGGGAGTTAGTTCTTGGGTTGTTTTGATCTTTTTGGTGAGATGAGTGCACTGGGAGGGAAGAAGAGGGGGTACGTAGGATGTCTTAAAGAAGGTAAAAAAGGGCGTTTGACATATGTAGAGGGTAATTGGAGGGTCTGGTGGTGATTGTCATGTCTTTGAAGAGGTTATTGCATGATATGAGCGTAATAGGGGCGTAACGGGGACGGGAATGGGATTGGGAAATCAAGGAATCATGTGTATATGGAACAAAGTTGGCGTATCATAACTAGAAACGAAAGTAACCCAACCCAAACCAACACGTATTGAATACCTTCTCTCTTCTTTCCTTCACCCTCTCCTCAACCGAAAGACAAATCCTTAGATGGATTACGGGAACTGAGAACGACATCTAATACTTACTTATCAACGTCTCTTGTGCGGGTGTAAAGTGCTTTGCATGATCGATGGAAGCGCGCCACATCGCACTAAGGGCTTGTATCTAACATAGCATGGTGGCATTTTGAGATATGGGATATAAGCTAAATGGCTAATCTTCTGGTTTGGGTGTGGGATAAACGATGCTATGTTTGGTTTCATTATACCTTATGTGATGATGCTGAACATGGCATCAGATAAGTTTTGTTTTATCGTGTGTAGAGTTGTGTGAAAGAAGTCGCTAAGTCTGGTCCGGTATTGAAGCAAGGCTTATAGATACTTCATGTATGTCTGGCAAAAGCGATTGATCAGGTACTAGATTTATATACTCGGAGGGAGGATAGCAAAACCATGATTGACTGATTTACTCTTCCTAGCGAAGCGCTCTTAGTCGTTCAAACTTCCTGAAGCTTGTATCATGAATATCCTCATCAATTGTTTGGTACTGGGTTCGTTTGTTTGTTGGCAGTTGGACATTATGGAACTTAGGTAAACTGGTTCTTTTCTTTTTTTTCAATGTATGGAACGAATGGTGGGTCTGGTGGGTGGTAAACCCCTGTTGAGGAAAATTTTCTCGTTAATTTGCTCGTGTTTTTGAAGATGATACTATAATTGTGCAGTTTGACTACGTTTTTCCCAATTTTCGAGAGATACATGGGAAAGAGCAGATGATTCAAGCTATGGTGAGGTTGGTCATTGACTACTTTTGTGGTGTGGAATAGTTGGGTGTTTAGACCGTTAGGTTTTGATAGGTAACAGTAGGACAATTCTATTATATTACGGAGGAGGTAACAATTTTCATTTGCATGATGACTGTTGGCTAAATTGGGTAAGGCCTGATGATGAATAAATGAGAAAATATTTTCCATTCGATGTGTGGATTCCAGTATCCGTTGAGTACTGAATAAACTCCCATAGCAATCCTGTTTGCCTTTGGGATTCTCCTTCGCCCATGGTATCTTCCGTTTATGCTATCATCACACCTTTTCTGCATTGATGTGCCACAATTTGCACACAGTAGTGCTTAAACAAGATAAAGCCACAGTAGAATTTGGGGAAGAGAGATTGGGCCTCCTCGGGACTTGGTGTAAGGCAGATCAATTTACTCTAGGAGTCTGTCTTGTTGGCAATGTGACTACCCGGAGGAGAAACTACGGTGTAGAAATAAGCTATTTGTTGGAGATTGTTCGATTTGTTGGCCATGAAAGCCGCCGCTTCTCTCGTTGGAGACTCCGAGGAGGTTCAATGTTATACAAATGCCGAGCCTTCTTCCCGTCCTTGAAACTTTCGTCAGGTGGCACGACAGGAGAATCCGAGTGGGTAAAGCAGGCAAACTTCTGTGATGAATCATTTTTTACCCAAAACTACAAATATCTTCTTCTTTTATTTATTGGCGGATCGATACCAGTGGAGTTCAACAAGGGATATGCTGTGTAGTCTATACCACCATCATGGAAAAAATTAGAGTTTGGAATTGATTTTGCTGTCCCTGAATCTACCCGTTGCACAAATTATTCTATTTTGCATAATATCGCATCTCTACTGTCTCAGTAGCCATCTAGACAGCACTAGAAGTACGTACCCGTCGGGTTCATATCCGCCCGATGACGATGTGACAGCTGTCGACTTACAATTCCCGTTTGTATCTCGGCAAAGTGGCCTAAATATGCAATTATTGGCTTCAAAGAACTATATTTTTAGACAACGCACCCCTTCAGGAACTTCTGGTCGTCGTCATCATCTCACCGATCGACAGGTACCTATCCGTTAGTGTGTTCGGGCCCCGGCTATCGAGCAAATGCAAGGCTAAAGTATGCCCATTCACCTCAGAGCAGGATCAAAATACAGGATCAGCGGCTCTAGAAATTGCATATAAACAAAATTGCACTTTACTAGGGGCTGCACCTCATATCAAAAGAGGGAGTGGCGTCTTGACATGTACCCACCTGGATCTCCTGCTGTTTATACCAATATGTGCTCACTGATGAACACATACTCATACAAGTGGTTTGTGATTTTTTCTCGTTGTGCTGCTGCTTTGGTTCTCATTGCGTGTTCTGTAACAGCGAATGTACCGCCGCGGCGCCAAAAGCAGATACCCGCGTTAAGCACCCGGCTGTGCGACTGATACAGTTATGGACTCACTTAAAATATACAACTTGAGGAAACGTATCAAGATTATTCGATCGGACATGTGGAGACATTGGGTCGACTGAATTCCACTCTCCTAGAGATTGCGATCCATGACACGCTCTTCAACCATACCTATGGTAGATGATATCGACCCAGACAGATAGCATACATGCGTACATTCGCTGCCCAAATATGGACACATGATGAAAAGTGGCAAAATTGCTCACATCTTCGGAAGATGGCGGAATGTTGCGGCTTTGGGTCTAAGATATTTCCCTTTTGCCAGCACTTTCAAATATTCGTTCTCTTCCTACTATGGGTAAAACGTCCACTTCGACTTTCTTTTTTTTTTTTGGCTTTTGGCTTTTGGTGCATTAAAATCTGACTGAGTACATCATTTTTGCTTTAGAGGGTGGTACGAGATTGTACCACTGGTATATGCTGGTCATGTAATCGTACCACATGTAGATAATGCATTGGCCCGGCTCTGTAAAGAAAGATGATTCAGCGCCTGGAAGATCCCTTCGCTAGAATTAGGCTGAGTGGGGCCCAAATCCCTGTTCTAGAACAAAACTTATGCCAGCTACCTATAGGACCATGGTATGTCGGTTGCTGTCGTTTCTGCATGCCAAGCGTGTGTGCAAACGCCTCTCCATTGCCCGGCACCCACCCGTCCGTGTCCTCCATGACCGCCTCATCTTAGCAAATGGGCGGAAGGGATCCACAGTGCAGAGTCCCTACCTATGGTACACTCTGGCCTCATTTGGCCAGATGCAAAACAGACACTCGCATTGAAGCTCACGATCACACCACCACGGGTAAGTTCTGTCTACTCTCCTGATTTCAAAGAATGATTGACAGAAGAGTCAAAGAAGAAGTCACCATGTACTCCGTGGCTGGTTTTGCTGATCGGAAATCGTTGTGCGTTGTTGCTCTGGGGCTTATGCAGCTCGGAAACGAACACTTACGGATTGTTTGCTCTTGTGGATCGCATGGCTGCATATACTGCCCTTGTGGACCAATATTGATTGCTAGGATATCAGATTGATGTTCAGCCAAAAAGGCTTTGATTTCTGCATGTATGCCGCACGGTGTGCTGTCGACCATAGGAAGGACTGATGTCGCGCGTGTGACATGGGGGCCACCGAGCGGCCCGCAGCACATGAAGATGTGGGTTTCCACTTGCCTAGCCTTCGGGTGTGGATACTTCGCTTTCGGTTTAGCTAAGCTTTTCCTTTAAACTGACATATGGAGCGTTGCTGAGGCCATACCCCCTACCCTCTCCACCCATCATCTCTCGGCTGCCCGATCCCAACTCGTCAATCAGACAGCTCGGCCCGCAAGCTCGAAGGAGCCATAGCGAACCATCTGGTTGGGATAGAGGGTCAAAAATGATAATTGGACCGTCAGGTCAAAATGACATGTCCCATACACGCACACACTTCGGCTCCTGACATTCCCCAAGCCGTTGTTGCACGACAACTGTAGGGCAAGATAGCCTGGCGACTCAAGTGCGGAGGCTCGCAGCGTCGTGCTCTGTGCATGTGTTTCGTGTTGCCTGCCTGGTGAGTTTTCACCTCCTGGGTAGATGTGGTCGACGTGTATAAATAGCGGGCATCACGGCGCTAGTCGGCGTATTAACTTAATCCAAGAGTTCTTCCTTTCGGGCCTTCGAGTATTCGGTATTGGTGTCGCTACTGGAGTGTTCACACCTACTATTATGGCGCAACGTGAAACATGGACCCAACGACTTAGAGGTATGCCTGCTCCTTCTTCCGATGCATAGCCATTACACCTGCTGACAGAGCCACGCCGACACAGATCATTGCTATGCACGTCACCTTGGAGACCCTACCTATCAAGATGTGTCTGACCGTAGAGGTAGAGTACCTAAGCACGAGCTTCTCTCGGCCCACTCTCGCGGTTGTGAAGGAACACCCTGCTAACATTCCGCCTAGGGGGTCGAACTGCTTGGTCTAGTGTCGTCAGCATCAATGGCGGAAACTACTCTGCTAGGTTCTGGTACGATGGCGCCTACATGGAACAAGCGCGTGAAGATGCGGCAGAAATCGCACTGAGGCATCTCACTGGCTATGTCCATACGACTTCAGAACCGCCTCCAGCGAGTCACTACGCCCGCGCTTAACCGATGGATCGACACCATTCTACGATTTGTCGATGGAATCCAAGTTTGGATTTAACTTGGTAAAGAAGGGACAACCTCAGGGGTTGTTTCGTTGTTTAGCATGCCATATAAGGGGTATGGGAAAGCATGTTAAGTTCATTCTTCATAACACTCCTTGTTGTTTGCTATCCTAGTACATGTGTTCGCAATCGGACCGGAGGCTTGAATTGGGGAGCTGGAGTTCGATGAGGAAAGGCTGCCTTATTCAATGTGTACTTCATTCCCAGCTTGTTTGACCAATTATCTGATAGATGCAATGATATCATGGTCATGTGAACTCTAGGATTAGTAGTATCTCTTCCATCACGGCTGTTGTAAAAGAGCTTCTTGCAGCGTTGACTGTAATCAGGGGCATTCCTCATTCCATATAACTTGCTACACCCAAACATAACGAAATAGGCCTCGGAAAGCGGCCTACCACTCTCTCATTGTAAGTCGCCACATAATGCTGGTGTCTTCCGATAACCGCCGTGATCTCCATCCTCAGTCACCAGGCTCATTGCTTCAGCCCTAGGGTATGCATGCATATTGGGGCAGTTGGAGGGCTTGCAGATAATAGAATAGCAAGACCGAAGATGCACCGCACTCGTGATGATCGGTGAGAATGATAGGCGGTGGGCTGGCTGGAGCCGGGATTCAGAGCATGTGTAGTCGAACCTTGTGTGTCAGTACAAAACGGGACTAGTGTTCCTGAAGCTAACCCGAGGAGAGCTAGCGTGCCTTAACACCATCTTTCTTGTTTCTATGTACTATGCCCACAAGTTCATCTGTCTTCGGTGGCAATCCAGGTCGACTCTACGCAGAACTATGGCCGAATAGGGCAGGTTGATCAATTTCAATTGGTTGTGAGTCTTGGGCATCCTCCGACATATGCCGCTGGCCTGCTACAATCCACTCAGCGTACGTGTACTTCTCCCACCTGCACCCTCTACGTTTGGTTTCTGACGATCTAGGATGAGTTTTCATAAGCTACTTATTGCATTATCTGTATATCTGTTGCTGCAATAGACGCAGGATGCATTTCAGCCGGGCCACCAAGGAATAGAGGGCTCTAAAAACCAACTCAGCAACCCAGCCACCGTGCCGTTTGCGGGCCGGTGCCGCTTCCTAACTCAGGCGAGATGCTTCCGGCGAGCCTGTTCTGGCTACTACACGGATTTTTGGAGTGCTCTGTCTAGAATTGAGACTACTTTTGCTCCAGTATCATGGCGGCTCCAATTCATTGAAATGAGCGAATGCTCTCTATAATTAGTTAAGATGTTAGTTGTTCGGTCCCCACCTTCCCCCACTAGGTTATCCCGCCCGATGACACAGATCTCCCTTCGAAAGGCTCCGTGTCGAGATCTAAGCGTATCGGGAATCTCATCCTTCTCTCACCATCGAAAATAGGAGCTCGCAGAAACCCCATGTTGCCACGTAACTGAAAGGCATTCGCCCAGACACGACACTCCGTCTTCATCGCTTTACGCCTTCCTGTATGCATTAATAGCAGGGGAATCGTGGAAGCTGCAGGCAGACTTTCGGCAGCTGGCGGGCACACGCGCGGCGAGATCGCCTGTCATACGGCACACCGTAGCGTTCGACGTGGGATAACACTGATCCTCTGTCAGGAAAGTAGCGAATGAAGCACGGTAAGAGCGCTTATGACTATTTGGTAGTCAACCCGAGAAAAAAGACGCGCTCACCAAAGTCATCGCGACGACTATCGGCCCTGGTCATTCTGCACCTTCCAACTCTCACTCACTACAAATGCGAGCCCCTCATTTTCTTGTTCATCAGCGGCACCTCAGATTGGATCGATCATCACTCAGTCGGTTAACTAATGCTGTCCACATTAAACGTGAGGGTGTCCTCCGAAAATGTGTTTCGTGGTTGGTACAGCAGCTGTCGAATTAGGTGCCACATCCCGGAATGCATTCGACTTTCCTGTGAGGCAACAGTTTTTGGTCGTGGACACGTCACTCGGCGGTCTTCTTGTGAGATCGAATTAATTCGCGGGCTCAGCTTTGTGAAAGAATGGCTTTTACTTCTTCACCTAGCAAGCGCCGTCTGATCAACTCAATCAATCTTATCAGATATTGGTGTTGCTTTGCCGAAGTGGGGGTGGATGCCCAAAAATTGGTTTGTATTTGACGATGTGGAGCTATTATGGGCGGGTGCTAATTCACTTGCCCTGGCTTCGCTCATGCGGTCCCTCATCAAGTGGCTAGGGGGCGCGCGGCTGGGGCCTTGGAAGCCCAACGCGACATATCCACATTGTGCAAATGAAACACATAGAATCAGGGCAAGTTGTTTCTGAACAGGGCAGTTTACGGTCATGCATGAACGGATTGGCCCGTCGCAAGTAATTCAGGGCCACACCGAAAGTCTGCTCATGCAGCAGCAGCAAAAGCGGATCTCGTCTCTACCTACACTTGACGAACCTGTTCAGCACCCCTGCTAGTTGTCGTAAAGGTCAGTGCTACCAGAGCAGGCAGCATTCGTGGGGCCGTATATCCATGTCGTGGTGCCTCTATGTTGTTCCCACAAGGGTAGGAGGGCGTTAGCCACCCTAGCAACATACCATATTTATCAGTAGAATGGGACCATGTTTTGCCATGTACCAATCATCAAAGCAATATCCACGAGTAAAATTGTTCGGATAATCTTCACTGATTAGATATGCCTGTTTGACGCTCAGACACTCGCCAGTGTGGGATTGTCGGAACGACCTCCGCCCCTTCGAGTCTGGGCTTAGGCATAAGAGACACCACCTCCCCCGGCCACCGTGCCAATACATTGTGGTGCCCAAGAGATCGGCATGGGGGGAATCACGAGCGGGGACATCAGACCATTTTCGCAGTAGTGCTTCGAATATGGACAAGCAGACCTAACCACCTCGATCCTTTCATTAACTTCCCATTCCTTCACTCGTCTGCTGCTGAACAGTCTACATGATTTGAATATATTTAGTCGCTGAGGAATATCTCAAAAGAACTACAGGCTATTCCATTCTATCCTCAAGTTTCAAAATGACAGCACTCCTACAGGATTTAGGGTCAGAATAATCGGAATTGCCACATTCACGTTACAATTATCTGGAATTTGGTTCATGACGCAACCACGCAGTACCCACGAATCTTATGAAGAATTGGTATCTGACTACCAATTGGTTTCTTTTTAGTACCGCTCACTAATGGCATCAAGTGAATGGACAGCGCTGCTGATGAAGCAGTCGGGTGGGGTCACCGCTGAAAGAACAACAATGTTCGTACCGATACAGCCATGATGTCAAATAGCTAATCATTGGGATAGGGAAATCACCCCCCCAGGCATACTTTGCCACCATACGAATGACAGTTACCCCACTCGAACCTCATAGCGTCGTCACACCCGAGGCCTCTGATCTCTCCATGATCGAATTGAAGACAAGTTCCCGCCCACCGTACCAAAAAACCCCAAGAAAATTTTAGACGCAGGACTCCCCCGCTGGACAATTTCTATTTGAGAAGACTCGGTGTGTAATCGATGAATGTTATTCGATACCCTTTCGAACGATCCTAGACAAATCACGTACAGGTGCCACGCGGATCGCGATTGCATGCGCAAGGGGAAATTCTAGACGCTCTGCGGATAGTCAAGCTCATGCAGCCTTATTTGTCCGCCATACATCAGAGAATCTCCGGTTCCCCATAGAAAGATAGCAAGTACAGAGGGGACTAACAGCAGGAAAGCCGCAAAGATGCCATCTAAACAACAGCAAAAGCATCGGAAGGCGCACTGGGCTTATGTCTGTTGAGAACCCGGCACCTACATTTGCCTGGGCACGATTTACCAGGACATGAGCATCAAAGGGCTTGGTTCTTAGCCCACTTCTACAGCCGCGTAAGGGCGCATTGCATCATGCGTCTCTGGCCAGGAATGGACAAGCATAATGCACAAAATCGATGCACCTTCCCAATAAACAACAAAAGGAGGACTTGAATGGGCTATGAAGGAATGGACATTGCACAGTCAAATCGACGGTCCCAGCCCACGACGCGACGCCATCAGTTGGCCCACCAAGCCAGCCTTTTCGGTTTCCTGACATTGTATTTCCAGGCTTTTCACTGCCGACTGTGCCGCACCACTCATTCACACTTTACAGACAGCTAGCGTAAAAGAATCCTACCTGCCGACGATTGTCTCATTCCGTCAACTCCTTTATGCTATGACTGATATTGTGAGCCAGCCCTGGGGTTGCGGGGTTAGTTGGCTCTCCGCGGGGCGGTGATGAGCACAGACAATAGGTGGTACGCGTAGACAGTCG
Organism: Acrocalymma vagum; assembly: GCA_028476805.1. Classification (NCBI taxonomy): domain Eukaryota; kingdom Fungi; phylum Ascomycota; class Dothideomycetes; order Pleosporales; family Acrocalymmaceae; genus Acrocalymma; species Acrocalymma vagum. The sequence continues at coordinate 85,169 of JAQGEP010000073.1, forward strand.
ACGTATCAATTTTGCCATTCAAGAGCCGCCTGGGGTTCTTGAGAGTATCAAGCAATAGGCCCGATTTCAGACGTGAACCAGGACGCTGCGTAGTGGTCTGTAGTCCAATCATAATGTTCCGGCAACCCGTGCCGCCTGGCGGGAGAAGCGCTCTTTGCGAGGGAACACTCGCCAGGATAGCTCGGAGGTGGAAAGATGTTCCCTCGGGTCAGCCCGGCGCGGGACGGATATGCAGACGCCTCGTACGATTCAGGCCCGTTGAAACTGATGGCGTTATCCTCTGAGAGGTGACTATGAATTCTTGGGGTTATAATCTGATTTCAAGACAGAGTTACATATTGAATTGATAGCGTCCTGGGTGATCCTTCATTTCCCAGACTCCTTCCGTGTGTTGAGAACATCGTGTGAAGTTTCCGCGCTTGAGATGGAACGCACACAAGCATACAGGTTTGAGGTGAGTTTCTGACTTCTAATTCCATCAACCCTCTAATGTAATATTTCTTTTTCTACGTCCAAACTTTAGATGCTACATATTGACCCGGTCCTACAGCTTGTCTTGGGAGGGTCGTTAACCTCGATGACAAATTGAAACATCAACGCAACCTAATTCTACCCAACAAATATCCGCCACACACAGGAAGAGAAAATCCTGTGTGAACGCATAAACATCCAATCGGATTCGTGACACAGCCCCGCGACTGTAAACTTTCGATCCCTGTTATTTCCACCCCTAGTGATCTGCGCTCATAGGATCCTGTGGAAATAGCCCACCAGGTGTTGCATGAATTTGGATTCGTGTAGATCAGCAATCCCCGCCAAATCAAAGGTGATCAGCTCGATGCACTAATAGATAAGTCCCACGGCGACGTGAACGAGAGTGGTCAAATACTATATTTGGAAGGCATATCTAAAAAAAAAAGTAACTTGAACAATCGCGCAATCCACAAACATGATGCATGTACACTGTACCTTTTGACTATGTTCGTGGCACATGTACTTATAGAGCATTGAATCGGTCTTAGTTCTTGACTTCACAACCCATGGAAGCTGTTGCTCAAGGCACTTCTGCGATACCATTTCAACAAGTTCTTGTTTCCAGAGTTTTAAGCCAACATTTCTGCCATTGCCATGGCATGTAGTTGCCTGTATAGGATTGAGTACTGTGATTTACTCTGGTAGCATTATCGTTTCACCTTTCTCTTCGACAGTAACATGACAATGTAGATGGACCAGCATTCCACTTCTATACTAAGTGCGGCGCGTAAAGGTCGCTTTAAAGATCATCCAGACCTTCAATATAAGTACATAGGCTTCGTGTCTAATCTCACTCACTACCAGGCTGACAATTCTTCCTCAGCTATGTCTCTTGGTTAAAAGCCCACATCACTTCTGACAGAGTGTTTGTAGCATCCCATACCAAGGGAGATCTGCGGCCAAACAATGTAGTTTTTAGCGCTTGAGACTATCTCCCAATAGAATAGCCAGATTGCCTCAAATAATCCACGCCATTTCAAATCTTAAGGAAACCCCCACGTACCACCCTTAGCATATGGGAAGCACAGAAAGTATCCGTGGCACAAAATGATCCAAGTATCGATAGGTCGTCCCATTACCGGGTCATTTCCCCGATAAAGTTCTCGAAAACCTACGCAAATAGATTCACAGAGGTCAATCATCAGCCTTTTTCCGATTACCCACATGCATAGACCCCACAATAAAGGCCTTGTGATTGGCTATCAGTATGCTGGTTGCAAAGAGAATGGATGAATGGGCCGGCATACTGATCCGACGAAAACAAATACCGTGTGTAACATTGGAAGAAAACTTGGAAACGATTCGTAATTCGTCCTCGATTTTCGCAACGGTAGGAACGGCTATCGGAAGACTACTGCAGGGTATCTGCATACCGTCCAAAAGAAATTATTTCCGATGATCTGTCGATTTTTTCCATTCGGGGGGTAGACAACCCCGCCTATTACATGGCGCCGCAGGAACACCTGCATCTATGTTACCATAGAAGGACTTGCTGCGTAGTTGGGTCGCAATCGCCTCGATACTTACGGATCACTTGGCTAGGTAATTTTACAAGTTCAAAACCTTATCAATTAAAGACATGGTATCGGGATATGGCAGGCGAGAATACCGATATGTGACATTGCAGTTGACGTTATAAGGAGTTTTTGAAACGTTGACTGTAATTGTCTGGCTCGGTAGGTTGTGCCGGGTTCCGCTGGGGATAGGTTTTGTGGTCTAGCCATTGGGGTTGGATGGTTTAAATGTACGGTGAGAATACGTGTTTAGGAAGTGGAGAGATTGGTTCCATATCGCAGAATTTTCATAGAGGATCGTTTTTACATTATTGTAGGAAGCCAGGGGATGAGTAGACAAATTAATGAAAGCCTATTTCAATGAAATATGAGCAGTAGACTCGGTATCTATTGGTCAGATTATCAAAATGCCCGCACGATCAGAAAGTACTAAAAAATAGCATATCCTCCCGTGCAGAAGCATTAGAAGTCTGAATAATGAAGTACACCCACCAAAAGAAAACCACGAAGAAGAATTCATATATGAAAGACATTGTCTTGCTCGCCCCAGACACCCTGAAAGCCCCTACGCCCTCATACCTCCCTTCCCCAAGCTCGCCCTCAAAAATGGAATCTCAACTCCTATAACCCCTCCGCTCTCCTTATCCTTCACAACAACAATCCTATCCACCGCCTCCCCACCATAATAAAACCAATCTGCCGTCTGCCAACTAACACAAGCATCAGTCATTGCACCCTGACCAGGTAGCTCAGATCCAGAACCCTCTACCGTATGAGGCAGAAAATCAAGATTAATACGCCAATCCTCCAAAACAACCAATGTTTTCGTAGCATTTTGTTGAATTTCCGTCTCTCTGTCGAGACCAGCAGGAAAGACTCTGAACTCGGTCGACACAGCACCAAACTGCGGCAACGCCTGGGTGTAGAATTGAGACAGCGCACTCAAAATATCCGAACCATTACGCGTCAAAGCATCGAGTTTTATACCCGGGCCATCATCCATAGACGTGCTGAAAGTTACAAGTCCATCACTTGTGGAAAAATTGCCTATGTATTTTTGAGCTTGTAGGCGTGTTTCTTGCTCTACTGCGGGTAGGAAGACGGAAAGCATTGCGTTGTACAGGATTCGATATGCATCTGCAGGTCCGGCAGTTAGTATAGCGAGACCGATGCCGTATTGGTCGATTATGGCTAGCTGAGAGGTATATCCGTATGCGCCTCCGTTCTTGGCATAGATGTCGATGTTGTGGGGATGGTCGGGGGTTAGGTTAGCTGAGCGGTATATTTCCCAGGGGCGGCCAACGAGTGATTTTGGGTTCGAGGTTGATGAATGAGGTTTTAGCCATTCGAGGACTTCGGTTTCTGTTTTGAGAATGCTTTTGTCGAGGATCCGTTTGATGATTTGACTGAGGTCGTTCAGGCTGGAATAGAGGCCTCCGCCGGGGGAATTGTCGCCGTAGTCGCTGCCCCAGGTGTTATCGTCGGGTGGAATCACGGCGAGCGAAGTGTTTCCTGGAGATTCTCCGGTGTTGGTAAGGTTGAGTGGTGAGAGAATGTATTGGTCAAGTAGTTCACCATATGTCTTGTTGAATTTGGTGCTCAGAGCATAGCTGAGAAGTGTGAAGGACAGTTGAGAGTAAGCAGGTCGGTTGTATGGGGCAGTGACGGGCTGGGCAGTCAACAGCCCTTCCAGTAACTCTAATATTTATTTTAGTTTACTACGCATTGAGTAGTTCATATACTACTTACGTTCTTTGGAGCAAGCGTCATTTAGTCCACTAATCCCGCATTCGCCGTAGTCATCAGGTGAAAGTTCGGGGAATCCCAACGACACAAGCAAAGGATTTAATAGGTAGAAGTCTGAAAACCCATAGTTTGGTGGAATACCGGAAAGATGATCTCCTAGAGATGCCAGAGTAATGTTTTCCCAACAGATGATTGATGTCTCATTTGCAAGCTCAGGGAGATACTCAGTAATTGGCGTTTGTAGATCAATGCCGGTACGTAACACCAAAAGATCGGTGATGAGCTTTGAAACGGACCCTATGAGATACTGTGTGTCGCCGTCCACTTTCTTTGTACCGTTGATATTTGCTGATCCTAGGTGGTGATACTCCCAAATCGGCTTCCCCGTAGGACTGTCAAATGGTACAAGTCCAATAGAAAAGGAAGTGTTCTCCAAAGGCCACCCGGCTTCAATCTCTTGTTTGAGAGCCTGGTCAAGGGCATTTTGAAACTGAGACGCCGCATTTTGAAGGATATTAGAGTTGTTCAGGTTCTTTGGGCGCGGAAGAAGTGGACCATCTGGGACACACCCTGAAAATGTGGCGATGCCTTGGGCAGTGAGGAGGGCAAATGGTAGTAAGCGCTTTGGAAGAGTCATGGCTGAGATCATAGAAATCGATCGTCTTGATTGTTGTCTTTGCATTTAGAGGGGAGAAGAAGAGCTTTAAGTATTGCAGAATAAAAACCCAAAAACTGCAATAGCCACATAGTATTTCCATGTAAACATGATGATCAAAACCTAGCGTGACCATGGTACCTGGTTTTGAGCCTCCCTAGCATACGTAGTCGGCGCATGCAAAGGAATCCCCCTAGCTTAGAGCACCAACACTAAACACAGTTTACTCATCCAAAAGGGCAATTTGCTCTTCCTAGTTGGACGAAAAGCTTCCCGGTATCCAGATTGGCGTCCAGTACCAGAAACTGGGGGCTTGGCATGAGGTGCAGAAGCGAGGAAACCGAAGATCCGGTTTCCATGATCGACAAACTCTGAAATGCTTTTTTCAACAGTGGAGGCTGGTTTTCAGCATTGCATAGTCATGAGGCGGTGGATCGACGAGGATCTTCGACTGGGATTGGGGGATGCATAAGCTGTAGCGAAGTTTCATGGATCATGTGCTTAGCGGCAGGGGGAGTGCTTGGAGTTTGTACTTATAGTATCGTTCATCTGCGTGGATTATGCCCTTGGAATCAAGTTCAGTAATGAAATTCAGAATCTGTTCTCTTCAATTGGCCTTCCCCAGAGAATATCGATATGATGTGCCAAATAAAGTTTGCAGCATGGATCAAGTCATCTGAAAGCTTTAAAGCGTGACATCAAACAGTCTTCAAATATCTTGTCTGGTGTCTTCATCATTTAGCCTTTTATTATATAACGGGAGGCTCCAAAGCAGAACCTCAAGTCAGGTCTACAAAGGGCTAGAAGCCTTAGCATTCACAAATAAGCCGCAAGGCTGTTGGCCACGGCTACTAGGGATTAATTTAATCGTGTACCTTTGAACCCATTTTTATAATAGCTAGGATTCTCAGTCAGAGAGTATCCAAATATTCGTCTTGACAAGTCGCGTCGAAGAGTAGAAAAATCTCCGTGCGTAGTAGCTGGATGATTTTGTTGAAATCATTCATTGTAGGGCTGCAGGTTGCGATTGACTTAGGGCAAGCTCTTGGTGGAGATGATGCCGAGATTAATTGACCCACAACCTTCATGGAATGAGTTCTTGCCCAAAGGTAATAGACCAATGTTTGCCACAGCTCCACAGGCCGGGATTTGTTACCAAGTGGGGAATTCCTGTGGTCTCCTGTGTCAATGAATGATTCTGGTTAGTGATATTATACATAGAGGTAATCATACTAACAATTAAGTTATGCAAAGTCCGTATTCGAGATACCGACACTCGAATAAGACCAGGCTTCATTCAACAGTTTCCAGCGTGAGATACTTGAGGTATGGCTTTGAGAATGTCGAAATACGTACGGAGTAAACCACGTTGTATTGTCACATCTTATATAAGAAACTAAACAACAAGACCAGAAGGTGAGTGATGCAGACTTTGGTTGGCAGTGGTGTTCGACCCATCAGTCAAACCATGGTAACTTTGGTTGGTAAAATGAGCTCTAGCGGCGCTAATGCAATCATAGAGAATTTCTAGAACAACTGCAATTACACTTGACAGCATCACAGTGGCCAATTATCCGTAATATGTAGTCGAGGAATGTACTTGTAATAGGATGTGCAGGGGTTGTATGACGCTTATCTCGGTGCGTGCAAAGGCGGACTTGTAGGGTTCGTGCCACAGGGTCAATTTCGCCTTCATGTCGCCGCTGCGCAAGGGAATCCAATATATGGTGGATTAATTTCCCGTAGAGCGACAAAAGAACATTTCGCAATTTTTGAGACGAAGGAAGACCAGAGTGGTGGTGAGCCACACCACAACCCACAAAGAAGCTAGCGTTCTCTGCTCCTGCCCTTCGCGTGACCTGATGACGACGGTGCACAGACCTGCTCTCGCCGCCTAGCAGCCCGCCCAGCAGCCCCAGCCTCATCATCCAACGTCTGCTATCTCAAGCTGCAGCCGCTCCATTCTTCTTTCTTCTTCCCTTCCTCTCTGCTCACTCGAACCTCTCCCAGCTCTCCCAACTCTCCCACTCACCGCCCAAGCCCACCGCAGCCCCCCGCTATGAAGCTCTCCACAGTCCTCATCTCCGCCGCTGGCGTCGCAACCGTCTCCGCAGGATGGATGCCAAGCCAGGTCAAGATCAACGAAGACCTCGCAGTGCCCGGCGAAAACCCTCTGTTCTTTTGCGAGGATCCTGCCGACAACATCTTGAATCTCAAGAAGGTCGACCTTGACCCCAACCCTCCTGAGGGGTACGTAGTTCCCACAAGCTCCCAATTGCGATATCGCTTGGGCTAGCTTCGTCTGCCCTCACCGCATCCAACCATGACCTTCTGGTCCTATTCTGCTCGTAGAGCAACCCATGTAAACAAAGGCTGACTAGCTATATCTATAGTGGAAAGACTCTGTCCATCACAGCCTCCGGTACACTGAAAGAGAGGGTCGAGGAAGGTGCCAAGATGAAGGTCCAGGTCAAATACGGGCTCATTACCTTGATCAACCAGGAAATGGACCTCTGCGATACCGTCAAGAAGGCAGATCTAGAGTGCCCAATTGAGAAGGGTGACATGAAGTTGACCAAGGATGTCGATCTGCCCAAGGAGATCCCTCCTGTACGTTCCCTCCCATAACTTCTCACATGTCATGGTTAGACAAGACGTACTAATTCATGCTCGATAGGGCCAATACACCGTTCTCGCCGATGTATACACCAAGGACAACGACAAGATCACCTGTTTGACTGCCAAGGTTGCGTTCCACCGGTAATCATCCCTCTATTTTTCCATCCTGGGCACGGCTACCACTCGACGTCTCCGGGGACGAGCGATAAGGTTATCTGAGCAATTGTGATAGATCTGTTACTTCATTTGTACTCGACAACATCAAAGACAGAGTCAAAGCCAGGCGCAAATTGGAAATGTCGGGCCCTGGTGTAAATATGATACGCGAGCGGTTGAGAGTGCGGAATGAGTTGTAAAATGCTTTTCCACGCTTGCTTGGGGTTAAAGGATATTCAACGTATATGCTTGAGTTCAGATTATTGTGGGGTATGGTTGAAATCTCATTGTTTGTCTTTAAGGGCCGATGTGCTATCCTTTCTGTTTGAGCACTATTTTCCTTTTCACACTGGAACTATGGATGCACGACATCTTATTTCGGCTGCTTGTAACAATAACAAGTTTCAGCTTTCATTTATTTATTTTCATGGAGGTGGCTCATTCCTCACATGGCATGGCAATTAATGCAGTTATGACTGGCAATGGAAGCATGTTTCGTATTGAACTTTCATATATGTTTGATATGCATTGACTATGGATATCTCGCGCAACATTGATCAGGTCCTTGTCTATACACAGAAATGACCTCGTGCCTATTGCTTCCTGTTCATACCGATATCGTGCTAATCCTGAATCTCCACTTTCGTCTTCGCCCCCATATTTACTCTCCAAACAACCTCCGCACCCGCTTGAGCACGCTGTCCTTATCAGGGTCGTATGGGTGATCTTTAGATGGAATCTCAAGTAGTGAGGGGAAAGCTGCGGTGTATGTTTCCACGCGATGTCTTATGCGTTCGGCAATCTAAGGGGACCTTGTCAGCGTTGTCGTTCCGATCTCCAATTCACTCTCGAGCCATGTATAGCGTATGAAGCTCCCCAAAAGTTTCTCTGATTTCCCTATCAAGACATACATGCTGATTTATGAGCAGGATAGCAATATCTTTACGCTCGACGGTGAAGCGCTCAAATGCTTCCTCGATAGCGGTGTTCTCGGTCTTTCCGTCGACGACGAGGAAGTTCTTCTGCGAGTCTGGAGGCTGTGTAACGTGCTAAAACTGCTGTCAATCGTCGGTCATCGCGCATATACATTGGTAGAGCTTACGCCGACGCCTGCGAGGAGGAGGCCAGTTACGGTGTCCTGCGATTACAACGGTGAGCTAGTTGCTTCTCAGACAGTGAAAGCTGAGAAGACCTGTACCTCGTCGCCTATTACGGCCAAGAACTGCCGGTCTTTGTACTGCGCTACGGACGCCATGGTGTGGGCTACTGGGGGAGAGGCAGCAGTCCGTTGGCCGTGGTTGTGAAGTGCAAGGGTGTGGAGCTTCTGATGTTCCGTCGTCATGGCGGGACAAGCTTCGTGCGCTAAGCCGCTTTTGGTACGCCTTGTGTTTATACCGCCCGCAGCTTTCCTGTCTGTCTCTACCACTGCGTTTGCACGCTGTGCCTTTTTTTCTCCTCTTTGCCCAGGCTTGCCTCCTGGCCGATCATGGCCTATTTCTTTTACTGAATACGAACCCTCCTTACAGAACACACGCTGCTGCATTTTCACCCTCACTGCTGCCTTCGCACACGCCGTCAACCATAACAATCACCATGCCCCGCCTCATACGTCGCGCACCGCTCTCTGAGCGCCTCAAGGCCTACCTTGATCCCTTGGATTGGTTGATGTGGATCTCGGAGGAACTTAATAGCAGCGACTGGGAAGAATTCGCACAATCCTACTCCCTCTGGTTGGGCTTCGGCATGAACCTCGTCTTCATCATTGCTCAGGCAAACGCAGGCGCATCAAACAGCTACGACGATGACGGCGTTTTCAGAGAGGCGAGCGCAGGCTGGCTGAATTGGTTTCTCAACTTGCTGGTCTTGATATTGGGAGGTGTGAGCTTTTTGAACGCTGGGTACACCTGGACAAAGAAGAGACATTACCGTTTGTTTGAGCAACCTATCGACTCCGACCTCAGCACGCCGTCAGCGCAACGCGTTCGAGTCGACTCGTCCCCAATGACAGCTTCGCCATTGCGCTTGTTGAAGAACGTGCTGGGTGCAAGTTCGGCTGAATCCCGCTCTCATCCGGATGCAGGTCGAGATGTCTGGGAGATTGCTGTCTGGGACCCGAATCCGCTATGCTTGGACATCTTCTGCCTCTTTAGTCCGTTGCACGTCATCCTCTACTACCTTAACTTGCCGGTAGCTCCACTGGACCCTACGCCTAGTGTGAAGGTGACCATGACCCTCTTCATTGGGTTTGTCCTCTCCCTGCAGCTGCGGTTTTTGCGGACGTCTTTCGTCCAGCAGATCAAGGACAATGCGATCATTCATCGCGAAGTCCTTCACGAATACGATAACAAGTTCGTGCATCCTACACTTCAAAGACAGTGGCGAGATGTGGGTATCCAGACTATTTCCAAGAAGCGGAATAGAGACTCCAGTGTTGGTGTCAAGGGCAGCAGTGACGACCTTGCTTCCGAGGTAACGACATACACGCCGACAACCATTATCAAACGTCCATTCCGTACAAATCCGAACACGAATTATGCTTCGCAATATGATCCGGATAACTTAACTGCTTCTACCGCCCGCTTAGTCGCGCAAACCCCTTCTATGCGTCCTGGCTACAGTAGTGCACAATATACGTCCACGTCTACCGCAACCGGTGCAGACTTCTCCTCGCCTATTCGCCCATCCAACACACCGAACCCATTCCGCCCTTCACAGTCTCATCAACTCAGACCAAGCGGTTCTGGCGATGGAGGATCTCTCGGAGTCTTCTCACACGCAGCTTCCCCACTCCGCAAGTCTGCATCCGCGAACTTCCTTCGAGACGGCGAAAATGGGAACACCAGCAACTCAAGGGGAAGAGATAGCCTGGGTGGAGCCGGTGAAAGGAGAATTGGATCCCCAACAAAGAGGGAAGGCAGCCCGCTGAAGAGAATGAGCATGCCTGCTCAGGACCGAGACAAGCCTCTCAACCAGGCAGAGAGACTGGGGAGAGGATATGGAGGGCTGGGTGTTGGGCGGAGAGAAAGTGGACGATTCTAATATGTAATAGAGGTATTGTGGAATGCTTTAGAGCATGAAAAGGCTGTTCCACTACCCGGACATGGCTTTCTTTTCTTTTTTTACAGTATGCGGCTATCTTCGTCAACAGGTGGCCGGTCGATTCTTTTGTATATCATGTTTCAATACCCCTGATACCGCATACCACTGTCGTGGTGCATTATTTTCTCTTATTTTGATCAATATCAGATTTACTTCAATTCTTTGTGGGGTGCAAGTGCCTATTACATCGGCTTTTGACAGTGCGGGACTGAAATGGGAGCACAAAGGAAAGTACGAGTGACAGATGGTGCCATTTGGATGAGAAGTAATGCCGACTGTGAGTCTTTGCAAATACAATAGCTTACCTCTGTGCCCAGACCTTCATGGCGCTTCATAGTTCCGGGCATACTCTCCGCAAAACTACGAGCTCAGTCTACTATATTTACTCCCAAACCAACTCAATATTTCCACCTTTAACCTTCGAGTTGAACCATTCGAATATCTCGACATCTCCATGTTTAACGACTTTTGCACCATTGAGTACGTCCCCCAAAGCTACTTGCTCCACCGCAAAATATAACACCATAGTCGCTAGATTCCTTGCTATGCAGGCGCGACTTCCCGCCCCAAATGCAAACCAGTAATTATTCATTAAGTCAGTGTCAGCACTTTCATCTAACCAACGCTCTGGATTGAAATTGAAAGGCTCAGGGAATAACTCTGGGTTAAAATGCAACTCGTACGCAGAGCACCCAACAATGGAGCCAGCTGGGAAGTGCGTTCCTTTGAAATTCCAACCCGGGGAAGGCACTACGTGAGGTAGTCGGACCGGATTCGCCATACTCACTCGGAGTCCTTCTCTAATAACTGCAGACAGATACGGTAGTGCCTGGACGTCAACTGCATTCGACCCAAGAGAAGCATTTGCCATTACTTCTTCTCTCAGTCTTTGGTACTTCTCTGGGTGCAGCACTAGCCTTCGAAGCAGAGTCGACAAATTCATGCCCGTTGAGTCTGTACCGGCAAATATCAAGTCCTTGCACTGGGCCTTGACCTCCGAATTGCTGAGCCCAGTCGCCATCAATTTTCCCGGGAAGTTTGTAGAGTCGGGTTTCGTCATATCGACTAGGTTTTCGACAAACTTATCTACTGCTTCCGTACTGTCTCCCGTCGATTGATCATCGTGCATCTTCTCGATTCCCCATTCCAGCCAGACGAACACAAAGTTGGGTAGATAGAAAAATCTACCAACAGCAACACAAGCATCCACGAACCCCGATACCGATAATTCCGGCCCCTTCTCAGATGTCCCATTATAATTCTCTTTAAATAAATGCGTGGATACACTATCGATAGCAAGGCTCCTCGCCACATTGATCATATTCACAGGCATCTTGGTACTCGCCTCGCGTCGTACTCTCTGCACAGAACGATCCACACAAGCATATAACGCAGGCGTGCTTTCGCGAATACATTTTGTTGAAAACAACGGCATCACTGCTTTGGCTCGGGGGCTGCGGTACTCGGACTCTGTGGTGGAGAAAATGGTTTTGTGGCCGTCGATGTCGAAGTTTGCGTAGCAGGGTGCCTTGGGGAAGCCGCCTTTGGAAATATAGATGGGGTGGATTGCATCGGCATCGCTGATTGAGATGTCATTGGGGGAGATGCGGACTATAGGGCCGTGCTTTTTGTGGAGGGTGTGGAGAGTTGTTGCTTCGTTTCCGATGTATGTGTGGTAGTGGAGCCAAAGTGAGGTTAGTTTTGGTATGAGGGGTCCTGGGATGTGAGAGATGGGGTGGAGGAAGACGCGATAGATTGATCGGAGCACGAAGATAATTGATAAACCGGCAACGAACGTGAGTACTGAAATATTGCCAAAGCATTTGGTGACGAGGTCTTGGAAAGACATTTTGGAGCTATATGAATTGAGTGGCTTGAACTTGATACAAGAGATTGTTTATATAGTCTGGGCAATTGGTTATGTGTCAGTGTGGGGTAAGATGTAGGTATAGATAAGGTGATAAGCCTCTCACGTGTGGTTTTTGATTGGAAGCTTCCCCACCTTCGACGCAACACGGAAGCGAACGAGGTAGACATGGCATGTCTTTCTAGTTGTTTTTTTCTTTACTGAGGATGACTTAGCCTATGTTAAGTTAGCGAGTCGTAAGAGAAGCAGGTCGCGTCTTTGCTGGCTCATGACTACCAAAGTAAAGCACAAGATGAATTTCAATAGAAAGGTAATTTAGGACACCTAATTTTGTAGTACTTAACGATATGTAACTCTCAATAGTCTGCATAGTTCTTATTTGCAGTTATTAAGACGATCACAGGCACATTCACTTGAAAATAACATCAGGTCATCATGCAAAGAGGGGCCACTCTGTGGGGCTAGAAAAAGACACTCTTTTTAATTTCCTACTCGCTAATTGATAGACATTGTTCTCTTCCGAGTACAAAAGCCTATCATAGTATATATGGAATTAGTCTTGAGACTTTTACGCCTGGCTTAGCTATTCAAGGTGATGCTAGATGAACTTGCCGGGAGATCCGCAGATCAACCCAGCCACCCAGGACACGTATTCAGGACACCACTGGCATAAGCCTCGGATACCAATTTGCGATGGTTAGCCCCAAAAAAGCATGTCACTACCAAATTGTGACAGGAAGATGTCGCAAGGAAAAAACTTGCACGGTCGGTCTTGGGTAAAAGCGGCATGACATCACGCTAAGACGGACAAGGAGGCTCTGAACAGCCATTTTGCGGGGAACACGCACATCAAGCTTGGGGACTTGCGGCCATGCGTAAACCGGAAACTCAACGAATTGTGTAGCGCTAATGCCACGAGTTCTTGGAGCTTGAAATTGTCCAGGACTAGCTGGCACTAATGTCATTCTGGTAAAGGGATGCGTATACGCTAGTCAAGAGCAGCCACCTACGTTTCTTGTCCAAGACATGGTGCCAAATTTTATCCTTTCTTTCCGGATTACGGATGTCATCTTACTGTGCAGTATGCAGTTAAATAGGGACAAGAGGGGATCTCCAGGGGGTACTCGGAATTTCTCAGAGGCCCCTCCTCCTTGCGAAATATCTCATTCAATATGAAGGGGTTCACAACGACCTTGTCCACAATTTTGGGCACCAGCTTGCCATTGGTCTTAGGCCTATACGAAAATGGGTCCGTCATTGCACCATGCGATTCTCCCATTTATTGTTACGGCGACATGCTTCGAGAAATCGAGCTCGCGCGCCCCTTTGAAGACTCGAAAACTTTTGTAGATTTGTAGGTGTAATCGAGAAGGATAGCCGGACATGAAACGCTAAATCTTGATCAGACCTACTACGCGGCCTCTGGATGAAGTAATGGCGGCATTTAACAACCTATCGCGACCCATTCAGAACAACAGTGCTTTGAACGACTTCCTCCAGGAATATTTTGGTGAGGCTGGATCTGAATTGGAACCTGTGCCAACCGACCAATTAGAAACTAGCCCGGATTTCCTTGACGGAGTAAATAGTTCCACTATTGTGGACTTCGTCAACCAAGTTATCGACATTTGGCCCGACCTGACACGACGCTATGTTGGCGCCGGCAACTGCAGCGGTTGCGTCAATTCCTTCATTCCTGTCAATCGTACTTTTGTTGTCGCTGGCGGCCGCTTTCGGGAGCCTTACTATTGGGATTCGTTCTGGATTATCGAAGGTCTTCTACGCACCAAAGGGTCCTTCACGCAAATTGCGGAAAACATCATCGAGAACTTTTTGGACTTTGTTGAGGATTTCGGATTTGTTCCAAATGGAGCTCGTCGATATTATCTGAATAGATCGCAACCACCTCTTCTTACACAGATGGTGCGCATCTATGTCGAGTACACTCAAAATTACACTCTCCTTGAGCGTGCATTGCCGCTTCTTGAGAAGGAGTATGAATTTTGGGTCAACAACCGCACTTTGACTTTGGAGCGAGCTGGACGGAACTATTCACTCAGTCATTATGCCGTCTCCAACACCCAACCTCGACCGGAATCCTACTATGAAGACTACGTGACAGCGACTAACGAGACGTACTTCAACGAGGAAGGTGAAGAGTTCAATGTCACTAATCCGCTTTCCGAGGACGAGATAGCTGAGCTCTATGCCAATCTTGCCTCTGGAGCTGAGAGTGGGTGGGACTACACGGCTCGATGGCTGAAGAATCCCAACGACGCGGTCAGCGATACATTCTTCCCTCTGCGATCCCTGAATACTATGAACATCCTTCCTGTGGAGCTAAACTCAATCCTATACCATAATGAGATCACCATTGCCGAATTCCACCAACGTGAAGGGAACTTTACGGCAGCGAGAGAGTGGGCATCACGAGCCGCAGAGCGAAGCGAGGCAATGACGGCGCTACTCTGGGATGCAGAGCATTACAGTTACTTCGACTACAATGTGACATCTGGCTCTAAGAATATCTACACAATTGTCGATAATTCGACCGTTACCGATGATCTTCCCGGTGCTCCATCTGGCCAACAAGTTTGGTTCTCTATCGCTCAACTGTATCCATTCTGGACAGGTGCGGCTCCTGACACCCTCAAAAATGATCCAACAGCCTTGCGTCGCGTATTTACTCGCATTGAGGAGCTTCTTGATGATCGAGAGGGCGCGATTGCGGCCACAAATCTAATCACGGGTCAGCAATGGGACGAGCCCAATGTATGGCCGCCACTTCAGTACATCATCATTAAAGCTCTTCTTAACACCAATCTTGATGTCAGCTCCCCAGACAACGAGCAGGCTAATGCGGATTATATCTGGACCCAAGAGCTTGCCTTGCGGCTTGCCCAACGATACATCGACTCAACATTCTGCACCTGGCGCGTTACCGGCGGTGCAACTTCCGACACTCCTCGCCTTCAGGACGCAACAGGAAATGGGACTATGTTCGAGAAGTACGCAGACACATCTACGAATGCGGCTGGAGGTGGTGGTGAATACCAAGTGGTGGAGGGTTTTGGCTGGACGAATGGCGTTTTGATTTGGGCCGTGGATACCTTTGGGCAAAGGCTGACGACTCCTGAGTGTGGGAATATCACTGCTGCAGAGATCACAGAGAATGATGCGACTAGCAAGAAGATGAGGAGGAAGAGGAATGCCGTGGAGCTCCCACAAAGAGATGCTCAATGGGTGAAGAAGTTTCATCGAGGCTGAATTTTGAGAGGTAATGAGGCGTCTTGCTAAGTAGTACAATTAATGTTATTTTGTCTTGCATCAAACATTACTGGGTTCAACAGTAGGGATCAGTACTCAATGTGATATAGAACCATTAGGCTTCAATCTGAAAAAAAAAAAAAAAAAAAGAAATCCTTTGGCTGGAACGCAACAGTGACCCAGGCTCTTATGCAACAGAAAAGTCCCGAAATCATTAAAAGTAGTCGAAGCTATTAAGCTATCTTACAGATTGTAAAGACTATTTTTACTTTAAGGCATGAAAGTTTACGAGGCCAGGGATAACATACTACCTTTATTCTACGATATAATGCGTTAAAAGCCAACGAATCTCCCGGCTTATTTCCGGAATTTTCCTCGACACCAGAGCCAGGTACCAGGAAGATTACCAAAACAATCAGATACTTCCTGTTTTTCAAGGCATCCATTGCTGGAGAGTCGGGGGATCTTGATAGTACTCGGCGCTAACCTCAGTCAGAACCCATGTTTCACACTTGCTCTGGATCATCGATCGCCGAAGTTCAGCAGCCAAACATAATGGAAAGAAGCCCGACGACATGACTTGGCGACATCCGAGATCTACACCTTCCCCGCGAGGTTACCCCAGGCCTGTCAACTATTCTAGTATGGCGGCCGGAAAAGTGGGTCTACCTTTTGAAAGCCACAATAGACCACAGCTCGTGCGGAGATAAAGAGGGGGTGAGGTGTTGTGACCTTCCCCTCTTAACGTATCTGTAGTTCAAATGATACCGAGGTAGAAATGATAACAACTGAGCAGCTCTTATAGGTGGTTCTCCCAAAAGAAACTTGTATTCACCTACATTGAGATGCAAGGTGCCCCTTGTAGAGAGCTAGGTGGTGAGACGTAGCGATAGAATAGCATCCAGTCGTTGCCGGTGTTTCCGCTTTAGCTAGCATTTCCGCTCAGTCGATTTGTAGTAACAGGGCCATCAGCCGAGGAAGAAAAGTTACAGGCTGCAATATGACTGGCTGTAAATGTTTGAACGCTGTTGATGTATTCCCTACCATTAGGCACTCTACAAGGAACAAGTACTGAAACGGGGCTGACGACCGGGGGATCTGTGTAGATGGAAGCGCTTTTCAAGGCATAATAAACATCTATTCAATGACGCCATACGCAATCTGGTGCGTACGCCGAATGTACAAGCAATGCGTTAAACGACTGGCCTGTTAAGCTACTGGAGATATATAGCTGTGAAGCACCACTTTCTGATCTGTACTGGTCAAGAGGCAAGCTTTTTTTTGCCTTCTCCTCCCTTTCTCTTCTTCCCTATCAATATTTTCTTAACCTTTATCACGACTACTTCCGTTGTCAATATGAAGTTCACTACTGCCCTTTCTTTCATACTCTCACTAGCTACTGCCGCCCCAGTTGCTCTCGAGTCTCGTCAAACGGGTATCACCTCCAATGACCTCGAAACAGGAACAGACTGTCCAGGAGCCATCCTTATCTTTGCCAGAGGCTCCACTGAACCAGGAAATATGGTAAGTCAATACCATTTTCTCTAGAAATATCCATCAGGAGCTCACCATAGTCCACAGGGTATCACGACTGGTCCCGTTTTGGCAAACGCACTCAACCCCAAAGTCTCCGGCGGTCTCTGGGTACAGGGTGTCGGTGGACCGTATATAGCAGATCTAATTGCCAACACCCTACCAAAAGGAACCACTCAGGAAGCTATTGATGAAGGAGCAAGACTTCTCGCTCTCGCTAATACAAAATGTGCCAACACACCCGTAGTCGTTGGAGGCTATAGGTAATTCCTTTCATATCCCCTTACCATCTATACCATTTTTATGAATCACCTACGTTCATCCATTAACTCTCTACCAAAGTCAAGGTAGCGCCTTAATGGCGGCAGCCATCTCTGAATCACCTGAAGCTGTTCAAGATCAAGTCAAAGGCGTTGTCTTTTTTGGCTACACTCGCAATGCACAAAACAATGGTGGAATCCCGGGATTCCCGCAAGACCGCATTCAGGTTTATTGTGCAGAGGGCGATCTTGTGTGTGATGGGACGCTGATTGTTACTCCGGCACATCTAACGTATTTGGATGAGGCGTCAAATGAAGCACCGACATTCTTAGCTGCACAGATCGCGTCATGAATGGCTTTACTTAATTGATTCGGCAGTTTGAGTTCTTAAAGTTGGTCTGTTTGAATAGAGAGTAGTTACTGGACCCACAAAGTTTATATCGGGCACGAAGGACGCTTCAATCAGACAAACAAAACAATTTATATACAGCGAATATGAATTGTATAATCAGGTTATGTGTTGCTCCATGCCAAAGTCCAGATGGAGTGTCGATTAGGAATTGAGGACATACCATGAGAGATTAATTTGATAGCCATAGAGATATTGCTACCACATTGGTACCCATAGATATCTATAGTATCATTGCAACATACGAAGTCACTATATCATCTCTCCTCCCTCTAGCGTCGGGGGAAAGTCTAGAAATAGGCCGCGAGTTTTCCAGCTCTCTTAAACACCTTTGCTAGCTTCAACGTATTTTATCGTAGGATAAAGGTAGTAGGTCATACCTAGCTTTGTTGGCTTCTATACCTTAAAGTATAAACAGTCCTCACAACTTGTGAGAGAAGCTTGATGGTTTCGAGCCTTCGAACCCTTGTGATTATTTCCCGACTTTTCTACAACACAAGGACCTCCAATATCAAAACATGCTGGTTCCTGTCTTAACCTCACTGGCAATAACTCCTTCATCGCCCAAGTCAGCAACCAAATCCATCAACATTCCATCACCCCCTGCACCACCCACGATGCCAATCGTAACTGGTAATGTCTCATTACGCTCCGTCACTCTTGAGAAGTAGGCCCGTTCCCCTATTGGAACTGTGTAGTCTGGAAGTGCTGCCATGACAGCCATCTGAGTTCCTGGGTACCCTGCACCAAAAATTGCAGTCGGGGGGAGAGATATATGTATCGCGGTAATCTTCTACGCCAGCACCCATAGGATACAAGACAAGAGACGACTCGCAGGATGGTGTGAGCTCCGTCCGAAACCACCTTTGTTAGGCTTTATAGGCCATAGTTGCGCTCTCGTAGCTTGCATCAGGGAGGCTAACGCCTCGGGCCCAGCGCGCACGGGTCACTGGGTTCCAGTACGGTGCTTTTCCGAATTTGGCTTCATACTGCTCTTTGAATGGCACTGCGAGCAGGTGATACTGGTCGTAGTTGGTAACGTTGGAATATGTCAGACCGAGGTATGCTGAGATACCTTTGGAAGTGTTAGTGGAGGCATTGAAACTCTTGTTCGTGTTCATGGTAATAACTTCAGCGTCGAGGAAAGTCGCCAAACTGGAGATGAAAGCGTCGAATATTGGCATGCTTGTTTCATTCACAGTAGGCCAAAACTCCTGAGGTTGAATCAAGCGCTTCGGGTAGGAAGTATATGTTTGGATGGTATACCACTTTTTCTGTGCAGCCTGGAGCAGCTTTGAGGACCGTGCGAGTAGTCCCGGCGTGTCAAAGATGGGGGAGATAGGAAGGATACCATCAAGCGGCAAAGAAGCGTTGGTGATACGCATGCGAAAGAGGCCGTTTGCTTGGGATGGTAAACGAACAGAGCCTCCAGTATCCGATCCAGTGCCAAAGTCGAGCCATTCGTAGGCAGTTAGTCCAGCACCAGTTCCAGCAGATGATCCTTGCGGGTGCTGATATCCGTCGCCACGAGGGTTAAAAGGTGCAAGTTGATCCACATAATCAGCTGTAGGTCGCTCTCCCAGCGCAAACTGTGTTGTCTTAGTTTTGCCCACAACTACCGCGCCGAGATCTATGAGCTTCTGAAGGGACGGTGCACTCTGAGGAGCTACGTCAATGAGATCTCTGTAGGCCCGGTTTCCACCGCTGGTCCGGATGCCTTTCAAGTCGTAAATGTCTTTCACAGCGAGACGTTTCCCTGAAAGTGGTTTCTCATCTGTTGGTGTTGGATAGTATAGTCGTGAAGGTACTGCCACGCTGAGTGTAGAATAAGCATCTGTGGCTGCAAGCCCAGTCACAGGCACATATGTGTCATTCGGGGCCTCGGTCACGGATTGGTGATCCCAGTACAGTCGGTAGGCCTTGATGACTTGACCTGATGGGTGTAAGAGGTATGGTCCAGGCATAAGATTGGTTTCAAAGGACCTATTATAGATCTTAAGACAGCCGATGGAAGAGAGGTATCTCTGCGCATCCTCAGACAAAGCGGCGGAGCCACCAAAAATAATAGTGGTAAGGAAGGATTCCGAGAAGACATCGTCAGTTGACAAAAAAGGATCCAATTGTAGACCGCAAATTGCCCGCAGTGACTGTACTTTCGTTGATTTGGAGGTAGGTCATCGGCGTAGGCTCGGAAAATGGCCATGACTGGTTCGCAAATGGTAATTTCCCCACAATGATATCCGGAGAATAGTAGGAAGTTCCATTAAATTGGATGACAGTTGAAGCCTGGACGATGGTTGCCAGAGGGAGTAGCCAAAAAAAAACTCATTCTGCAGTTTGGCTTTGATGATGACTTGCGACGATCCCCGTACACACCCTCGTAACACCGGCCGGAGGATTATATACGCTGAGGTGGGTCATGATGAATTTCTTAGAATATCAAAGGATGCACATATCCACTCTCGCCCTCCACTCTTCTGCACTCCAACGAACGATAAGTACCTGTGGTAGGTACAGCAGGAAGAATGCTGCAGATTCTGGGCATGATAACGAAGGAGAGCGACTTGGCATGACCTCATGCATCATGACAGGGTATTGGGTAATGTTAGGAAGATAAGGGAATTGGTTTGAGTAAAAAACCGAATAGAGATGACAAATGGGTCAATGTAGAAACAGTAAAAGGTTGACAAGGATAATCACTAGGAAGCTCTCTGGAAAGTTATAGGGCTTGGCAGCACGCTGGTATCGGAAACTTATTGCCGAAGCCAAAGTCGAAGTCCCATAACTACCCTATCTCACATATTGATCGTTCATGAAGTGGCCCGAATGTAAGGATGAAATCTTGCCTTAGTGTAAATAATCTGACTGATTTCGAAGAGAAACACATTTTAATTCCCTTATAAACGAGTTTAGCTACACATAACGTCTTCGAAAGGAAAAGCTGTTTGAATTCATCCTATAGTGCAAGGTCCAAAAGTCAAGAAGCCAAATCAGTGGTACTTTAGTATATAAGATACTAATTATGATATCAAATCATCGACGATTTCCCAGGATTACCTGATGAAGTACAGATCCATGAATTGCGACCTTAACCTAGTCGAAATCATTGTGGTTGACCGGTACCAAGTCCAACTTGATGTCATGACCTTCATCCGCGTTCTCTTTCCAGTACACATGCCAGCCCTCCTTTCCAGCGTCCTTGACGGCACTCCAGACACCCGAAAATTCCGCGTACGACAGGCTCTTGAACTCACTACCAAGGGCAGGTTCCCCTATAGTCCACTGATCGACTTTGCATTCGTATTCCCTGGGACATGCCTCTGGGTTCAGACTCAGAGATTGGCTGGTCGGGCTTGGTAGATACACAACCTTCATACTAACGGTCTTGGCCTCAGCCTTGGATGCAAGTGCTGCCAGCCATGGTGTCTTAGAGAGATCATCCCCTACACCTTCACCCCGAAGAGCAAAGTTGCCGTTAGGTAGTTGAACAGGGCGAAAGACAATCGGGAGCGTGGCCGGATGAACGGTATGATTCTCGAATCCAAGCTGCTGGGTGGTAGGAAGAGCCACAATGGAGCAGTCATTCCAGGGCTTCTGCGGTCTACTTTGGGGCTCAGTTCCGATATAAGTCAAAAACGATGAAAAGACACTCACGCATTGCCGCGAAACATGAAGAACTTGGGATGACTGGTTTGTTCGGGGGGAATTGGCGTAGCTAGGCCAGCCGAGATGACTGTAAGAGCCAAAACAAGTAGCTTGAGAAGCGTCATGTCTTTGAGAGTAGGGACTGTTGTCTCTGGTAGTTGTATGAGACGGTTTGTATTTGGTGGTTGTCGGAGAGGGATAGGTTGCGGAATGAGTAGATTAGAACCAGGCCTAAAAGGCGGTCTATATAGTGCCGTGACGGAACTTCCCCAGCTGATCGGGTAGTTCGATGAGTGAAAGGTCAAAGAACTCAAGTTTTGAGTATCCGCAAGTGGAAAAATAATTGCTGCCACGTGATCCTCTCACTCGACTTGTCGAGCTGCGTGTCCGAAGGGTTCAGTATCTCAAGTCGCCAATCTAGTTCTTAAGAAGAGGTAATGCTTGACAAAGGAATGATAGAAGGTCGAGGTTGAACTGATGAGGTTGCGAGGTACGGCTGATGCCGCAATTTGCAGAATTTAACCAGATGACGCCGGGCCTTCCATTCCGAACTTGAACAAGAAGTCGCGCCTACGGCAATCCTAGAAGGTATCTTTCCACAAGTATTAGTTTTAAATATTATGAGTACCGTTCTATCAAGTAATTGTGTAAAGGAAGGCCGGTTTTATATTCAACGACCACGTGTTAGCAACATCATGCATCTCCCCCAATAGTGAATTCCGGAACTTCAGAATGTCTAAGCCACACAGAAGCTATGAAGAGCTCAACACCGTTTAGAATATGGCTATGGTACTCCTCCCATACCCAAACTGGCAATGGTCATAAGTATACAAGGGATTGGTCGTCGATACAACACGCTGCAGCAGCATGGCTACATGAAGTGGTACAGCTTTGAATTATACGAATCTCGGCTTATGAGGGGAGTAGGGAATCTTCATAGGGCTCAGTGCCCGCTCAGACTTCATAACGTGCGATCCGAAAGTACAGCCAGGCTCGCCGATAACGTTATCGCAGCAAGTATATATCGCAACAACCATACCGAGGCGATTTCCGATCTTCTTGCGCCCTGGATGGTGAATGCAGTTGCCATGTCTATTCTTGACTGTTTCCCCACACTGGAAACATATGTTAGTCTCTAATTCTTTCTCGGCAGGATTCTCTCTCGAGCTGCTGGTGGGCTTAAACAAACTGGTCGAAGCTGGCCTACGTGACAAACTGTCTCTTAGACTCTGTCTCGAAGACGTTGCTGATCGAGACATTCTAGGGAATGTTGAATCAAGTTCGAACTTGGGTTTGATTTCATGCAAGGCGTGGTGGCGATGTGGCGGACTGGGTGCACTTTCACGTTTGATGTCGTCCGTAGTACGGGACCTTGCAAGACGATTTGAAGCTTCCGCCCTTGCTGAAGAAGTACGATTTATGTCTGATTCTGTTTTGATGTTGGTCGTCCGATGAGCCTTTATGGTCTCCTGAGCGAAAGCCGAATTGGGGGCAAGCCCACGTGCAACGGCACCAGATAGCGCTGGGGACATTGTGCATAGCTCAAGTAACACTCTTCGGATGGAGGCAGAATCACTAGTATTAATGATTCGGGCAAGATGGTCGGGATTGATGGGTTGCGCAGGCTGGCCATTCCTTGCGCGGGCCGAGTTCGAGCCTTCAGGTTGATGCAGGTTTCGCCTGAAGGCCTCTGTTTTGCTCGATTCAGCTTTGACTTCAGATTTTAATTGGAGCCGAGAATCTCCCTGTGGTTGGCGTCGCGGTGGTTCTTCAGGCTCGGGTGACGAGAGAGTGAGATCAATGGCGTCCACATTTTTCCAGCTCCAATCTGGATTCCTCCTTGGGAATGACATCGGATGCCGAGGACTAAACCCAAAATATGTATAGAACCAACTACAAGAGTCGGTGTTACGCAGCGTTGTGTATCCAAGTGGTTCCGCAGGTGAAGGGTGTAGACAAAAGAGCGACTAGCGCGAGTGGAAGGCGAGCCCCGTGCGGTATCACGTGACGTCAGCATTCACAGGGGCCGAGCATCTCCATTTTTGGCTCCACACCCCATGACTACTGTTTTACTCAAGAAATACATACTTAGAATGAAGC
The DNA here is from genome assembly GCA_028476805.1 of Acrocalymma vagum. Lineage (NCBI taxonomy): Eukaryota > Fungi > Ascomycota > Dothideomycetes > Pleosporales > Acrocalymmaceae > Acrocalymma > Acrocalymma vagum. The sequence goes on from JAQGEP010000073.1 coordinate 108,574, forward strand.
TTCTAGCCATGCTTGGTTGCTTCCTTTTGTCCTCATTTCCCCCGCGTTTATCAATTTGAGACCTCCGACGCACGGTTCTCCCAATTCCACCAATCAGACTATGTCCCCTTTTCTTTAGGATATTCCCCAAGTTTGTTTCGCCCTCCAGTGGCTTATAATCGGCGTCGTAGAAGTGGAAAATAGCGGAGAAACAAATGTAGAGAATCATGTTTCGGTCCGGGTGAAAATAATTAGCGGAAGAATCTTAGCGCAGATTTAATTTAAATGATGATATTCAAGTGTGCAACTGACGCCTATATAAAGCTATATATTTAAGCCATGCCTATGTCTTGGACACTTCTTGTCACTTCTTTCTTCATTGGTTAGCCGCTCTCTTAACTACATCGCTTCGACAATGGTTTCACTTCTCTATTTGCTGTCGCTGGTCGCAGTTACTGTAGCTGCACCTACAGGAAGCCGCACTTCTGCTCCAGCTGGCTGCCTAGTCGTCAGCAAGAACGCATCCTCAGGGCAATATAAAACCGTCCAAGCAGCCGTCAATGCGCTCAACAAGTCCACCAGCTCAGCACAATGCATCTTCATTGACCAAGGCACATACAATGAGCAAGTGTTCGTTGACAAATTGAACTCCGCCCTTACCATTTACGGATACACTACGGATGTTTCTGGGTATGCAAAGAATGCTGTTACCATTACCCAGAATAAGGGCCAGGATACGGCTGGCAACAACGATGCCACCGGGACGTTGAGGGCCCACACACCAAATCTCAAAGTGTATAACATCAACCTGGTCAACACACGCGGCAAAGGCTCTCAGGCCCTCGCTGTCAGCGCACAAGCTGACAAGCAAGGCTACTATGGCGTCCAATTCAAAGGCTTTCAAGATACGATTCTCGCCAACGAGGGCGCTCAGGTTTATGCAAAGTGTTACATCGAAGGTGCAACCGACTTCATTTTCGGACAGAGGGCTACTGCGTGGTTTGATGGATCGGATATTAGGGTGCTCGCCGCCTCCATCGGATACATCACAGCAAATGGTCGAGACTCGTCTTCGAACCCATCTTACTACGTCATCAATAAATCGTCCGTTGCCGCTGCCAGCGGAAACAGCGTCAGTTCTGGTGCGTATTATCTCGGGCGCCCATGGCGAAACTACGCACGCGTGGTTTTCCAGAGCACAAGCATGTCCAACGTGATCAACAGTGCTGGCTGGAAGATTTGGAACACTGGTGATGAAAGGACTGACAAGGTAGAATTCGGAGAGTACGGGAACTCTGGTGATGGCTCCAAGGGGACTAGGGCGAGCTTCTCGAAGAAGCTCAGTTCGGCTGTTAGCATTTCCACTGTATTGGGAAGTGGATACAGCAGCTGGGTCGACACGGCATATCTTTCCTAGAGAAAGGTGATGGCATCAGGAAGACATTTACAAATCTATTTTCGCTGTATATATTGCAGATCAGATATCGTATATATATTGGCCATATGCATGGGGCTTGAACGAAACTTACTTAGTACACAAACCTGTGGATTTTTTCTAGAGCTATGAGTGGGACTGGCTAAATATGCAAACCGGATGGACTCCAAATATATGAAGTTCCATGCTGCACATAACTCATGCTTCCCGGATCTGGTACGCAGAATGTATGGCACGATCGCACATCCTGAAGCATCTGAAACTATTTATCATGTAGATTTCTTTCCGGTGTCGCTGTCACGGTTATTCTGGGTAATGGCCTCCGGTGCCTCTCCGGGCATGGGTCGGTCACATGTCGTACAGTATATATAACCATCCCCGAACCCTTGGGCTCACCAAGAATTCGTCTTGCTATCAATATATACCTGTTATCTCAATTCTGTGCCATTACTCCGTCTACCTACGTTACACCTCGCATATAATTAGAGTAATAGGTTATCCTAAATAATGTAGAGTATGATTATCTTTTACTATAACTTAACTATACATGACAGAGCTGAATCTGACATTAGCATTGGCTTGTTTCGGTAATATCATCTCCAAATACAGCATCAAGCCTCTGGAGTATGACAGCTGCTGCTTCGGTGACCGAACTGATGTCCATGACCGTGTGAACTGTCACACCTTTGGAACAGTCCTATCACGTCCAAAGACAAGACGTCACGCTTGAAACTCATTATTCGGTGCCAAAAGAGTGTGACTTGCCATTTAGTGGTAGTCTTTGGTAAAAGAGGGTTCCTTTAGACCATTACCACCAAACAGAACGGAATCGGCATAACGCAATCCAAGAATAATTGAGCAGTAGCTTTGAGAGACACATCCCAAGCTATTCAAGCCTTCTCAACGTCTTGCAACCATCTCCCAATCACCCGCTTGCCAATATCTCCTCCGGTCTTTCCGTTCTAAGTTCCCAACCAATGGGCCCTCGGGTTTCATTGGTGGACGCCTTCGGACGGAAACATCTACTTGTCTAGCAGACAATATCCCCTCAAGGGCTTGTAGTGGACAGCATCGTGTAGCAGGACGACGACGCAACCACAGGGGTGTTCTGATCCAATTAGCGCATTCCACTGCGCGCTAGGACAACTGCCATTAACTCATTGGCCAAGGCAGCCATGAAGTGCCATCCTGCAGAGTTTGTGGCATTGCCAAGTGGTGCGCCTTTCGACAAGGATATAAACTTCGCCTTCATGATTCTACCTTTGTCGCTGAACTCTTTAAAGACACTTGCCAAATTCGATATCACGCTTGCCTTTTGTCCAGACCCTCCACAATGCCAATGTGGACATGTGACTTTGAGGGTTGCTCGAAACCTGCAGTCCGCACCGGTGACTGCATTCTGTGTGATCGTCACCTTTGCTCCTCACATCTCCAAACTCCTTTTCATCAATGCCCTTCCTGGGAGGTCTGTCCCCAGCTTCCAATACAATATTGTCAATGTGCCTAATTCCTTAGCAGGATGCGACACACTACGATCCCGCTGCACGGGAAGCAGAGAAAAAAGAGATAGAAACTTTATTCCAAAAAATTATCACATCGATATTGTGTTCGAGGATGGCGTTATTTGGTTGGCACGGATTCGCCGTTTTAACGCTACGTCTCCTCCACCCCCTTTACGAGACCACATTTTCCAGAGCAAATTCGCCACGATGAAATTCATCGAGAATATCGCAGTACCGACTCCGAGGGTATTTGACTTTGCTCTAGAAGGTCGTGATAATTAGGTCGGCGTTGGCTATATGCTAGTTGAAAAGATGGCGGGCAAGTCACTGCGATGGTCGATCGCTTCTCCAGAACAAAGAAAAATCGTGGAGCAACTTGCAGATATCTTCATTGAGCTTCGAAAGTTTTCATTCGATAAAATGGGATGTCTCGGTACTTCTAGTTCTCATCTTATTGGACCATTTGCTCGCGAGTCTCTTACGGATTTTAATGGCTCCCACATGTCCCCCCTTGGCTCATATTCTTCACTCCAGGAATATCATACTCCCTCAATCCAACTCATACTAGACCTGATCATACGAGAAGAAATGTACTCCCAGGATCCTATCGACGCATATCTTATTCACAGATTTCTCCTGGACCTTATTCCTTCGGTTCTTCCCTCTCAAGGCGATCTTGGTCATAAGTTTTTTCTAAAGCATGCCGATGACAAGGGCGACCACATTCTCATTGACAAGGACTACAATATCACCGCTATGATCGACTGGGAGTGGGCTTACACTGCTCCAGAAGCGATAGCTTTCAATTCGCCTATAGGACTCCTCCCAGTGAACGAGTTCTACAATGGCCTTAACACACTGGGAGAGAAGGAGAGATTTCTGGCCGAGGTATTTGACAAAAAAGGCGAAAATGGTCTGGCGCAGACTGTGAGAGACGGGCGATTGCAGCATCGGTTCGAGCTCTGTTGCGGATATGACCTTTCTGATTGGAAAGGATTCCTTGGCCTTTTCAAAGGATTAAGGGATGCGGTTAGTATTGATCAAGGATTGGAATGGAAGGAATGGAAAGAAGTCGCATTGGAGCGCTATCAAGATGATGATGGACTGAAACATTTGCTTTCAAAGGCATGTGTCATGAAAATAGGCAACTGCTAGTATGCGACCCCGGGACGAACTTATAATCACTGAGTACACCTCCATGAAATTGAAACAAAACTTATCCCTGCATTAATCTGAGATAGACAAATTCGCCTCCGCTCATGGGACGAACGGAGGCCGACAGCACTGAGAAGATACTATCCGACATCGGAACTTGTATCGACCATCGCCATCATTAGAACTGTATCTACGCTTCCAGCCGCGTTATGTGATGTGATTATCTTGAATTTCAATTAGGTTATGTCAGGAGTCGCGAACTTGTAGAAGTAGGTAGGATGGCTTACAGCGAGAATCTCTTGCAGACGAATCCTCTAAAACAATTAGATTCCCTATACAAAGTTAGTGTTCTGTGCCTGCGAATAGCTGGAACACTCTATCCTAGCCATTAGCATCCCCTAAACTATCAAGAGCGGGACCAATACCAATAGGGATATACACAGATACGGAGGAGGCAGAACATAAGACGTAAAAAGTGGCAGTAAATATTGATTGTTCAAGTTACGAGCAGGAGTATCAGGAAAGTAGCATTCACTCTACTAGTAGGAGACGTAGATAGCTCGATCTACCAGTAAATTCTAAGAAAGCTTATTGTAGCTGGTTTCGGTTTGAAAATCTGGCCCGATTAGCTGAGGAAGCAAATATACCTATAGACTCAATCTGGCGCTCTATTCCGTAATCTACAACCGCAGGTACTTACAGTCCTTATTTTACCAACTTGAAGTTTAGCATCAACTTTAGTAAAGCAGGGAATATCAGTTAAGGATCTCAATAACGTCAAATGCAGGGAGCCAGAATAAGCTGAACCCCACTCCTGTGAGGGTTGGGGTGTACGGGCCGTACCGCAATGTGAGTGGCTCAATTTGGCAAATCGACGATTTCCCCGGCTTCAAGGTGCCAAATGACGCCGCCATTGTGGATAATTGTCCCAGTTGAGACCTTCTCAGGAGATATTTAAGTAGAAGCAAGCATTAATCAACCGTTGGTAATGTGATTGCGTATCAGCTCAATGCAAGTGGGCCCTGTGATCGCAAGGGAAAATTTGAGTCCAGACCTTGCAGCCAACCAATGAGAAGCATGCACGCTCTGCCCACGCGTTAGGATGTATATTTCAGCGCAAGTCAGCCTGCGCTGTCTGTTCCAGCACGCTCGACACTTGATTCAACTCAAGACACGATGGCGATATAACCTTCCATCCAGGTAGTAGATGATTTCCTACCGACAGACTGTAGCTAATTACAGCCAATGAAGAACATCCCAGACTAATTCAACGCGGGGACGTTCCCAACGCACCAATCGACGCTCGATTGTGCGCGCTCTTCAGCAAAGTATGACCGGAAGGACAAACGATCTCTCGCCTGCTGTCCCCAAATCTTATCGCGAAAATATAAGGAGACTTGCCGAACGTATATGGAAGGACACGGAACACCGCGGCTCAAGCTCTGTGCGACTGACAGCAGAGGAAGCTGATGACGCCTTGCGAGACATCAACAAGGCCATTGAAGCAGTAAACGCAGGTTTGCGCGGAGATGCATGGACGGAGGCGTATAATGCGTTGGTGACGATGCGGGACGTGATACAGAATTTCGCAGCGTCCCTAAGCATGCGTAGAGCGTCACTAGGTCAATACGACACAGTCTGGCCAGGCTCGAGGTGGAAAGGCTAGGAATATAGATTCCAACAAACCAATTGGAATCTTCGACTTACCATGAATCTGCATCAGGTGGAAAAAGTGGTATGGATAGACAAAAGTTTTGCTTTTTCCGACAATCAATCTGATCACATACTCATTTCTCAATGTCATGTGTCCAATGATTCGAGGTGTAGGCCACGCAAAAAAGCATTATCCCCGCGGAGGTGGATAAACAACCCGAATCTCCTATTCGGGGCAACCTGTTAGGCTAAGCGGTTACTCCAGAGCTTAGTGTACCAGATTAGCCTACTCATGGCTATACTTGTATGAGTATGTAGCCGTTTCTGTGCATGAGAATGTTTTTGGGATTACATCAGTATGTCATGAAGCCCATTGGCAGAAAAATCTAACTATATCCTTCCATTGCCCATGTTCCATTGATAAACAAAGTTCCCGGCTTGGAATAATCTAATGTCCTGCCATCCTTCACGTAGGCAAATCGAAAATACTCGTTAAGCTCCTGTTCAATAGGCCGTGTCCACTCAAAGCCGTCGAATTCTCCATCCAAGCCGTCGTCAAAGAATGCGCGATTGCGTTCCACATCATTCACGAGAACACTGATACCATCAACGCCCTCCGGATGCATATCCCATGAGAAAGCTGCAAGTAGTCCCTCGCCAGTATACGATATGACGGGTTCTGTCATCACAGGAATGGCCGACCCAAATTTGGCATCGCCGCGTAATGCGGCCGAGGTCTGGAGAATGGAATCGAAATCCCAACGCGCGATGCCATTAATGAAGAGGCCGAGTAGTATGCCTTGGTACAGCAAGGATATTCGTGTTTGTACATTAGTCCCAGGGAGAAGCAAGAGCCCGATAATGTAGTGGTGGATACGAAGATTGACTCCCGGTATCGCTAAACAAATTAGTATGCCCAGAATGAACAACCCGTAGAGCCCAAGGTAGCGGAGTAAGCGACCCTCCAGCCAGAAGAAGTAGACCTGACCAGCAACGATCAAGACGAGAATGAGGAGTATCATAGCCAAGGCGAATTTGGCCCCGGGCTGCTGTTCCAGATCATGCGCCGTAAGACGAGAAATAGGTATCCAATCGAATGTATAATTTGACAATGCACCAAACCAAAAGCCGCCGAGCCAGAACAACGATTTCCCCCATTGATTTGTCAGTCCAGATAACGTGCGTTTGATAATTGTGCGATATAGGATGACAGCGACGAAGAACGCAGGAAGTAATCGTTTTACAAACATGGAAATGTGGTCGGGCAACACGGTGATATTGCGGTAAGATGCTGTAGGTGGGTCGGATACGAAACTGACGTGTGCAAATATAAGCGTGAATATCGGAAAGAAGATCCGTGGTGATGTTGAAAACAGGGACAAGATTGAAGTAAAGAAAATGGAGACAAGTAAGAGCGGTCCGCGGGGGTCCGATCTGCACCGTACGCTGTTATCGGTCGAAATTGAAAAGGACAGCGGGAAATACGAATCAAAGGGAATCGATTCAATGCCATGCTGCTCTGTGCTCTTAAATTGATCGTGTTCCCCTTCTAGTGTCACACGACCGCATCCTCCCCTTGAGGCGTCAATCACTCCGCTATGAATGGCAGAACCACAAAGGAAACTATCACCGCGATAGATAGAAGACCCTACTACAAGTGGTCGATAGTTGACATCTAATGGCCCGACTGCATGCGGGTTCAGAATCTGGACACTTTCGCATTTTGCCGGGCAGCGGAAAGCAAAGGAGTGATTTGAAAAAGGCCGACAATCTAATCCGTCAATCCCACATTCATTTTTACGTTTCCAAAGCGTGTCCACGCAGTCCAGGTTAAGAACAGTCTTGCCGTCAGCGTCCGTAATGGGGAGTTGGGACGTCAAAAAGCCAGAGAACACAATTGCCCATAACATTAGGAGACCAACGAAGAAGAAGATTTGCTGGTTCCTCTGCGGTAACCATCGATCCAAAAGCTTTAAGGGAGCCTCGCCGATGGAAGGGAAATATGGTTTGATGTTTTGAATCCGGGGAGGGCTCGGTCCACTTAGGAAGTTCCATAATCCTGGTCGCCTCGATCTCTGGTGAAGTCCTGGAGTTGGGGAATAATCTTCGAACTCCAGCTCTTCCCGATGAAGCAATTGCACCTCTTCATCCGTGTCAGCCCGCTCACCAGCTATGGTGTCATTTCTGTCACGACTGCCATCATGGTTGGGATGATACATCGTTGAACTAATGGCTTCATGGATGCCAAAAGGAAAACAAAATCAATATGCAACAAGGCAACAATGCCATAGTTCATCGAGACATGAGTGTGGCTAGGCTTCAGGGGCTGAGGCAAAGAAAATGCCCAGACGCCGCAAACTTGGCTTTTCCTTTTCGAGAGACCCTTATCGATAAGCCATACATATGCGGTTGTATGAACGGAGTAGCATCGATTTTATTTTATTTTCCTCTTCTTTGACTTCTCTTACTGATGCCATCATATTTGAATCTAAGTCAGACTTCCAAGATTCCACGTCCATTCAAATATTCTCATACCTAGCACAGAGCGATGATTGCTTCCCATGTGTCCAGCACAAAGCCGAGTTTCAACGCACTTGATTTTGTTCATGATTTGTCTTCTCAGTTTATCATTAATTCTCTATCTACGATCTTTACTACAGGTACATTAGGTTAAATTAAACATTATACTCTTATGCGACCCTTAGGGAAATGGGCCATTGTCATTATACATCTGTATTATGGGAAGTCCTTTGTCTCTCAGTGGACCTTAAGCGGCGGCTCCTGCTTCCGCGCTTGATACGCTTGCCACATTTTTGAGAGGCACATGCTCACGAGCGTTCCGTGCCTTCCTCCAGCGATGCGTTGCAATGCATCCGTAGATGAACATGCCAAGATGAATCAACCCCAAGAGACCTTGAGCACCAGCTTCCACGTATATAAGTGCATACCACTTGCCAACATTGCCAAACGAGATTTCGTTACTGAGTGCCACCAAAGTGTTGATAAAACAAGCACCAGCGTATAGACCAAAGAGCACAAAGGAGCTAATGAGCGCATAGATTGGGTGGAGTTTCGACTTGAACATGAGGAATCCGGTCACAAGGGAGATGACGATATCCGGAATAAGGGCAATGCCTATTCGAAGCCCGAACCAATATCTACAATACAATGTTAATCTACACCTCTTCTTTCAAGAGATTGTGCTAGTCTTACGGTGAGTGTTCATCGCCGACATCAGTGCGATCGGGCCACCATTTATGAAATAGAGCGCCTTCAACGATGACAAGTATTATGAAGAGTCCGAGGATTACATTCTTTACGTGGAAGGCGGGATAGTATGTCCTTTGCGATGGTCCCCAGCGTGGATCGGTAGGATGGAAAAGAAGCCTGAGAAATCCCATTGTGCGTGCAATGTGCGGTCTGTTCTTTGTCTTTCGAATGCGGGAAAAATCACAGTGGTTCTTGTTGGTATTTCAATAACTGCAACAAACCGGAGTGGCTAAAGCAGTGATGGGTGTATCTGAAGTATGGGAGAGGTGGCGGGTGGGCAGGAATATAAAGCGAATGCGAATTTGTCTTTGGTGATGTGCTAGTCTAGAGGCGCAGCATTACAGCGTCCAGCTTTCTAAAAAGAAGGGGTCGCCACTTTCTGTACCTTGAAACAAAAGGACTCGGGGTCCTCGAAAGACAGCCTCGCGGGCCTGAGCGCCGGTGGCCTTATTTGCTGCATACGAGTCAAATGGAGGCATTTGGCTGCATTTAGGTGGCCGTGATGCAATGCCCGCTCGGCTATGGGTACAGCCTCGTTTTGCCAAGCGCTCATCATGAAGCCAGCCACGCTGTAGGTCCTCTTCTTGTGACTGATCACCAGAATGAAACTCCCCGATGCAATTCACATTAGACGATACAGAAAATGAGCTCGTATGTACCATGCATCAGATCTTGCATAGCGCCTTAAGACACACACAAATTGTATTCAGTCAAATCCAGCCACGGTGAATAGATCATCGTACACACAGTTATGATACCATAAGTTTCGCACAGCCTCCGCAAAAACGCCAGCATTTGAGACCCAATTGCAATCCAATTATATGAGCATACAAAGTTTTTATGTGGACGGTTAGGTGATCATATCGTACCTAATAGCAACCTATGTAGTGGTAGGAGAGTTCACAGCCTCCAACCATCCAAACAGCTCAAAAGAACGAAAAACTAATGATGCCAAATATTCAGATGAAAATCAATTTCTACCGGTTAACTAAAGCTGTTACTACGTACATAAAGTTACTAAAACAGACGTATATGGCTTCCCGACAGCCTTGGCGAGCCGATTCCTACAGCAAACAATCTTGTGAAAATAGGCTTCCATTATATTCCTGTTTGTCTCCAGTCAAGTTATCAATCTATAATTGTTTGCCTGAGTCTCCATTGACTTTTCACCTAGCATGGGAATTGAACTTTGTATATTGACAAGACTAAAGCCTTCCTCTAATGAATGAATCGACCTCACCGCTCAGATGAATCTTCTGAAGAACAAAATTGCCTATTGGACTTTTTGATTTGTGAATCCCCGCAATCGATCGTAATACTTTTAGTGAACTTGTTATGTACTCTCGTTTGAGAAATGTTCCCAGAGGAGGCAATCTTATGCTTCAAGACGATTCATGGACAACATGTTACGTCGCAGAAAACTCTGAAGCAAGTAATAACAAGTGGTCTAAGCCATCAAGACCCTCTTGCAAGCTGCAAATACTATTGTACATCAAGGCACAGAAGCCAACCAAGCTACTATGTAGGTATAACCGACTACCTTCTTCTAATGATAGAATCTGTTTGAAGCCAACGAAGATGTTCAGAAGAGCTGATAAAGCTCGAGGCTTCTTTCCGGACTTTTAATCGACTTTAAAGACAACTCGATCTGCCCCAAAATAAATGTCACGGGCATTATGGTCGACTACACGCGCCAATCATGTTTCCATTTGGTGACTTCGGTTGTGGCTGCAACAATTGGAAGTGGGATCGCCGCAACGGCGACAAATAGGTAGTGCCAAAAGTGTGACTAAGTAAAGCATACCCTATTTCTGTAGACGTAAGTGGCCCATTCGATTTTGAACATCGTGGGTGTCGGAGTGGTTCCATCTGCAAGCTGGTTGGCATGACTCGACCTATTATGCTTCACATTGAATGACGAAATTGCTTCTACATTTCGATAATGAGTAAAAGGTTTGGATACATACATGCTACTCAGCGCATGCCTTTTTCGAATGAAGGGAATTCTCGACCTGTGGGTCATTTCATTCTCTAACGGCCGAGAGATCAAATATGGCGGTGAGACAATGGACGATGAACGTAGAGGCCATTCAAAATGGGAAAAGCCTTATAGACTCTTGAATTGCTTGTCTGGCTCTCTATTCTTCCAAGTTGCTGAGACTTTTCCATTAATTGCATCCGTATTGGTGCACTTAAGAGGCGCAGGTACGAAAATTCAAAAACTGATAGCTAAAGCCAACATGAAGTAGAACGCTTGACCAAACACTGCGAGCAAGTATCCAAAGTGTCTACGAGCAGAGGTTCGTGCTAGACTGGTTATCATCCTCAGATTGCCGCAAACTCCGGACAACAGCCGCTCACGCAATCCAGGCCAAAAAGACACAAAACAGGCAGATAGAATTGGCAAAAACATAACCAAAAAAAAGATATTCCGACACCGGGAATCGAACCCGGGCCTTGCCGGCACTATCAGAAGTGAACTGACTCTCAATGAGAGCGGCAAATCCTAGCCACTAGCTGTGAAGCTTGTTAGCGAACGAGTTCAATGAAACTCAGAACGGGTAATACATACACCATATCGGAGGTGATTTGATGGTAATACGGTTAATTGTTTGAAATATATAGTAGTGTTAAAAAAAACAATGATAATTTCGAAGTTAGCCTACTACTTCGGCGGTAGCTCCGCTAATAAGAGAAAAGATTTTTCGGTCCTATAAGTGGGGTAATGAGTATGCGAACCCCTCTTTCAAGCTATTTCGCTTTTAGTATAGCGTAAATAAACCATATTTTAGTGCATAATCTTTGTGCAATATTTGACGTAGGCCAACTGTCGCTTAGGTGTCTCAGACTATGGTGTTGACTCCACAATATTATCTGTACCACAGAACCACTGCCTTCAGAATATTTTGCATTCGCGGAGATCGAGCTGAAGAGCATATACGGCTAGTAGAACAACGGATTTATCGTGTGGTTTCCTGTAGCCGAGACCCAATAGTCTGTAGACGACTCGGAGGAGCTGGCTGATTGCGACATAAAAAAGACATATTTCAAAAATCAAACGTAAAAGTTGATTGGGCACAAATGCTCTTTTATTATTCAGGATTATAGCCAAAGATCATCCCAAATATGCCCATTAATGTGCATGCAGGAATAAGCGCCCCAAAGGCAGGCCGACTACGCCGCATGCTCCAAACCACGAAAAAGAACAAAACCACAAGTAAGATTATGCGAACCTCTTCAAACCACTGCATGAGCATACCCGGCACGCCAAAAATGCTTTTCCTCGAAAAGCAACGCCCATACGATCGCAGATCCATCAATAGCATGCTAAGGCTGAGACTATGATCCGCCTTTGTACAACCACGCACCATGCTTTTGTACACGCCACCATAGCACCGTGACATGGCCCAGGAGAACAAAAGAAGAAAGTAAGAATTATTGCTTTAGTATTGAGTGGAGCAAGAGGCACCGCAAGAACAAAAACAGAAACGTGTACGTAGTGTAGGGTACGATAAATAGCTGCAAGGGCGCCCCTTGGGGTTTAAGTTTGATTCCAAGTTGGTATATGGGATTTATTGAGATGCCTAAGAAGTTGTTGGGTATTGGAATACTAACCTTTGTTTTGTCATTCGTTCGGCCTTGAGATCTTCACGAGATTTTACGGCTACTTTGACCTCAGACTTCGGCCTGCTGACTGCCAGTACGAACACACTCAGCTGGGGTTACGACAGAGGCTTACTTCTCCCCAAGGTTGAACTTGCTGTGCCGCTTGCGCCTACTCCGTACTTATTATCGTCATCAGCCACCACGACCATCGTCGCTCTGATTTTCTGATCTCAACTCTTTATTTTTCTTTAAATTATTTTTTAGATCGACAGTTTCAGCATCTTGCCTCGGGAAAACGAATACCAAACAAGACATTATTTCTTGAATATATTCTACGGGCGCAGGCAACTCAAACACACCGTTTACAGACTCATCGAATACTCAAACCTCACCATCACCTACATCTAAACACCAGAACAAAAACCAGACCGTCCCGCAATAGCGAAAACGCCCAGCAAACCACCAAAAATCTCATAAACCAACAAAGAAAAGACACAAGATAATTCCTTCACAAAAATGCACCTTCCATTCACCCACCCCTCTAAACCAAACCAACCGATACCACCCACATCCATCTACACAGTAAGTAAGCCTCGCCCCAACAACCAACCCCCATCCCATCCCCTACCCCTACCGCTCTTACTCATCCCCTCCACACCACCTCTCCCGTAGCGTAAAACCCCGAAAATAAAACACTAGGTTGATTACGACCTATCAAAAAATACTTCCCGACGTCTATACTGGAAATACAAAAACAGTAACAGACAGACTAATCCCCCAAATCCATTTCAACATTGTATTCCCGCGCTCCCCCTCCCCTACCTTATGCTTTAACGAAAATCGTCATGGAACAAAACATCTAACAGTCTCGTAATAAACCCGCAGGTCCACGTACTAAACCCAGACAACATACCAACAAACCTCCTCCCCTCACTCCGACGAACAGTCCTTGCGCGCGGGGGGACCATAATCCGGGAATTTGGCGGCATGCGAGGATTCCGGTAAGCGCGATATTCTATTCTGTTTCTTTCCCTCTTCTTTCTTAAAGACCGTGTGCCGCTGGCGGAAAAAAAATTATCAGAGTAGAGTGTTTTTTTTGTTATTGGAAGTTTCAAGGAGTGCTGATAATTAATTGTATCTCAAGTTTCACCCTCCCAATCTCAAACTCTAACCCCACATCCACAAACCCCCTAACTCCCCACATATCCGCCCGCCTCCTCGAAGAAGGAATAATAAGCATAACATCCCAACCAACCTACCACAACAAAAACAGCGATATAGAAAACGACAACAACAATGACAACACGAGTACCAAGAGCAACAGCGAGACCGACAGCGAGACCGAAAAAGAAGATCCAGCTTCATCTCACCATCCAGGATTATATCTGAAATGGACGTGGACCGAAGTGAGAAAGTAACTGGAAATATGGGGGGATCTAGCGCGATTTATGAATAGATAGTACATAGTCGGACATACACTCACATATTTCAAGACAAACATCTCACTTTCTCGTCTTCTGTCTGGTGCCTGAAAATGCCAACCAATCTTACCAGCTCAGCTCATCAGACGGATTTGCTGCCCTGAATCTACTTGATCAATCCAAACAAATCACTCAAACAAGTCAAAACACTTCTTTGAAACTCGTCTCATATCAAACAAACTTTCCCTATAATAGATAGACATGATATCTGTATTGCCACTGCTACTGTCCACAAAGTTGCTTTTCATGCCCCCAGTAAATGAACAATGAACAAGACAACAACATCACAATATTCATCTGATATCATCCTGCTTATATGTTCCCTTGATCAGTCCAGAACAACATTCCCCTCCGTTTCCCAGACCGATCCCACTCCAGTTCCTATCATATCATAAGCAACCATAAGTCCAGTCCAGTCCAGTTATAGAGAATTACACACAAACCAGAAAAACAGTCGACAACGACAGGTTGTCCATGGACTAGTAATGAAGGGTAAAAAGCAAAACGCCGAGGGGGAATAGAATAAGAATCGAAAGACCATTCGCCATCATGCACCCATTTAACTCCACCAGAATCATTTCAACCTCCATTTGAACAGAAAAACGCCGCTGAAAAGAGTTGTGAAAGGATGATTGTTCCGCTTGACCCAAAGGAAAACCAAATGCAAGCCATTGGGTAGTAGAGCAGAGCTCTTGGGAAAGAAAGTTGGTTAGAAGAAGATAATAAAAGCATGGGTTCCAAGTCATTCAACACCCCGCCGCTCATCAGTCATTATGAGGACCCCTTTCTAAATATTCAATAAAACACCTCATTACCGTGATGTTGTAACAGACAGAGTTAACTTGGGATTCCTTTCTACTGCAATGGCTAGGTCCTCATCGTTTTCAATGGGGTAGAAGTCGTTTTCCATTTCGTCCCGATATTCGACGACCAGCTCGACTTCGGGCTCTCCGGGTTTCTCCAGGCGCCGCCTCTCCTTCAGCTTTGTATACAGGTCAGCAAATTTGAGCGACAGCGGCATACGAATAACCACGCAGTTGTCTTCTTCAAACCACACCTTGATCTTCAATGCTGAACCAAGGCCTGTGCCCGTTGCTGTGGAAGTAGCCGACAGAGAGGAATTCGTGTGTTGCATAGGTGGCGGATTAAGAGTAGAACCATATGGTTGCGAGGTAACAGATTGACCGCGCTGGTGATTGGGATAGTTGGATCCTGTCGAATAGGGGGTAACCGGAGTTGTAGCCTGCAACTGATCGGCGGACGATTGTCGCGAACCCACCTGTGACGGGTTAGAAGACTGGCCGGACGTCTGAGACAACCGGTACTCCTCGGCAGCCGCAACATCGGGGTCAATCTCATAGTCGCCTTGCCTAGGCGCAAAGAAACTCTTAACGAGAGCGCCGTGGGTGATATGGGGCCCTAGTTTTAGCAGATTCTTAATATAGTCGTCGAGATTTGCGCGGCGGCCATTCGAGATGTTGTCAGTAACATAGGTAACGGGTCCAGGCATAAACGGCAACGTGCGCTCGCCTGAGCCACTGGTACCGGCCTCGACCGGGTAGGTAGCAATCAGCTGAATCTGGAGATCATAAAAGTCCTGATATAGACGCTGCAGCTCCCAGTGTCGACCGTCCTCCATCTGGCATTCGATGATGAACCAGAAAATGTCATCGGCAAAGCAGTAGCGCGGCACGCACGCCTTGATCGGAGCAAGCAGATTGGGGTCGGAGGGACCACGCGCCTGATTCTGGACGAGTGAGCCATTTCGCGAATGGGAAGAAACCTACAAATCATAATGGTTAGAAATGGGAAAGCGCGGAGTATGAATTGTGCTGATTAGGCAGAACTCACCGAATTGGCCTTGGCATAGCCGCCGTTGGGTTGCCCCGCCTGACTCTTGCCGCTCAGGCTCATGCGCTCCATGCCTTGTTGTAAAGTTTGCTGAGAGTTGGTCTCGAGCTTGCCGAGAGGAATGCTACCATTCTTGTAATCGGCGGCCATCTTCTTCCATTCCTCGACCTTGGGTACGCCTGCGCGCTGGACGGCCTCGTATGCGTCTGGCACCGCCTGACCGGTGGTCATATCTCTGATTTCGATAAAAGACACTGGAATCAGACCAGGGCCACCCAGCCGAGTTATCGGTTTTGCGACAAACCATTCTGGATTTGACTGTGCAATGACGATGATGGCTTCTCCTTCTTTTGCCTCCAGTTCGTCTGGGCGCTCTGCCTTGAAGTCGTACATGACAATGCCATAGACCATGGCGCCTGAACCCTTTCCCAGTCGAGACATGCGGAGCGGCCCTTTCATAAGATCCTCCTGAATGTTGTTGCTAATACCAATGCCGTTGGCGGCTGGGTTTGGACTGGTGATGCTGCGCTCTTGATATCCAGAGTCGTGCGGCTGGCTAGGGGTTGTCGATCGCGCAGAGCTGCTACTGTCTCGTACTGTTTTCCCTACAGGCTCAAAGTATTGCACAGGCACCAGTCCGCGAGAGCCGTGCAGCGGGTTGCAGGCCTCGTACCAATCCGTGTCGTTTTCTCGGCCCACCACATGCAAAAAATCGCCCTGGGAGAAGCTGAGGTATGCAGAGTCGGGGCCGGCGTTCTCGGGTGTGTAGTCGTAGAGGGCTTTAATGACCTGTGAAGATTATGGTCCGTAAGCGACTTGGTTCCTGTGTGTTAAATTTTCGCCTCTGCAGGCTCGGAGCCTGGAGCTGCTGGAGGGAGCAGGCAGTGCGCAAAGCGTGGGAAGTGTGCAAGCTGGCAGGCTGGCATATTGGAGCGAGGCAAACAAGAAGGAGAATAATAGGTAACTCACCTTTTTTGGCGGCACAATGGCTATTGCGTCTTTGGGAGGAATGGAGATGTGGTGCGGCCGAGTGTCCTTCTCGCTCTTCATAGAGCGACGGAACTACAGAGAAAAAGAGGTTAGCCGGATGGGCAAGAAGGGCAAGGGGGATATTGGCAAGACTCGAGACTCAGCGTGGCGAGGGCGGCGTACCTTCATGATGGGCGGGCGTTAGGACAGTCGATACGGCGACAGCGCTAGCGAGGGTGATTGGAGCGGAGCCAAACGGGGCGCTGAGTCGAAGGGAGAGCTCAGAGCGACGATGGAGGATGTTTGATTGCGATGATGTGCGGCGAGCGCGGATGAAAAGCGGGTTTGGGAGAAGGTGTTGGGCCGCGCGCGGGGGGAGGAGGAGGTCTGGCGGTGGTAGTGGTGGTGTATGTGAAATGAGCAGCGGCTGGAGAGGGAGCGTGCGTGGGTGGTGGGAGGAGCGAGATGACGGGTTTGTGCGCGGCGCGGGCAGTGGAGGGTCGATGGACGATAGACGATAAGGTGAGATAGGCTGGCAGTCGTAGAAGTGGTAGGTTCCAAGCGGTGCGCTCTGTGGTGGACGGGAGTGTGGAGTTGGTGGAGTGGTGGAGTGTGGAGGAGGAAGAGGAGGAGGAGGAGTAATGAGTAGAGTAGTAAGGAGCAGAGCTGTGCTATGATGATGGGGCAAGCAAGCAAAGCAAGCAAGCAGTGGCAGCGGCAGAGCAGGCAAGAGGGGAGGAATGGCGCCAGTTGAAATGAAGGCTTCGGCTTTGGCAGACTGGCAGGCTTTAGGACAGGCCAGGCAGTGGGCAGCGACGAAGCAGCGGCCACCAGAGTGACCAGCCGCGACCAGTGGGCAAAACCAGTGGGCAACCAGTGGGCTCTTGGGACGAGGGAATCCTGGCGGCGGCGTGGCTGCGACAGCGACAAGGGGCACAAGGACACCAGGGCACCAGAGCACCAGGGCACAAGGGGACAAGGGGACAAGGGGACAAGGGGGGCACAGCACCACAGCACCACTCTGCACTCTGCAGCACTCTGCGCAGAAACGTAGGCGAAAGCTGGGGCTTAGAAGCGGATGGCGGATGGCGGATGGCGGACAGAATGCTTTGTCGCGGCATCCGTGCTCATTCATCACCGTAGCTCTCTCTACCAGGCACGCAGGCACACAGGCACTCAGGCACTGATGATGTATCTGTGAATTGGGCACCTAGCCAGTCCACACACCCACACACATACATACACACACTCCGAGTGCAGAGGGGTTGGCAGGACCGAAAGATTAAAACGGGGCGGAATGGGCCCATCGTTCCAAACGTTGAGCCTCTTGGAAATTGAAATTGAAATTGAAATTTGAAGCTGTGCTACAAGAACCACGCCGGCACCGACACCAACACCAAACACCAGCCAGCAGGTACCTAAGTTAAACACCCAAACTACCACTCATAAACGCGAGTCCCACCCCGTACTAGCAAGCTACGTGCCTGCAAGCGCAGCGCCTGCGCACCGTTACGTCGCGTTGCGTGTGGGTTCTTCCCTCCCGTTCAAAATAAATGGGCTCACGCCGAAAAAAAATAACCGGGGTGGTGCGCTCTCAAGTGCGCCCTTAGACTCGCTGGGCAGCGAAATGCAGATGCAGGTCCCAGCCTGTCAGACGCCATCGTCTGCCACTTCTTCCCCCTCTTTTTTAGTTCAGCAGCAAGTATTATTTAGTCTATCGCGGCGTGGTGCTGAAAAAGACGGGTGAATTTATGCCCTACCTAGCCAATCGAATCGCTGCCTCCGCCCCTGCTTATTTCCCTTGCACGCATAAACACACTTTGTATTGTGCCTCTTTTCTACAAATACTGGATCGCCTGTTCTGGTCTGGTCTAGTATGGTCTAGGCTATCCCCGAACTCCCATTCACATTTCACATTCACATCATCGTCGTCATTGATGCTGATTCGGACTCTTTCTTCTTTCGGGCAAGGCACCACTTCGCACCGTTTACCGTTAGCTGTTTAAGCTGTTCAGCTGCGTAAGTACTGTACCTATTAGGCCATCAGCAAAATCCGGAACGGGGACTTTTCTATTCTAATTATTTCAATGTCTTGCGGCGTAAAGGCCCAAGGCCAGCCGGTGACATGCTCCTTTATACCCCGTGTGTACCCACCCCGAGAGCATCCTCATCCTCATCCCCGTTCCTTTCGCCTCCCTAGGGCTCCCGTCTGCGAACTGCGTGAGGCGAGGCAAGGCGAGGCAAGGGTGCTTTCCCGCAGCCTCGGGAAATACCTACCAGCGTCAGACCCTCGAGAAAGTAAGGCGACATCGACGTCAAGACGCAGACATCCGTGTAGATACAATGTCCATTCTATTATACCCATCTAACCACCTATTACAACCAACGTGACAACTACAGTACTTACTACACCCCCTCTCCACACATATCTATCCCGCCTAATTGTGTCCCGGGCCCAACGCTCTGTCTCTTGACGTACCTCTGCCCCATGCATGCATTCACGTTTCCACTCCCCGTCGTTTCTGCTCAACGGCTTCCCGCTTCCGTATCGCAACCTCCAATGCAACCACACCAACGCATACACACTGCCTGCGCGGCGTGTATCCTCCCATTTGCCCTTTGCCACGCTCGCATTGTACAATACTTACATACAACACATACACGTACTTCACACTTTTTCCACGCCCATTTATCCACAGCCTCGCCGCACCCCCTAAGCAAGTCCGCGTAAATCGCGGGCCTTTTACTCACGGAGGGCCCCGTTTTTGCTTGTGCGATTCTCTGACTGCGGACTCCCGCGCAAGTCCTTCTTGGGCTATGCTTGCTTTGCTCTGCTTTGCTCTGCTTTGCTTGCGTGCGGCCCCCCCTTGAGCCCCATGTCCGTCGTCGTCGTTGCTGTTGTTGTCGCCGCCGCGGCGCTCGAGACTCGACTGGACTCGACAAGACTATTGCTTTGTGATGCTCTGTGATGCTCTGCACGCTCTCAGCCCCATGGCATGTAAAACGTTGCACCCTTACACACACTCACACACGCTCGCCTCATACACACCCACACCACCGGCTTTCGCGTATCGCCAATTCAATCCTCGCGCATCAGCGGCACCCAGCATTCGCATTCAATCGCCGGGCTTCCCATCTTCCCCTGTTTCCGCTCACCACCATCGTCACTTCAGCAAACTAGGAACCACACATCCAAATTGCCTCACTCACAACCAACCACTATTTTTGAGAAACGTGAAGCTTTTCCATTGAATACCTATCAAGCGCCTTCTCTCTGCTCTGACTACACTGCGACTACCCTTCTAGGCACCGAAGCGCGCGCCCTCCATAGCCTAGAGCGAATGCTCGTGACCAATCACAGCCACAACATCTACTTTGCACGCCCTATTGGCCTTGCAAAGGGCGCTTCACCCAAGCCCAGCCAGATCGTCTTCCTCCTCGCGCCAGAGTGAATGGAAATCAGAATATCCCAAATCCCTAAGATCACTTCTCGCATTAACGCCAACAAACGCCCACGCCCGCGCCCGCCTCCTTCACGCCCGTCACCCTCAATTTGCATATGGTGTCAATATTCATGGGTGAAAAAAAAGGCTTCATATCTCCATAAAAATCGTTCGATTCCCGCAGATCCTTCCGAGAGCCGCCTGGACAGCCTTCCCGCGGATACTTGCCTGCTCGGGGAAATAAGCTGTTAATCATGATCCCGTAATCCCACGAGTGTAATCTTCGGACAATTCCCAACCGCCCGTTATGAGACACTGATTCCTGGTCCTTCTCCACGGGGGCCGAACGCACGCGGTGCACGCGTGAGGGTGGGCATGCGTGTAAATTCGCCGCCCATGTCATCATCTTGTTGCTTGGCTTAAACTCAAACACCACCCCAACACCCCTCACCCCCTGGTCTAGCCTTGTGATTGTTTTAATGTTGAAAACCAAGACCACTTTAGTTATTTCCTTTGCCACGCGGCTCGATCTGTACAAACGTTGGACCAAATGCGGTCAAGGGTACTTGCTCGAATGCGGAGTTGGGATGCGCGAACGCGTACTCGAGACGTCTAATGTATGAGACTAGGGAACCAGAACCTTCCGTGCACCATCGCATGGACGGATACCCCGCTTCCGATCGCTTGACATCGGGGAAACGAAAGTAGAATTGATACCGGGAAATAGCTGTTTGAGACAGTTCCTTTTGGGCGGACAGAAGTAACCGATGACGTACGAAAATGGTGTGTAGGGTATCGCAAGGTGAAAGCTAAATGTAGAAGGAAATGGACTAATCGGGAAGAAAATGGTTGACAAATACTTTGTAGAAGGTTAAAACGCCGTCGTAAGGGGACATGATGATTGCGCGTCACGTCATATTTGGCCTTTGATGTCTACTTTGCTGAAGGCGGCGGCGCGGAGGCTTTCGAAAAGACTGGCGGCTTCTCTTATTTTCACACGCATGTGCTGCCCGTTTTTCTCGTCAACCTTCTCTTCAAGAATGTGTTGCGCGCCCTGTGACTCAAGGAATTCACGACATGCTTCATCGTTGTCGAAGCCGAGTTCATCAGTGAGAAAGCGGAGCGCAACAGTGGTGTAACTAGGTCTACAAGTTAGCACTGTAATACTTTGATTAGCGAGGAGTGACTTACGCTCTGGATATGTTAGCGAGAGCATTGAGGCGCTCGCGCTCGATGAACATGTCCATCAAGTAGCCGCCCATATTCTGTGCGTCAAGGTATAGTCTGAAAAATTTATGATAGTTGCCAAGGGCCAGAGCAGAGCGAACATCAAGAGCATGTTTGATCCATTCCTGGGTCTTGTCTGCGGGGGTTAATTCTGCTAGCATGTCGTTCATGTCGGTCTTGTTGCACGTGTACACGAAATAGAGAATGCGGTATGCCATGAACTCGGCCGGATTCCCTCCCAACTTTTGCGTGTACAGTGCCTTGAGCTGCGTCTGGCACTGATTATACTCACCCAAATCCCCCTTTTCCAATGCTATGCGTGCATGAATCTCATAGACCTTCACAGTAAAGGCATTTTTGATGTGCTGAACAGTAAGATCCTGACGTAGGGACTTGAACTGGTTACAGATATAATTGTAATTCTTTTCGGCCTTCCACTTCTTGGTGAGCATGGCGAGGGATTTCTCAAGCACATGCAGGGGCCGCACGGTCTCTGCCTTTGGTGGCGCTGTCAGGCGGAAGTAGCTCTTCTCGAGACTCTGGTTCGTCCCCACGACGGGGCCCACAGCCATGTCTGAGTCAGAGTCATTGCGATTTGCGTTCCATGGGGGAGTCGTTTTCGAGCCAGGCTTGTCGAGGTTGAAGCGTTGCCGCCGTTTTTCCAGATCTGCGTGATCAAACTTACTTGATGAGTCCCCGATGGCATTCTTCTTCTGGCGCTTTTCGTTGTTGCCGTTGGAATAGGTGATACGATCTTCTAGGTTAGTTCTTCGCCAGGGAGGGATGGAAGCGGCGTCGGCAAGTTGGCCCTGCAAATCTTCCGAGTCTTGCGACTTGCGCTTCTTGGATGGAGAGAGAGTAGAGGCAGTGAAGTTAGTGAGTTGGTGCGCATTATTCATATGAGCAGGGTAGGAGGCGTTGGCGAAGCCAGGAGCAGATACAGCGGGTGGCATAGCACTGAGAGCAGCCGCCTTCCGCTCGTCGTGCAGAATCTGTTGTGGGAGAGGGTACGTGGCCCAGTCTATTTCTTCTTGCATATTGCGCTCAGCGTAGTAGCTGATGGTATCTTTTAGTTTAGACTGCATGTCGACGTTGGAGATGCCGGGGATGGCATTCTGGGGGTCAAAAGCGCGTCGAACATAATCGCGGACAGCTGGTGGCCACTCGACCTTTTTGGGCTTCATGGATGATGCGGGTGCCTCTTGCTGAGGCGGATGGTCAACCCTAAGTATGTGTACAGGGCGAGAATATGGACCTACAGCGACAGGCATAGGAGGTGTGTGGAGAGCGCTGCGAGGAGGGATGACCACGTTGTAGGCCGGTGGTTGAAGGGGCCGAGACCACGCGACGGCGGTCGAGGGCAAAGACATGTTAATACGGACGGGGAGGTGATCAGAACAAAAGGGGAGGCAATAAAGGACGGCCTATGGGTGAAGAGCATACAGGAAGAGATGGCAGCGGTCGGGGGTGGATGGTGGTGTAGATGAGGAGGTTGGGGGGTTGAGCGTAAGTAGACTTTCGTGTGTGGGCGGGAGGAGGTGGTGGGCGGTGGGCGCGCAAATCAGCTGGCACGCCACCGAGGCCGCTAGCTAAAATTAGCCTAGGCCCTTTGTTTAATGACGACGGCCGTCTTGGGTGAGAGCAGCAAAGGTGCGGTGCCTATGTCTGGGTGATTCAGGCAGCTTGTTGACACGGCCGTCTTCACTGACTGTCACTTTTGCTGTCGCCGTGCTCGACGAATGGCCTGAATGTTCTTGCATCACCTCGATCTCACGACCGCCTTGCGCCCGTCTCTGCTGCCCGAGGAGACGCTGCTCTTCGTCCAGGATGCCGTGGGCCTCTATGAGGGGTACGTCTATCTACGTCTATCTGCAATATATCGTGTGCCACACCCTCTGCCCAAGCACTGCAGCTAACCCGCCCAACTCCTCTAGCAAATTCAAGATCCCCCAGTACCAGAATGGCCAGGCCTATTTAACATCGCTTCGCGCCTGCTACGTTGATAACAATGAGCCACGCAAGAACGCTGTCGCCATCTTCCTCAAGGATGTCGAGAAAACCGACTTCTATGTATGTCTATTCCAAAACATATGAGTCATTCTGGATTTTCCCCAAATCTAACAAACCTTTCAAAGGCTGGGTTTCTCAAATCTTCCGCCAAAATCACTCTCTATCCTAAACCGCTGAAACAGCTGAGTCGCGGCACTCCTGTGCCTACTGGCAACCATAGCCCATCCTCGAACACTCCCGAGAGACATGCGAGCCCTGCGCCTGCACCTTCCACGAGCGCGACTTGGGTCTGCCCAATATGCTCATTTTCAAATCCCGTTCCGTCCAACTTCGACCCAGCACTCGCATCTCGAACACCGATACCACCATGTCTGGCATGTGGCATCAAACCGCCCACTGTGCTTGTTGTCAAAGCTGCAATCAACGCCATGACAAACAGGCCGCCCCCTGGCCTTCCTGCTAAAGATGATAAAAGTGGCACAGCCCAGTCAACCAGTTCGTCGAGCTCAACTCAATGTTGTCCTAGATGTACCTTCCAAAACCACCCATCCTTGGCGAACTGCGAAATGTGCGGGGCAACCTTGTTATCTGCAACCGACAAGCGCCTGGACAGTACAAAAGATACTGGCAGAGCCGAATCGCCTGGTCCATTTCTCAACAGTCCATTGAAAAATGAGACTGTAGAATGCATTAAGTTCTCTTTTCGGGCCGGCGGTGAGAAGATATTCTACGAGCGGCTCAAGAATGCGTTGGTGCAGCGCAAATGGCTCCTACAAAGTGCACCACCAATCCCTAAGCCTCGCCCATCATCAGGAGCCTTTGAGGATAGCTATTCTACCAAGTCTGACAAGTCATCAGCAGAGCTCGACCGAAACAAAGTCATCGGTATAGCTGGTCTTGAACGACGAGGCCTTGAGCAAAGAAAGAACAATGAGCTCATGATTGGTAGTGCCTTCGAAGATCTCGAGGCTCTCATGACATCTGCAAAAGAAATTATTGCTCTTGCAGAACAATTTGCATCTCAAGCAAACCTAGGAACAAATGGCAGTTCGGAAGCAAGCGCCCTCGCCTCCCAATCAGCCTCAGCATTAGGCCTCGTTACTACCAAGGACATGCTGGGCTCGGGCTCTGGCTCAGAGTCACTTTATGTATCTGAACTCTCACGAAACCTGGCCGAGTGGCTCACCGATGACACTCGGGGTATCTTGAAAAAAGAGGGTGGCATTATGACGCTTGTGGACCTTTGGGCTGTATTCAATCGCGCAAGAGGTGGAGTTGAGCTGGTCAGTCCAACCGACTTTGAGAAGGCGGCCCGAATGTGGGATCAACTCAAGCTGCCTGTCCGCCTGCGTCAGTTCAAGTCCGGACTACTAGTAGTTCAAGGACGCGATCGCACTGATGAGAAGACGATAGCGAGCTTGCTAGCTTGGTTCAAGGAGCTGCATAGTATACCCCCTGAGAATGAAGTAAGCTGGGACTGGCAGGCCTATGGAAGGGGGGTGACAGCGCAGGAAACCGCTGAGAGGTTTGGCTGGAGTGTGGGTGTTGCGACTGAAGAACTTGAAATGGCTGAAGAAGCGGGAGCAGTCTGCCGTGAGCAGGGACTGGATGGATTGAGGTTCTGGGAGAATTGGCTCACCAAGCTGCCTCTGCCCGTCCCCACAGCGTAGAGTGCGTGCGCGTTTAGCCGTAAGTAGATATCACGAAATGAAAACCCATGAAAATGAATACATATCTTATGGTTTGGTCGTATGAGCTACTGCTCGTTGTTCATTCATGATATCCAATCGTTGTTTTGCTTGACGCCATACACGCAGATGGTGCAAGTCTGCCTCGTGGGAGACGCCCGCTTTATATCGCTCATCCGACAATAGCCTTTCCCATCCATTTTGTTGTCAGACAATCCGCCCATATAAAGGACCGCAATTGCCCACGAATGTGACTGACTGATTTTGACTCGAGTTATAGATAACTCCAAGGTAAGCAGAGAGCCTTGAAGATTTTCTGAATTAACGTAGCTTGCAGCAGTCGAAGCTATCAAGTGTCGGCGTTTGAAAGTCAAACGCGGAAACGGGCAGCCAATCAGCAGCGCGGTAGCTCGGCGTGCTTTCGTCCGATGTCGGGTTTGCTGACGATCAGCCTGGAGCTTTGTGGTCAGCATTAGACTTTCTGGCCGCTTTCAGCAGCAGTTCATCAACCTTGTCGTGAATCAACACCGCTTCTCCACGCATTGGGAACCCTCCTCTGCTCCCTAGACTCCATAAAGCTTACACATCGCCATCTCTACGTTTCCACCAGCGACAAATACATGCAGCACAGAAAGAGAGAGTTTATCAATCACAGGAGGAGGCTGCAATGGGGGAAGCAGCAGTGGCAGAATTTGTCGAGAAGAAAGCCTTGAACTCGCCGTCAAAGTTCCCATCTACGACTACACCGACTACGACTACGTCCACGCACTCGACCGTCAGGAGTGCTGCGGAGGCTGAAATATCTGCCTGGGGCGCACCTTCACTTCCCAAGCCCTCGCTTACCCCGTCTCCCCCATCGATAGCTGCACCCTCGATGTCCAGGAAAGAAGCCTCTGTGGAAGCGCGCAAGACATGGAATACACGTAATTTGGGGATGAGACTTGGTGCAGACTTGCTTGCCGCTGGTTCAGCTGCAGTGCTCGTTGCGCCGATAATCACCATGATTGATAAGGGAATCATGGAGAACGCAAGTGGAAGGAACACATTGGGAGAAAGTTTGAAAAGCAGTGCGCGGGAACTATTGGCTAGACCTCAGCGATTCATAACGGGGAAGCCATTTCTTTTGGTCTTTGTAAGCTTTCCCCCACCTTTGAAGTGACGAGGCTGCGATGGCGTGGTGTGAAATGGACATGTCACTGGGGATACGAATTGACTGACCGAATTTCCAATACAGAGTCTATACTGTAGTACCTATTTCACCGCCAACGCCATTGATACCACAGCCTCCACCGTGCACAACACCCCAATAGCCTCCACCACAGCTGGCACATCTAAATTCCTAGCCACCAGCACTACAAACCTGGCAATATGCCTATACAAAGACAATCAATTCACACAAATGTTTGGCTCGACGGGAGGCCCTAAACGTGCTGTCCCTCTCCCCACCTTCGCCCTCTTCACCGTACGAGACTGCCTCACCATCTTCGCTTCGTTCAACCTTCCCACTCTCATCGCTCCAAAGCTTCAGCAACACATGGGCACTGAGATTCAGAAATACATGTCTGCAGCCAGCGCAGCACAGTTCATGACGCCCGCGGCGGTGCAATTAATATCTACGCCGCTCCATCTTTTGGGCCTGGATCTGTATAACAGACAGGGTGTCAAATTCCTTGGTCAGGACGGCCGCGCAGCCCGCGTGGTAAGAGACTGGGCCAAGAGCGCATTTGCGCGCATGGGTAGAATTATACCTGCGTTTGGTGTTGGCGGCGTCGTGAATACGAAAGTGCGGCGCAACTTTATGGATAGGTTGAGTTGATATGCTCTGCCTTGACATCTACCTAAAAACACAAAATAAGAAATATGAAAGCGGGGCAGTGCAGATCATGAATGAGAAAACAAAAGAGAGATCAACTTCTTCTCTGCTCCCGACGAAGTTTATCGATATCGCTAATGTCTTATCACATACATACACTCAAACCTAACGACTGAACTCTGTCTTTTATTATTTCACTCTTCAACTAACGACATGGGAAACGGAACATACTCTTCTCTAACTCAAACCTGTTGGTTTTTTGCAGGTTTTGGTCTTCAAGGCAAAGAATGGCGTTGTTGGTTTGTTGAAATTGCCAAAGCCCTGGCCCAAATCGCTGGCGCTTTGAATTGGCTTACTATCCGGCACTGAAACGGAAAAGGTAATATAGACTAATTTCAAATGTTTTCGAAGGGACAGATGGATTTATTCCTGCTTTAGATCAATTTTTTTTTTTTGGACTTTTTGGAAGTAAGTGATGCTATGACTAGACAATTAGTAGCATTGGGAACATTTGAAGTCAAGTGAATTTGTTCAAGTTTGAAATCTTGTTAGATAAGTTTGATAACAGTATGAAGCAAGAACTAAACAAAAAAATGGATAACAGACTTGTGCTATGCTTATGCCATTGTACATACATTTACAAAAAGTCCAAGATGCCCTACCTGTGGGCACCACTCTTCTCTTGCCTCTAATTGTCACAACTGATAATGTAGCTTCATTTGCCTCTTAACACCCACCTCATCCCTTCTTTCCTTCCTCTCTCATCTCCCGCTTAATCCTACTAATAGTGCCCGCACCGCCGTAAACCATAGCAGTATATACCATTGCTACACTAGCACCAGCGTCAAGAATCTCCCTTGCCTGCCGACCATTTGTGATTCCTCCAGTTGCGAATAATACCTTTCGCGAGCATGTCGTAATCGGTGCGGGTGCCTCTGCTGAAGACGAAGGCTTGAGGGCAAAGGTAGGAGCGGATTCACTCAGGTCATCAACATTAGTGGGCAATGAATCAGGGGATGCGGGTGAGGGGTTGCTGACTTCAGGGGTTGATGAGACAAGGGATTCTGCTGTGCTGAGGGCTTCTGAGGGAACTTTTTGTTCGAGTCTCTCAAGAATGGATGGGCTTGGGTCGTCGCCTGTTGCTGCACCAGCCACAGGCTTTTCTGATCCTGTCTCTGTAGAGGGCGGAGGAGGGAGTTGCCTGGGTCCATCGTCGAGCATTCTCCTGTACCTCTTGACTAGGGACAATGTGCGTTCAAACATTTGCGGTCCAGAATAGCCGCCTTGTTCAAGAAGGATGTTGGCTTCGCTTTCCGGAAGGCGGTATCCCCTTGGCAAGGGGTCTGGTCTTTTCTTGGTGGTATTTCCTACGATTACACCGTCGACTCCTGAATCCCAGACAGCCTCACATATACCTGCCATCTGCTCTTCAGAATCTTCATCCGGGCTCACCTTCACCATGACAGCCGGCTTTTGCTTTCGGTCGATTCGCTGGACGGCGTCCACTACGCCATTTAGGAGCCGAGTGAGAGGTTCTACATTCTGGAGAGTACGGAGTCCTGGCGTATTGGGTGACGAGACATTGACGACAATAATATCAGCATACTTTCCCAAAAGCGAGACGCATTTGGAATAATCTTCTACTACGGCTTGAATGTCCCCTTCATGTGTAGTTTTGTTTTTCGTAACTTGGACAGCCATGAGTTTGCCTGGCAACAAGGAGCCTGGAGGAACACCGGCTTGTCCCTCTAGTACCAATCGTTCTGCCTCTTCACCTAATCCAAGGCCATTATGGTATGCAAACTCCCGAACACGCTGGCGTAACCTCATAGCCACAATTTCTGCACCCTCCGAGTTGAATCCATAGCGATTAATGAGCGCATTTTGTGAAGGTAGTCGGAAAACCCTCGGTTTCGGATTTCCAAATTGTGGCAGCGGCGTTACAGCCCCAACCTCGACAACGGCACCTCCTAGTTCTAGTAATGGGGTTGGTACTTCAGCTCCTTTGTCAATTCCCGCAGAGGTTCCAATTGGATTGCACAAGGTATGCCCAAAGATCTCAACTTCCAAATCTCCAGCTGCATCAGGGTTTCCTCGTTCTCTAGGGTGTAGCCCAAAATCGTGAAGAACCTTCATTATACGTGTTCCAGCATGATGTGCGTCTTCGCCGTCGGGGAAGATCTGGCGAATTGCGGGTACAACAAGCCATTCGTGGATGCTTGCGCGTGTATCTGTGACGTAGAGATAGCCAAACGAGAGTCCAAGGGTTATTGCCGTTCCATAGAGAAAATTCTTTACGCGTGTGCCAGTGGAGCGTACATTCGTCGCGGCCTCGGTCGCGGTTGAAGCGTGTCTGGTGGGGGTACGGAGGGGACGGTGTGAGGCGCGGTAGAGAGGGAGTGAGGGTCGGGCGCGCAGGGCACGCACATGAGCCGCTGTATTCATGATAACAAGTGGATTTCGCGGCCCATGAAAGGGTCAATGACTGTACAATCGCAGTACCAAAGTCGTGAAGCCGTCGTGAGCTTTCGCCAGTGACGTTGGAATGCTTAGTCATAAGTACAAATGAAACAACATCCCACTCATCACTTTCTTTCCTCCAATTTTCCACACACCACTACCTCTATCATTTTGTGGAATATTTGCAATCCGAGACTGTGTCAAATTTTGAACGATGCTTGAACCTGGAAATTCTTGGTTTCTGCTGTTTCCTAGCTTCTCTCTTTCACCTCATAATGTCCCTCCTTCCCCAGAGAACTGTGGCTTACCCCACAAGCACCGTTAGTATTTAGGACCTATTGTGTCCAATACTCCCTCTCAGGCCATGTCGGCTCCGCTTAGTTTGCATATTAAGGTTATCCCATTTACCGAGCCTTGCTTCTTACCCCACGTTGTGGTGTTCGCTTGTCAATCTGCGTATATTGCTCTCCAGCGTATAACCGAAAAGCAACCGGTTATAACGGCGTGCACATGTTCTCAGGATGGCGGAAAGATGGTTTCGCACCAATTAAGGACTTAGTTCGATACAGTTGATTGCCTTGGAAGTCGTAAGCCGCTCGTCCTACCAATGGCAAAATAAGATTCATGGCTGGTAGAGGCGAAAGAGTCCCACATTTCAAGCATACATAAGGATTCGACCATTCCTCTTGGCCTTCTTTTTCAAGGCTTGTTTGCCTGCTTTATAGTATATCCTACTAATTCATCATGATATTCTGTGTGGTTCTTCAAATATGGCTCTTTTTTGTCATTCCAGCCTTCGCTGGCATGAACAAGACGGGCAGTCTTTGCACGGTTACTCCGAGCGGCTCAAAGGATGACTCTCCTTCCATCATGGACGCGTTCAAACAATGTGGACAAGACGGCCAAATCGAAATCACTGAAGGCGATTACACCATCGCCAAGGTCATGGATGTACAGAACCTCAAGAACTGCGACATATCCATCCGTGGGAAATTGACTTGGAACGATGACATTCAATATTGGCTCCGTAATTCCATTTCTGTCACCTACGCTCAGCGCTCCACTGCTTGGAGACTGGGTGGAGAGCACTTCTCCATTAGAGGGTATGGACGAGCACTATTCAACGGAAACGGCCAGAAATGGTATGATCAGAATAGGAACCAAGGCAATCAGGCCGGGCGACCGATCAGCTTCACATTGTGGAAGGCCAAGCACGTATTTATCGATGGGATTACATGGCGACAGCCGCAATTCTGGTAAGAACGCAATACCACTAACCTTAGTGAAGACCTTGGTACTGATTCAGTACTACACAGGCATACCTTTATTGCACATTCGGAAAATATCACCATGACCAATCTTGATATGAACGCCACTTCCAACTCACAATGGAACACAGTCAATACCGATGGCACCGACACCTGGAACTCAAAAGACATTACTATCAAGAACTGGGTAGTAACCTGTGGTGATGTAAGCTCCCATATGAAGCACTTCCCCTAATGGGGGATCTGATCTAATTCCTTTAGGACTGTATCTCTATCAAAGGCAACAGCAGCAACGTCTATGTCAAAAACGTAACCTGCTACGAATCCGGCGCCGCATGTATCGGGTCTCTCGGCAATCCCGCGTCAACACCCGACTATGTCGACAACATTGTCTTTGAAGACATCACAGCCATTCATTCCTCCAACGCTGCATGGATCAAAACATATCCCGGTCAAGGGCATGTCCGCAATGTCACGTTCCGCAACATCAAGTTCCAGGATGTTAACCAACCAATCTACGTTTCGCCGTGCATCTATAGCTATTCAAATTGCGATGGGAGTAGGTTGAAAATCAGCGATATCACTTGGGAGAATGTGACAGGGACGAGTCGGTATAATGTTGGGGCTGGAATTTACTGTAGCAAAGGTGCACCATGTACAGGATTGAAATTCAAGGTATTTACCCAAAACACCGCTCGACTTTGAGCTTTACAATGGCGGCAATGCAGGCTAACAGCAACAGAATATCGATATCAAACCAAAGAATGGCGGCACCACCAAGTATCTCTGCAGCAACATGAACAGCGATAGTGGGCTTGGTTGCACTGGGACTTGTCCATCTGGATGGGTCCAGCAGTTGTCAGGCAATGCTTGAACAGTTAAATTGTTTTCCCTTCATCGAATAAGATCATACGATGTTCACATGAATAAGGCAGGTTTGCCTCCAATGCCGTGTTGTAGTGTTTGCTCATGCTGCATCTAATACCTCACTATACTTACAGCGCAGCACGAAAACAATGTGCTTGCCTGTATCACGTTTTCCTGGAGTTCTCACATGAGCGCGACTAAGTACCAAGGTAAAAACCCCAAATGGCCCCTCTTGGCCTGCTCTTCAAGACACAGTTACAGACTGTACACACGAGAACCCACCAACCCCCAACCATAGCAACATTTTAAGAATGTTCGCTAGAGTTGCCCTGTACCACATTATACTTCGCCGGCGTTGCACCTGACAATCCCGCGCTTCCCAAATAGGCTAGAAGCTTTGATCACCACCGCACGTCATACAGGCCTCTCATATGAGAGAACGCATCGGAACCTGGGAGGGTCAAATGCAGGCTAAGACAATCAGCTTGCTCGTCACACGAGAAGTTAGCATGTACCCCTCACGCGGGCCGCACCATCTTCTGATGCTTTAATTTCGAACATTGCCTTCAACCACTTCTGCGGCTTTGTTCTTCTTTTCTCGTCTACATTCGTTTCACTGCGGAAGACCATCAATGGTGGGAATGGAGAAAGCTTCGAGCACAACCTTTGACACTGCAAACACGAACCCGAACCCAAACGCAACTGCGACGACAACGACGTACAGCGGAATGTTGGAGAGCAATCTAGAAACAATGTCTACGACAGAAGCAGAAGATTCGCCCGTAGCACCGCTTCCAGAACACGATCCTACAGAAGAGCAGCGCGGACGCCTCAAGCGCCGCCGCCTTTCCTCCCACTCGCCTGCGCGCGCTCCCTCGCCCTCTCGCGGCCACGACCGAGACAGCGGCTCTCGACACCGCCATCACCATCGCAAGCACCACCGTCCCTCCTCGCCCTCTACTTCGCTCACCCCGCCCACTTCCGGGAAGAAGCATCGCCGGCGGAGCGATGCGGAACCAGATCATACTTTGCGGGGAAGAGTTAGGAATCGCTCCGGGTCGAGGGGAAGATCGTATTTGCCGCTTTTCGAAGATGATGGCTCGAGCGATGAGCTAGATGAGCGCAGCTTCAGGAAGAGAAGTGCTCCTCCTAGTCGACACAGAATTGAAGATGGGGACGAAGACAGCGAGGGGATTAGGAGGCAGAGGAGTTATCCGAATTTGTACAGGGAAGAGCGGAGAGATTCCAAGGGGGACGGAGAGGTCACGGATGGCGTTGGAAAGGCGGGCGATGACGAGGGAAAGGCTAAGTTAGCCGTGCCTGCTATATAGAGCATTGTCAAGTATCCAGTGTGCCATCAGAGAATTTTCAGAACGGGATGCGAGGAGGGAGGGAGAAGGCGTTTCGGACTCATATATACCCTTTTTTTTTGTATTGTATAATCTCCCACTCATGCCTGGTTTCTGTGGGTATACAGCATAATGCAAAGTAAATGCTTAAACGCTCAATGTACACTTGAAAACAACGAAAAAAAAAAGACCGCCAGGACGGTAAAAGGTTGAGGTCTTGACTTGGGAAACACTGCAGTTCCCTCGACCCGAAAGAGCGGGTGCTCATATGTGAGAGAGATGTGCCCACCGGGTGTCCTTGTCCACCTCGCCATCCTCACTACTATTATGTTAGCGTTCCACTTGACAAACTTCCTGAGGCCCTTTCTTTCAAAGCTATGCAGTCCTGAGACATGCAAATCTCCCCAAAACGTACCTAAGAACAACCGTAGGACGAGCCCACCTACCAATCATAAACCCAGCCACTATTCTGCTCCATGAACTCTGTGCACGCTTCCTTGAGCGCGATATTCGGCCTCAATTCGGCAATAGTAAGCGGCTCTCTTGTCAGAGGATCCGTCGCACTCCGCTTCAAATGCTCGATAAGAGTGGCGCGCTCATAAGATCGTCCGTTGCGCGTCACAACCGGATCATGCATGATTTCAAAAGTGATCCCATCGACCATCCAGTCCGGCACCTCTCGCTGTTGCAAATTATCTGGATCGCTAATGGCAAACGCAGTGCGCAAATCATTTCGCTTCTTTTCAAATTCTGATTTGCGCTCTTCTTTCTCTTCCTGGCCCTCGACTCTACCGATCTCGCCGGTTTCCATGCGCGCTTCAATGTCATCTGTGTCTTTCTTATATTGCGTTTCTAACATGGATTCCATTTCGGCTAGGAGATCTGCTCGCCGGCGTATTCGCTCGCGTTCGCGGATTTCCCATTTTGCCTTTTTGCATTTGAGCACGAGGGCTGAGATTGTGGCTGCGTTAGAGGTCTGCTGGGCCGAACGGGAGCAGAGTTCGTAGGCCATGAGGGCACTTGAAAGGGCTTCATTTGGATGATTTATGTTGAGTTGCGCTTGTGCTGCGATTATGTTAGTCTGTGATTCATTGTGTTCTTTGCCATATCCCTTAGACTTCGTGTGCAGATCAGATCAATGGGTAGCCGTATTGCGGTGCGCGCAACACGGAAGATGCGTCCTCACCTAAATAGAAGAATGCCTTCATGTTCTCCTTCATTAGCTCGATACTTCTTATACAGTCATCAATCACACCCTCCCATTTCTCCAGCTTTAGCCTAGCGTTCGCCCGGTTCGTGAACAGCAACGGGTTGTTACTGTTCTTCTGGATGGCCTGGGAGTAGAGACCCTCGGCAGCTTCATAATCACCATTTTTGAAATGCGCATTCCCCTGATTCTTAAGCTGCTCCGCCGCGTACTCGTTGCCCGGCGGCATTATCGAAATTGAGGAAGGCTGGAGAAGAAAAGGAGTCGCAAGAGGAAGGATAAGGATAGGGAGGGGGTCGGAGGAGAGGTCGGAGTTTAGCAGTGGTGATTGGACGCCCAGAAGCCAGAAGGGGTGGGGCGCCGATTTTGAATCATGGCCGAGTCGAAAGTTCTAGACGAGCGGGCAAGCGCGATGACAGGACAGCACCCGGCTATCGGCAGGGCAAGCGGACACCGTTGGGTTAAACGGAGTTACGGCAGCTGGGATAGCGCCCAGGAACTGCTGCAGCGAATGCCGGTATTGCTGTCGGATGACTCGCTAATATTATGCCGTTTGTTCGTGGATAATCCAGGTGGTACCTCATGAACGACACGTGATCGACCAGCTGTCCTACACATGGCACATATCACGAGTGCCTCTCGTATGCCTAGAAAGGTCAGCTTGACAAATCAGGTAAGACTGTTTTTGAAACCACAAGATCTTTGTTGTCTTACAATATGAGTTGTCCATTTCAATCATTCAATCATTCAATCATTCAATCATTCAATCATTCAATCATACAATCATTTTGGATGGCTCTGAAGTACTTCTAGGCAAATATTACTGTCCTCTC
Organism: Acrocalymma vagum; assembly: GCA_028476805.1. Lineage (NCBI taxonomy): Eukaryota > Fungi > Ascomycota > Dothideomycetes > Pleosporales > Acrocalymmaceae > Acrocalymma > Acrocalymma vagum. The sequence goes on from JAQGEP010000073.1 coordinate 143,640, forward strand.
TTCCAAATACTTAGAAAACTCTGATTCTATTTATATAGCCAATGTCGTGTTTTGAGTGACTGATAATGGACTCCTTTGTCCTTCCATGCTCTATCCCATGTTATGGTTTATCTGATTTCAAGACTCTCAAGCCTCACGCCATATAAGACTTTGCTTCTGGCTAGACTTCTCTTAAATCTTGACACGTAAAGAGTCTTGAGAAGCGGATATTTCCCGAGAAGCTCCGGAAATACTGAAAGAACAATAATTGAGCAACACAATTTCTATATTCATTCCGCCGTAATACGAACATTCAGTAAGCACACGACTCGAAGATGTTGACAATTAGGTTGCAAGCTGAGAGATCAAATTATATTTGTAACAAAAATACTTTTCCCTAATTATGTATACGAGATCAAAATGAGGAAAGAGATTGGCGATCAAGCCCGCTCCAGCTGACTTCCCCTGAAAAGCTTTCACCCAAAGGTCCGCAAAAACACAGCTAGAAAGAAATATTAAACATTATATGAAAACATGACAAAAGAGATAGATTAAAACAAGATTTTCGGTAATCATTTGGAACCTTTGCAAACCTTCGTGTTTGGCTTTTGTAGTCGGCCCTTCGCTAGACCTTTCTAAGGAGAGATACCTCGGCCTTTACCCGAATTCTTTTCAAAGTTGCTAATGAAAACTACAAGAACAGCACAGTACGCTGCACTGGCAGCAAATAGCTCATGTCTCTTTGCTTTTGTCAGCAAGCTCATAGCTGCTGAGAATAGCAGAGTGAAAATGACAAGTATACCAACGGCATCGAAGGTTGAGTTCCGGTCACCAATGTGGGTCAGCTTGTACATGGCGACTACTGGAGCCACAAGTAGGGTGAATATGATGAGAGTAATAATTACTCCCACGAGATTCGAAATCCGGGTTGGACAAAAGTAGGTAATGTGAGGATTGTCTGTCTTCTCACGGATAGTGGGTGTGGTGAAGAGCCACTAGTTTAGGTCAGTCTCGAAGTCATTGGCTTTCGAAAAGAACAGACATACTCGAATGAATCGACAGTTTAGCCTTCTTACACACTCTTCTATCCATCCATCGAAGCCCGCCCACTCCCGTCCGCATCTTAAAGTGACTAGATCTTCCTTTCGCTTTACCCACTCTTCTTCCTTTTCGTAGCTAATGGGCGTTTCATTCCAAAACCACCTTCTAAGGCTGCGATAGTCCCTGTTTGATGGCTTTTGAAAGACATTGATCTCCCTAGCCTTAGTGAGAATCTCATCGTAGTCCACCAACTTTACTCTAATAGCCTCAAGTAATTGGGATCGTTCGCTCACATGCTTTTTCTCACGCTTCGCTTGTTGAAGGTCAGCAGCGCGAGAAGCGAGGCATTTGCGACCCCGTGGGGAGCTGTTTGAAATGGTGTCTAGAGCTTCAAGATCATCTTCAAGGCTGCGAAGCTCGTCTTGCAAGTTGAGTATTACGCGTGAATGGAGATAGGAGAATGCTCGGTATATAGAGAAGCAGGATTCGCTGGACTGGAAGGCTGCTTGACGGGGATATCCGCTAGGGTACTTTTGCACTTTGAAGGAATTAGTTATGGTTCATGTTGGCTACGTCTTTGAAATCTTACACGGCATCGTGATTGTCTTTTCAATCTCAATATTTGCCCGCTTGAGTACCTCTGCCTTCTCCTGCTTGGTTAATACAAGTTTCTGTTCCGTACCTGTGCTAGATTAGCAGGGTGGGAAGACCAATGTTGATATGGTGTACTACTATCTAATCCTGGGTTGGCTAGAGTGGTGGCCCGGCTATCTGCGTCGATGGTGATTATAACATCGCCTGGCGTCTGTTTAACTTCCTTCTCAGGGTATGAAGTTGTGCTTTCCTGAACAGGTATTATTGAGTCTGCCATTGCCGCGTAGTTTCAAAGCAAAAATGAGTGAAAGATAAAATCAAGTACAGTTGCATCGATGTAGGAGTGGGCTTGAAGCTAATTATTTAGATCTTTTATATTTTTTGCCTCATTTCGATATCGTGATTGTCAGGTGTCAGCCTGTGATCATTGTGTAGGGCGGGAGCTGCAAGGCTCGACCATAGATTGGATCAGGTGTAGTACATAGATGATCTAGGAAACCACGTGTCACCTCATTGTCGACATTCAAACAAATAGCACTCCCCACACTCACTTATCGCTATTTAGCAGGTCCATCAAACCCTTGCGTTCGGCGCATAATTCCTTTCTTCAATCTTGGAGAACGTCACTCTGATTTCAATTTCCGTCTTCTCCAAGACCCGCAGGACTGAAATCCAGTACTGAAACTACTTGGGCAGCTATCAGGCTGAGGCTGAAAATCTGCATACTAAATTTTGGATAGATAGTGACCGAAACGTCTGATTTGGCCCGATCACTTCCAACTGGCTAACCATTCGGCCAAGCCAACCGGTCAGAAAAGCTTTAGGACGTGGAGGTGGTAGGGACAGAATATTGGCTTACATGTTCCAACGTGGTGTTCTTTTGTCCTTGACTGGCGGTTGCGCCTTAGCCTTGTGCAAAGTGGTACACCTCAATTTATAGACGGAATTCAGTCGATTCAGAAGGCAAACGTGCGCCTTATAATTATATCATCATGGACAGAGGGTTCTGTTTCAACCGTCGACGGCCCTCTCTTAGCTCTGGTCATTTCAGCTTGTGGGCTATGCTGAAAATCTCTGTTTACATGGGTTTCGAGTAACACAAGGCTGATTGAAATACTAGCGCAAGCCATGAGGTCTGATTGACCAATTAACTGGCATCGAATGCAGGACGCACCAGTCGATCTTGTGCCATAGCAGGCAGCAAGGCACTCACAATAACTTTGCTGGGATAGGTAGTGAACCGAAAACCAAATCTAACATACCAGCCTACGGCACTGCCATCGTCCTTCAATTGTATTTTGTTGAGCTGCAGTGCTAGGCAATGACATTTGAGCCTTCAAAAGGCAGTTGGCCGCCTTCTTATTGCACTACAACCGATTGTCCTATTGTCTCGCTCTGACATCCACTATGGTTACGCAGAAGCCCCAAACCGAAGGACAGGCATTGAGAGGCACAAGGGACGCCCTAGCTGTCCCCTACATCCTTGAAAATGGTCTGGTACATTTGTCTTCGGAAATTGACCCAAGTGAGGGAGCTGTCATTCCACCAATAAACGAGGAAGAAAAACGCGAAGCGGAGCGGCAAGCTTGCTTCATGAATGAGGCTAACAAGCGGCTGAAGATCCCGACTGGCTATCTGAAAGTAGCTGTGTTGGTCGTGAGATGGAACGGTGAAGTCGATGCGTTCAGAGATGGCCATGATGAAGAGGTGAGACAAATCGCAACATAAAAAGCGCACCAAGAGCAACGATTAAGAGCTTCTAGATTTTGAGATTGAAAGCACTGCTTTGTGACCGCTTTCATTATGAGTACGAAGAAGTTCAGTTGAACACATTTAAGAAGCCTCAGAATGCTCTTAACTCTGCAATCACGAATCATATTAACAAGCACGATGGGCCCCACAATCTGCTGATTGTATACTATACCGGTCATGGACAATTAAGGGGCAAAGAGGGAAAGGAGCAGCGTCTAGAACTCACTGCGTAAGCTACATCTACATGACCCCATTTTCAGTGATCACTCACATGAGACTAGGGTTTCCGATTACCACCCGCAAGAGGGCCGCTACGCGCCAACTGCAATTTGGGAAGAAGCTGAAAGGCATCTTCTTACCTCTGCAGATGCCGACGTTCTGGCAATCCTTGATTGTTGTTTCGCCAGCAATGCGCAGAAAGGTTATGTTGAGAATAACAGGATTTATGAGCTTCTTGCTGCTTCTCCTCGAGACGAGCCTACGGTCGGGCCAGGGCCGAAGTCTTTTACGACTGCTCTTATTGAGTCACTCGAATCCTTGCTTGAGGAGTACGGAAACCGAAACTTCACAACCATTAAATTGCTCGACAAGTTGAACAAAATTCGTAAAACTCCCTCCATGCTTTGGGATCGCCTTCACAGATTCCAGCGGCATGTTCAGCTGGCCCCATTGAATTTCCTTCCAGCCGAGATTGAGGAGTCCTTTCAATCACTACCATTGGAGAAAGCAATGGTGAAGCTACGATTCTCTCTACAGGAAAGCTCCCTTACCAATGAACAAATTGAGGGGTTGGCGCGAGAACTTACTACTGCTTGCGAAAGAGCCAACGTGCGAGTGCGGCGAATTGATTGGATCAAAATGGAGAGTATGGATTCCTCCGCTAGTAAAAGTCCGACTTCTCCATCTTTGACTGGTCTCTTCACCTCAGCCCTGTTGATCCAGAGAAGACGGCGGAAAAGTCAGTTGTCTGGGGTGTCTCCAGCCCTGAAGCGTCAGCGCCTTGAGGACAATTCACCGATGCCAACGGAAGGAGATTCACCGGAAGAACATCCACCGGAAGAACATTCCCCGGGAGAACATTCACCTGGAGAACAGTCATCGGAAGAACATATATCGGAAGGCCATTTGTCGTATACTAGCGATATGAAGGATGTGGCAAGTTTACAGTCAGCTAGCTCGCCCTCTCGTTGTTCTGAGACATCCGATCGCCTTTCCAATTGATGTAATTATTAAAGGGCGGCTGATAGGACTTTGTGGTGTAATTAATGATACTCGTAACATCGCAATCGGTGAATTTTTTTTTATCAATTAGAGTAGGATATAGAATTGCAATTTAAGACATGCTTGGGCAAATTTCACATAGACTATAGTAACTCTACTAATTGACATATCCCGCACATATCAAACTATAGAGAAATCACATCCAGGCCCTCAATGTATATAACGTGGCCACATGAAATGATACAAAATTTGGAAAGAAGAAAAGCCATAATTCCTCCTCACAATTTGCAATATCCATTTTCCAAGTCATCAAACTGAGGGTATTGTTGGGCAACACCAAGACTGTTCTCAGCATCCGTTTCTGCGTTTTCGTTTCGCTCTCATCGATTTACCATCAAGCGTATCTTAAATCTCTTTCTGGATACCAAGTATCATCTCGGTATCTCTGTCCAATTTGGTTAAGTTGATACTCCCAGTAACCGCTCGCGAGCTGTTGTCTTGCACGTATAGTGAACGTCACAAATCTAGTACGCTGTTCGCCATTTTCTATGACGACAACCAGCATTTGAACACTGTCGCCGACTTCGAACAGCGGATCTCTCTGAGTGCAGCCATGAGCATGCGCAGTACCTCGAAACATAACGGCTAGACATACCGGATTCTGTATGCCGCTAGTAACAACTCCTGATTTTGTATCGCCATTTGCGGAAGACTAAAGAGGTCGCGGGCGAACTAGTCAGACGAAAGCTTAAGAATAGGTGCTAGGCTGAAAGAACGAGGTCCCACCTGGTTGAGCATGGTTTGTTTTTTTGGAGGACTATCTGTGGTGGCTGAGCCCCTAGACTTGTTCGTGATTGTTGAAATGCACGCTATTAAACGGTAAGGCAGAGTCAAGGCAGAACAGACGGGTCAGTGTGTAGGGATAGTGGCCTAAGGCTGGTCCTTAAGGAGTGTGTATATTGGGGGACCAAACTGGCTGGGTGATTTTCTGGGGGGAAACAGTTGCTTGCCCACAATTCAACTTTGAGCCTCATTTTTCCACCCATTCGGGTAGTCGGTCGAGCGCTGCATCCAAGAAGGTGGGTGACACATGGTGTTGGTTGGAAGCTTGTGAAGGTCATGGATTATTGGTGACGAATCAGCATGCCGAATGCTAGGGGACCTCCACATGTTGTCTGCTGAGCATATCAGCAGCAAGGCACTATATTGACACTGGAGCAATGACGAGCGATATGCATGGCCCGAAACCCGACTGGTATGATGCAGCTGTTGTCCTCCTCTTTCCGCGGATCTGCCACGCTACAACAGAGGGGGGAGGCAATGCAAGGCAGAAAACTTGCAAACGATGACAAGCAGGGCGCGTGACTCTAACCAGTCCTTCTCAAATGTTCTAAGCAATGCTTTGAGCCTCATCATCTTCCCACCGTATTGAACACCCACAAGGCATACGCCTCAATACTGCCCACATACCGACCCCTCACCCAACAAATCAGCTCATCAACATGTACAACTACCTCCTCAAACCTACCCGCACACATCACACCGACACGTGTCATTCGCCATACAAAACCTCACTCCTGCTATTGTCTCAAACATCGGAACCATTCTAATTCTAAACGAGAGTTAGATGTCTTGATACATGCAAGAAGCCCCCCATGCCTTTATGTAATCTTATATATGCATATACTTCTTGATGTTCTGCCGCACAAATGCGAATATAACTAAAACCCCAACATAGAAGCAACAGACAAGACATCATCTATGAGTGCTTACAGTTTACAAGGACATGACAAGATCCGAGTACTCGTATAGTATAATCAAGCCACAAAATAATGAATGAATGGGCAAACTAATAATCAAATCAAAGCGCTGTATTGTATACCTGCGCTCGGAGACTAAAACCTTGCCAGACAGGAAGAATAAAAAGGGGAGGAAGAAGAGGAAGAAGTGAACGTGGAGATATGGGAGCGCAAAGCTTAGACCAAGCCCCAAAGTGGTCGCGGAAGTGGACTACAAATACTCTTCCGCCTAGCGCCCGTCTTGAGCTTCGCTTCCTGGAGCCCAATATAGGCTTCCCGGCGTGCTGGATCACCCACCGTGACCGACCAGGTTTTGAGACCGTAATACACACCAATGTGGTGGATGAGCCATCTTCCAAAGGTGCCACCGGCATCTCCTTCAGGGGTTTCAAAGAGCATCAATTCGCGCTTGATGTGCTCTTCAGCCGTAGGCGACCGAAGGTCATTCATTTGGCCATTTCGTCCAACAAAGACAATCTCCTCGTCTTCGCTGTCCAAATCGCCGTCAACGGGTAATCCTTCCTTCTCGGCTTGTTTCTCCTTCGCCTCCCAGCTCTCGACAAACTTGCGGACCTCGCCCTCTAGGTCCATGAGCAGACCCTTTGCGCCGCGGGAGCGCTTGAGTTTCTCGCGGAGCTCCTTGGGGACGACGCCGGGGGTTGTCGGCTTATTGGCAACGGTTTTGGTCGCGCTTTTAGCAGCATTCGCGGCAGACTTGCGCTCGTAGGATTGGCGCGCGAGGCCGGCATCCCAGAGAGGAGCAAGATAGTAAGGAACGTGTCGAACACGGTGGGTGGGATGAACTTCCCAATCGCGGGGCTGTGGGGGCTCAGCGTGAGGGTTGTTGAGTAGACGATCTGTTTAAACGTTAATACAGAGAGGCCCAAGGAGATAAATCAGGCGCGGATCCAAAGCGCCAGGCCACCCGCGAGTGTCGAGAACTCGTGGATGCAAGTCATACCGTTCTCCCATCTCTGCCGCCTTCGACTCCCTTCCTTGCCCTTTAATAAGGCTTCACGCCTCTTCAAGCTATCCCGCCTGATGGGCTCCTTGCGGCGATAGTAACCGCCTTCCTTTGCAGCAGTCGCTGCGGTGGCAGGGCGAGCAGCAGTCGCATCAGGCGCATCATCGAGTGGAATATGCAATGAAGCAGAAGGGCGCTGGGCAACATCTCCGGGGAGGGAAATGGTTACAGAGCCCATAGCTGCGGTCGCCTGTTCGGTCCATGCTTCGATGTCTATCGGCTGGGCTGAAGTTGCCGGTGGCGGGCTGTTGGGTGTATCGCCAATGGCCATGGTGTTCAGTGCGGATGCCTGTGGCGATAACGAGATGGGGGGGAGTTGGCGGGGCAAGAATAGGTGTTGACCTGCACTGCAGGTACCAAAGACTTGCGATTGAGCCTCGAGGACAGAAGCAACCAAAGTGCTGTTCGGAACGAAGGAGTATCGGGGTGGTGGAAGCTGTTGATAAGTGCGCGATAGGGATGTAGTAGTCATCCACCTATAGCTAGCTCATGACCTCATCCAATCAGCACGCACGTGGGGAGAATGCTGGTGATACGTTAGGAGTCACAACCTCGGCGCGCGGACTTTTGCTGATGGCATGCTTCGTGTTTGCCTGCAGCTGCCTGAGATTGAGGAGATTAGACTGAACATTTAGTTGAGATGGTCTTGTCGTATTCCTTTGCAATCGAATAATACATATTGCTATGATACTCGTCGGTATTACTATACAAAAACACTGGTGGTCATCAACGCGTATTCGCGTTCCCTCATTATCCTAACGCACAGCGAAGCACATTCAAACCTTTCCGCCTAATCCAATCTTGACATAATCTTTACCATATTAATCAAACTTTGCAAAAGCAAGCTCGTACGCCAAACCCAGAGTCAACCGCGCATGCTGAAGCATGTGATCAAAGCTCAAATACTCAATCTTATCCTCAGTAGTATGGATCTTGTTGTCCGAGTACTTGAAGTCTGACTCAATGACAAACGCTGATGGATATCCAGCCTTGGATGCGCTAGCGTGGTCTGAGCATGCATAACCGCACTTGGTCAGGACGTATGGGATCTCGCAGTACTCGGTGATGACTTCTTTGATGAATTCAGTGAGGCCAGGGTCGACATAATCAGTTATGACTCCCACGGACTCAGGCTCGCCTGCATCGATTGTCTTTTGCACATAGCCAGTCATATCCTGCTGCAGCATAGCCTTGACATCCCGGCCCCCCTTCTCGTATGATTGGAAGATAGCTTGAGAGCCGAGTAATCCACCCTCTTCGGCAGAGTACCAGTGGAACTCTACCGTGTTCTCTGCCGTGCCATTCAAGATGGCTTCCGACTTGAGTAGGACCCGCAACGCTTCCAGGATCGTTACTGTGCCACTTCCATCGTCATCAGCGCCTGGTGCAGCAAGCAATGCTGGGAAGAAGAGGTTGATGCTGTCCTGGTGGGCGCCGATGACTACGGTCTTCTTGCTCTTTCCTGGAATCGTCGCGATTATCGACGACTGGCCCCAAGAGTGAGGGAATGGCTTAACAGTTGCATTTACGGCACCCGCATCATCGAGGGTCTGTTTTACTTGGCTGAGCAGCCATTCGGATGACTGACGGCCGTAATCCGATTTATAGTATCGAGTGTGGAAGGATGTGAATTTCTCCAGATGCTTTCGCATGTTGGCTTTCTTGAGCTCCTTAATCAAAGGGGCTACACTCTCGTTGTGAGCTGGTTTCGAAGGGAATTTCACGGTCGATTTGATGTTCAAGGCACCGAGCTCTTGCGTATGGGTGATGTCGAAGAAGTTGATACCTTCCTGCTAGAGTTCAGCAACAAAACGTGGCGCAATAATATCAGAAGGCCATTTACCCTTCGAAGAGCCCACTTCTCGTCCTCTGTAATCCATCGTGTCTCACCAGGAGACAGCTCAATGAGATACTCATCCGGTTCGTTGAGGGTGAGCTGGGGGTCCTGGAGTACGACCTGCGCATCCTTTGGGGCGGCTGCAGCTGCAGCAAGTGCAGCTGTGTATAAAGACAATAGTGCTGAGGTTTTCATAATGGATAGAGGTGGTGGGTGTAGCTGTTGTGAGCTTGGTTGGGGATGCTGTAAGATGGCTGGGTTGTTGGCGCGGTGATCGGAGATAGCGGGGGATCTCCATCAGGGAAAGCGCGTTTCATCATCGTCATGGCTATCGCGTGCGGCTTCCACATGCACTAATCTTGGATGCTGAAGGTTGAACTATTGGGATGCAAATTTCATTATTAGTCGCTTCAATCTCATAGCCTATTGTGTAAAAAGAACTACTCCTTCTCATGCTCAAGTCAAATCGACATGGCAAAATTGATTAATTTCCCATCACGATACTCAACTTAACACTCACTTCAGGTTTAGTTTTTACATGATCGAAAATCGATAGCAATAAAGGTCTAGTTTTGCATCTCACTTGAATATAGAGACAGAATCCCTTTACCTCAAAAACTTTTCTACTTTATACTTCACCCTTTCTTCCAAGTTTACGCCATAAACCTTCTGAGAATTTGAAACTATCAGTCTTGTCCATCTATCATGGTCTGGAAGGCCCTTTCGATCCTCGAAGCTTTATCCATATCTTCGCTCATCTCTCTATGCCAGCATTCCACTGAATTCACTCCCCTCTTTTAACATATCCTGCGCACGTCCGGCTTTGATCAACTTTCCCTTGCCGAGCACAACGCAATAGTCTGCGTTCTTGACTGCCTCCAATCGGTGCGCAATCGTAATTACAGTGCTCTCCTTCATCTCCTCCCTTATCACAGTTTGAATCCTCTGCGCAGTATCGAAATCGATACTGGCTGTAGCTTCATCCATAATAAGTACAGGACTTCTTCGAAGCATCGCTCGCGCCAAACCAACGAGTTGACGCTGCCCTTGGGACAACCCTTTACCGCCGCCCTCAATAGGCGTGTTCAGTGTCCATTTATGCTTTCCTGCGATTTTGGCAAGTACAGATTCACATGCTGCGTCTGAATATTCATCCAATGGGTCGAGATTCTTCCGCATGCTTCCTGGGAAAAGAACAGGCTCCTGTGCGAGGAAGGTCACTCGGCTCCGCAAAGCTTGCTTGTTGACTGTCGATATATCGACTCCGTCTATCGTAATCTTGCCACTTTCCGGGGTGATAGTAGCTAAGAGACTCAGTGCAAGTGTGCTCTTGCCAGAGCCAGTGCGTCCGATAACCGCGGTGTTACTACCAGCTGGGATCCGCAGACTGACATTGGTCAAGGCGGGGTCGAGGTTTGGTGCATATCGAATTGTCGCGTCTTCGAAGACGATATCCCCATTGTATGTGGGCCAGTGCGCTGGGGGATCAACAACTCCAGGAGGTTCGGTCTCCAGGTCTAAGAGCTCGACTACACGCTCCACGCTTGTGAAGTCCATCTCTAGTGAACCGTAGAGACGGCAGATGCCATCCGTATATACCACAAACCTACTTGCTGATATCAACACGAAAGCTGTAAGACCAGGTGAGATGCCGGTGTAAACAGCAATGAGGGTCATAACCAGCGTTGAACTTGCAGACATGGCCGTGAATCTCAGAGACAGCCAGGCCTGCAGAGACCAGTAGAAATGATCATTCTTCTGGAAATTATCGACCACCTCAATAACACGGTTCTGAAATCTAGGTTGAGCATTGAAGGCACGAACAGTTGTAAGACCTTCCACGAGTGCACCAAAGTTGGACATCAATGGAGAAAGAGACACCATCTGTTCAGTAGTTAGTATTGATCTTCTACTGAGTTTAAGGGGGTATTTTTACCTCGAGGCGCCGGAGCGATTGTGATGTCGGTAGAAAGCGGTAGAATGTGTACACATAGCCAAAGGCAAGGACTACGCCAAAAGCTAAGAAGGCAGGTGCTGAGGAGAATATGACTATGATGCTTGATGCCCAACCAATGAGAACCCAAGCGAAATACGTAAATTGATGGCTCAGGTTCCCATCAATGGTATTCATATCCGATGTCAGTCGGTTCATCAGCCTTCCAACAGGCGTGACATCGTAGAATCTGAAAGTCGCATGCGCCACCAGTGTAACTGCCTCTTTGAAGATGGATTTTGCAGCGTGGTAGCCGACTCCGTACATGATGAGAATAGTCCACCAGAATAGAACCGCTACCCCAGCTACAAAGAGAAGATATGACCAGAGCCAAGGAGCAACATTATCAACTGGCGAAGGGAGAAAGTGGTAAATGCCATCCGGTCTTCCTTTATCGTAGCCCTCGCCCCATGCTTTAATGAACCAGGTTTCGGCGAGATCGACAATTCTGTAGAGAGCCATTACAAGGATGGAAATGGTCCACCATCGAAGAGTCCCTGCTTTGATATACCGCCAGTAAACGCGCATTTTCACCCCACCTTTGGCGCGGTGTTCGTCTTCAATAAATTTATCGGGAACAGCAGCGGCCTGCTCCTCTTCTCGTTTCTTAGCGTCTTCCTCAGAGATAGATTCTTGGGTCTGAGCACGTTCAAGAGCTTTTGTGCCGTCTTCGATCGGCTCATGAATTGTTGCTTTACCGTGGTCGAGTTCAACCCATTGTTTTGCTAATCCATGACATAGCTCGGTACGATGTGTCACTAGGACTGTAGCTCGCTTGTCTAGCAGTGGGCCAGCTAGTAACTTGTGAACGATATATTCAGCAGTTTGATGGTCAAGAGCCGACAATGGATCGTCAAGGAAGATGATCTTGGCCTTGCTGTAAACGGCTCGTGCGAGGGCTACACGGGCTTTCTGGCCGCCGGAAAGACCAATACCATTTTCACCAATATTCGACAGATCGCCATGCTTGAACTCGGCCATATCCGGAAGCAATGCACAAGCATCCAGTACTTGTTTGTACCGCACCTCTTCGTACGGATACGAAAATAAGATATTATCGCGGATGCTCATGCTCTGAAGCCACGGCGTTTGTGCACAATATCCAATTACTTCATCTGGGCGAATGAATTCACCAGAAGTCTTGTCCATCTCTCCCAGAAGAGCTTGAAGCAAGGCAGTTTTGCCTGCCGCAACTTCTCCATAAACGACCGTCAGTCCAAGAGGAAAGGACAACGTAATATCTTCGAGAACGTTCTTCTTAACCCCTGGCCAGGCAAAGGATGCATTGTGGAGACTCAACGCTGCTGTGCCTTCTGGAACAACATCGGCTTCTTCTCTATCTGGCTCTTTCATGAATTGTTCAATACGTCCCATGGCAACGTATGCATTCAGGAGCACTTGAATCAACTGAGGAAGGGCGCGCAGGTATGACTCTAGCAGGTTGAAAAGGTCGAGAGCCGGAAAGATAAGGTCGACTCGTAGTGGTTGGCCTACCCAGGTGGTGTATGCGAAGAATGCTACCACTGGAAAGAGACCCGATCCTAGCTGTAGAATGAAGGACAGCGACGTGGTGAGAAATATCTGAATAACACGGTAGTGGAGCTCCTTTTGCCTCGATTCCATGATGTCTTTCAACCAAGCCTCCTGCCATCCGTACCAACGCAGATGACGGATTGATTCAATGAATTGGCTTGTCTTCTGTAGTTTCTCGTCGGTTACAACTCGACGCTTCTTCTCAAAGTACACCTGAAGGCGCGCAACCACCACATTGATTGATTGCGTCGCGACAAGGGCAAGTACACCGACAAGGCACGACCACCCCAACATGCGCCAAATGAGTAGAATAGAAAATATTACTCCCGTTGGCTTGATTACAATGTCTGGGAAATCCCAGAATCGCTGTGAGACTTCATACACATCATTGCGCATCAAATTGAGAATTTTTCCCATTGATGCAGGTTTCTTGTCTTCCTTATTCTCTGTTTTCGACTTCCTTGAGAATATTAAGATCATGAAATCCCACGCCCGCCGGATTCTACTTGGAGGAGAGGGCTTGCTAGTGTGCAATAGTGCATCGGTCTCGCCATTAGCTTGACCATTTGCATCACCGTTGACATCCCCATTAGTTTCGCCGTTCGTATGACCATCCGAGTTTCCGTTGACAAGATCCTTTTTTTCTTCCTCTTCTTCAGGTGTTGCACTTAAGATCTTTCGATTCAATGTTTTCTCGTACAGCATTGTCATCATCTCACCCCTGGATCGTTCGTATGCCCTCCTTTGGTACCATAGCATGAAGACATTGCACTGCGCAGATGCTAAGCGAAATAGCAGTGCTATGAAAGCATATGTGATGCTTGCGCTTGAAGGAGCCGTGACATCATTCATAGACGCGAGAAGACGTTGTAGTAGGACAGGAGTCATGAGGGCTATTTTGATTAGCTTTATACCAAAGGCATAGGGTCTAAAACTTGTACATACTGGCAGATAGTCGGACTAGAGCTAGAGATGTGGTTCTTATTAAATCCATTCCGTTGGCTACAAGTAGTCGACTGGTGACTGAGCCACTCAACGTCCGGAAAGCATTGTGAAGCCGTGCATGTTTGAACTCCCAACCCAGATCCCAAACATCCTCATCATCGAGTTGTGTTGTGACACCTTTCTTGATAAGCGGAGCCATCCACGAAACGGTCATATACTGCCATGGCGTCAGGTTATCCTCGGGAGTGCGAAGGGTCGCCGTTGGGTCACTGTAAGCTGCACTAATATCGTCTCTGGGCATAGCAGGATCTCGAAGTGGCGTGTTCAGTACAATCAGTATGCCGAAAACCGCCGCAAAGGGGGCCAAGATCAGTGGGAGGGAGCTAGCAGTTACAGAGACATGAGTATGAGACAGTACAACCAGCTGTGCTAAGAACAGCATAGTGTACAGGAGTAGCAGAGATATAGATGCTGCTCTCGGGCGCTTAATCGCAATGATAGTGATAACAATAACCTGGATGTGGCGTGAGCATAACATATCGAAGAATACGGGCCTCTAGCACTCACCCATGCGACTGAAGGGTAGATAGCTGTGAGTTCACGAATGGGGAAGAAAATAGTGGTTATTTGCAAAGCGAGACCAATTATAGATACAATGAGTAGGCTGTAAGTCGTAGATAGTGGTCGTTGTTCGGGTTGGAAGTTTAGCTCATCCACACTCTCTTTGGATTCCTTGATGAATGGTTTCGTCCATCTCGGTAGATAAACATTTAAGAGTTGCAATGAGTAGGTCAGAAGAATCAACGCTCCCACCAGAGCTGGTATAGCAGTAATGGTCGGCAGAAAGCAAGGCGTGAAGCGAGCTGTTCTTACGTTCTTCGGAGTGTTAGCGATTATATAAAATGTTTTGACATGGGCCACAACATACCCATATTGAATGACACTGAGATAGTGGAGGAGTATCATGGGGTACGCTCCACGTATTCAGAGCCATTGGCATCTGTAAAGATGCCATGATTGCCACCTACTTCGAGGACTCGAAAGTCTCCAGACAATCGACTTTTCTCCACAACCCCAGATACTTGAGTTTTAACCCAATGCTCAATACCATCGATAGCCGAATACAGATTCTGAAGTGCTAGGCATCAGCATGCATACGCCAGCAGTAGTCGAGTGTTGAGGATGGCTGTGGAGTCGGTGAACGGCCGGTGAATTGCACTGCACTCTAGGCGCTAGTTCCCGCCATCGGAAGTAAGCAACTTAGTCTATTTCGGGCTTAGCGTGAACCACTCATACTGAGTAGTTGACTTGGTGGCAGCCAATCACGATTCTGCCGGCAAAAGCAGATGTGCTTCTCTGTTGATACATCCCACAAGTGTCAGTTCTTGTGCATATCTTATCCACCGCATTCAGAATATGTGAGCTGACTCACAGAGGAGAACTTATACGACAAGGCTGAACATGCAGCTCGACAATGGCCAGGGTATGGGTGCTTGAAAAGGTATCCCTATGTCATCGGTCGCTGCCTAGCATGCACGCTGCCGAGAGAACTGCTGATAGAAATATGTCAGGTGCTGTGAAAATTTTCATTCTACCAATAGTCTCGTTAAGATCTCTTTCAGGTGTAAGGTTACCTGGATGTCCAACACATCTTGTATACCATCTAGACGAATCGGTCCTTTCCGGATACCGAAGCCAAGCAAATTTGTCAGAAAGCAAATACACACAGAACCGTCTAAGTATCTTAGCAAATTTGGGTCGTGCAGTTTGATACTGAAGCGACTGTCTGGGAGTAAATGTGCAAAGCTAATTCAGTAGGCGATAAACCCGTGGCGGTCCGCCTGGTAGAGGTTATTCGATCGACTGTGGCCAAAATTAATTGATGACGCCCTCTATTCTAAGATCAAGGAGGGAAAGCTTCCGAGGGGAGGCAGTCTCCAAGGTCTCTTCAAAGGTGCCTAACAGCTTACTACCGTATCTAGAATACCCTGATGATGCCTCGGACTCCCCGTATCAGAGAGTGTGGTGATGTTTCGATGCCAATATCAAGTTAAACTCGTCAGCCAGTATATGCACAAAATCATACAGAATAGCGGAACACCAGCCGCCTTCGTCCTGCCTGACTCTAGGTGTCGTCTCAGAAAATAATACCATTTACCCAATACAACTCTTCACTTCGATTATGGAGTATTGACAACCACATCATTTCATCATCCAGAACACATGTAAATCCGAAATTATCTTCATTTAGCTCCGTAACCTCCGCTCAGCATTCCATTCACCTTATACCTCGGCACAAAATGCAATCATCAATCGGAATCTTCTATTCCTGCTTTGTTAATCCCATCCCTAATCCAAAATGCCATCCGGCTACTCAGCAACATCCGTCAGAAATGACGTATAAAGTCGGACATATGCATACCCGAGCCACAATTCGATATGACTACTAGGGAAGCTTTACAAAAGTGGCTAAGGGCCAAGACGGGGCTAATGGGTCTGGCCGTACCTTAATTCTATTTTCATATGGTTGCGTAGTAGGCTTTCGGTTGTATGGCCCCCGGCTTGCGTGGCCGGTGGGCTACAGATTGGGTTTGGGGTCAGTGTTGGTGAGTTTTAGATTTCCCATGATCGTGGTGAGCGTACGTGGGGGCTTTAACCGTGGCTTTTTCCCCCATGCCCACGCGTTGTGCTTGCTATTTTCGATCTCGAAATCATCTTGAAAATATTCTATCTACAAGTCTATTTTCATTACATACAAGGCAAACTGCTTCTCGATACATTTTTGTGGTTGCATAACCGTTCTAGACCACTACCATACCGCCGGTAAACAGCCCCAATATCGGACAATTTCATGCACACATGTATTGGGGAAGTATTTGGGAGCCAGGGTATAACGATATTTTTGTCCGCAATACTGTGGAGAAATAGAAATCCTTATTGAGTGGCAATTGAAGATAGGTTCGTACGAGCGTTCGGCAAACTAGGGGCTCTGCGTGTGTAATAGAAGAAGTATTGGAAAAGCTCGTATGTAATCGACACGGACATCATGTAATCAGCCCATGTGCCATACCTCTGGCTGCTCTACGAGGTCGGTAATTCGCATAGTCCGGCCACGAAGCGGAGGAGGGCGTTCACGCATTCTAACACGCTGTGGCATGACTCTCCATTCTGAAACGGAGATGGGCGTTTTCTCTTCTCTTTCGATGGAGAGTTCTCTCTCTTGCTTATTTCGCCACCTAACACGTCCACGAAGGCCGTAAAATCATTGGGCATTCTAGAAGCAATACATATCTTTCTATACCACTTTCGGAACTTGGGCGCAAGAGTGGCGACCGACTTCTGGGCGTACCTGACGCAACGATCTACAGTTCATTTCGCAGGTCTCTGTTTACGCCTTCTATCACCCTATCATAGACGTCGTTTCAGAATTCTAGTCATGTTCGTTATACGTGATGGGAAACAGCAATCTTATCGAAGTCCGAGGGCGGTCGTTGGGGGCCGTAAGTGGGGCACAACCTCCAATTGCTGGCATCCACCACTATTATGACTGAGCACACGGCCAACAAAGTCCGTGGCTCGTTCTGAAGCCACTATGCCTCACCATTGAATGCCTCATTTCACTAGGATCCCTAGGTCGTCAGGGAAGAACTATCTAATATGTTTCATCGCTCCTCTCGTGCGTAACTGAAAGGTTATGTACCAACTTTGAGACCTAAACTCATATCTACTCTCATTTTACATTGTTCTTCTTTTCTTTCTTCGCTTGCTTCGCGAGCACGTTTGGTCAAGAATGATAGGTACGGTGCTGCAGAAATGTCAGATTGGGTTGTACACGCTGTGTATGGCGCTGGCTACTATCGCTATTGCATGTCGATTATGGGCGCGAAGAGTAACACGCACGACATGGCAACTCAACGACTATTTCATGATATTGGCATATGTAAGTACGTCGCAAGCAGTTACAGGCATGTGCACTAACGAGGTACAGTTGAATGCAATTGGCCTGGCCATCTCAGCAAATCTAGGTACTGCGCGACCCACCTCATGTAAAAATATTCAGCCAAGCTAACCGTCTTCATCACAGCTGTCGTAAATGGTGAAATGGGCGTGCATCAAGCTCAGATTCCCAAGGATCGAGCCGATGAGATATATCCATTCAACATGAAAGTGAGTGCACTCATGCCTTCAAGTTGTTATCCACTAACGGTCCGTTCAGATGACAATGGTTATACCATTTTTCCTTATAACGTCCTCTTTCTTTGTCAAGATGTCCATCACACACTTCTACATCATGTTATTTCCTCACACTTTCCTTATTACGCTATGTCAAATCCAGCTTCCGCTCCTTCTAGCCTGTTGGATTGGAACCGCGATTCCTTGTTTCTTGATGTGCCGGCCGATTCACTATTTATGGGACCTCAATGCTACGGGGACTTGCTTCGATATCCAAAGTTTTTGGCTGGGAGCAAGCATCATAGCACTGTACTTTGATCTTCTATGTGTCGCACTCCCGATTCCCGTGGTCTGGCGGTTGCGATGTAGTGTGGGGAAAAAACTCAAGCTGACAGCGCTTTTTGGATTAGGGTTTTTGTGAGTTATTCCTCTCGTTCTCTTCTCCACTAAAACATAACACTGACAGTAGCTTCTTGCCAGTATCTGCATCATAACAGGGCTTCGCATCGCCAAAGCCGACACTGTCAACTTCGACGACCTGACCTGGTCTGCTGCGCCAGCCGTTATGTGCTCTGTACCTGAGCCAGTTCTGAGCATTGTAGCTGGCTGCCTTCCCATTTGCATGCCGTTGCGGAAGCGCGCTTCAAAGCCTATTAGGGCCTTTTTGAGATTACCCTCGAGGCCTCCAACGCCTTTGCCAGCACCAAGTGCAGACATGGTCGACCTTGAGGCAACAAAGCGGAAGCCCTCCCTCCCGCTATCTGATGAAGAGAAATTGCAGAGGCTGCAAGATCACTTGTATCCCATGTCAAGTATCGTGATTTCCACTGGCAATGGAAGCGTAGGGATGAGTCCAATGAGCCCGACTGGGCATACTGGACTGAGTCCAGTCCCGTATGGAGTGAGGAGTCCGAGCATTTACGACGATGGAAATGAAGGGTTTAGGGGTTGGGTAGAGAGTCCGGAGCATTTGAATGGAATCCAGGTGATGACGGAGGTACATATCGACTCATCAAGGAGACAAAGTCTTTTGAGGTGAATGCATTGAGCGGACAGAGCATGGTTTCGGACAACTGGAGTTCTTCTGGCATTGAGGGCATGGATTGGGTTACGATATGACTTGACGACATGATGATACACTTGGGAATCGGCATTTCTAGACATGAGAGGGGTTTTTGTATAATACATGAAAACGTGGAAAGACGTACCGGTATGGGACTCTAGCATTGCGAAGATCCACAGCAGGGTTAAAATTAGACATCTGAGGCACTACCGGTTGGGAACAGCCACAACGGGCGGGGGGCTAAGAACATTGCGGCGAATGCGAGAAGAGAGCAAAACAAGACGAGATTTCGGCTTCAAGCGCGGCGCACATACATAGCTCGTGTGAAAGGAAATGAAACGTAAAATACTGCTGAACAGCTGAATTTCTCGGGTAAAGTGCCGTTAAGCTCACCGAATTTTAACTTTGGCGAGTACGAAGAGAGCGTGCGAGGTGGAGATGAAATGAAAGTTGAGGCTGGAGAGCGCGCGTCGGCGTAGTCGGCACCGCCACAAACGGAAAGGGGTCTGATGAACGCATTGGCTTACTTCTTTGAATGCTTGAACGCCGCAACTCCCGAGCCCAAAAGAATTGCATCGCCGCGACGCTTTTGTCCCGAGCCTCCAGAAAAAAATCCCCAATTTCCAGCATGCACATGTCCCGATAGCATCTTCACCAACTTCCAGCCTCCTCAAAGCTCCCCCCGTTTAGCTACAGCCTACCCATCGACGCCCTCTCCAGCTCCGCTATGGCCTCCTCTCCCGATGCCAACGGGCATCCGCCGGGCGACCACCATGAGCTCGAAGACATGGGCGACAAGAAACCCGCTCTCCCGGTGGAAGAAGATCTCATGCAGTTGGCGCGGCTCGGTGAAATCGCAGCCATCCAGAAGCTGTTCGACAGCGGAAAGTTCGACGCAACATACAAGGACGAGCAAGGAATCACGCCGCTTCATGTACGTCTACCCGGCCATTTCGAATTGTATAAACTTAATCTAACTTGGATGATAGTGGGCAGCAATCAACAATCACTACGCTCTTTGCCATTATCTTATCCAAAATGGTGCCAACGTCAACGCGAAAGGCGGAGATGCCGTCGCTACACCCGTCCTATGGGCAGCGAAACGATGCCACTACTATGTTGTGAACCTGCTCCTCGAGCATGGCGCCGACCCGCTCCTCACCGACGACCAAGGCTTTAACCTCCTGCACTCCGCTACTCTCGACGGAAATGTATATCAGCTTGTCCTTCTGCTACACCAAGATATCCCGGTGGACATACCGGATGCACAGGCACACACGGCATTGATGTGGGCAGCGTACAAGGGTTATCCATCATGCGTTGATTTGTTCCTACGATGGGGAGCAAACGTATATGCCACGGACGACCAAGGCTTTACGGCCTTGCACTGGGCGCTCGTGAAGGGATCTCAAGGCTCAATACAAAAGCTTCTCGAGTATGGAGCTGACCGATTCGCGAAGAATAATGATGGCAAGACGCCTGCTGTAACAGCAGAAGAGATGAACACAGTACGGCAATGGCATCGCGCACTTGCGGATGCAGGCTACAACAAGGATGGGACACCAAAGGAATTCCCTATCCCAGGAGTCAAAGATACTCGATGGTTCCTCGCACGGTTCATTTTCTTCTGGCCATTCCTTATCCTTCTAATAGCGATGTATCTTGTCAGTCACTATCCCGTATATATTGGAATGCCGCTGGCTGCTGGAATTGCATATGGCATGCAATGGATGGCGCAAAAGCTACTACAGTGGGCTCCCGCGAATATGAGGAGCATCCACCATACAGTAAGCTCCCCCCTTGGAAATTCTTATCCTGATAACTTACACGATTTAGCCATTCTTAGCTGGCATATTTGCTGGTTCATTATTCTGGGTCGGCGTCCGCTGGATTACAACTGTCTTGCCCGGTAAGACCACTCAACCCCACCATCTATTGCAGGAACTAATGTTGAATAGGAACTTTGAGAACCAGTTTCTTCACCAATTTAATGTTTGCAGCGTTTTATGGCCTCACAGGCTATTTCTATTTCTTCACAATGCAATCCGATCCGGGTTTTGTACCGAAATCAGCGAGTAGGAGCGCCTCGAAGGCTGTTATCGATGAACTTATGGAGTTACGACAATTTGATGAAGCGCATTTCTGTGTGAGCTGTATGGTGCGCAAGCCCTTGCGGAGTAAGCACTGCAAAAGGTGCGAACGCTGCGTGGCGAAGACTGATCAGTAAGTACTATCGAGTGACATCGCCTAAGTACTAAGCTAATGCTGAGTAGCCATTGCCCATGGGTCAACAACTGTGTTGCAAACAACAATCACCGACACTTTGTGCTCTACGTGCTTTTCCTCGAGCTTGGCGTGCTGACATGGGTCCGGTTATTGCTTGCTTGTAAGTTCCTGGAAAACCATAACAATTTGGAGACTTTGAAGCTAACATGCCCAGACTTGGAGAATGTTGAATCACCAAAGGATGTCGAATGCAACATTCTATCAGATGACCTTTGCAAGATTTACTATAAAGACCCCTTCACGATTGTTCTCTCCATTTGGGCCTGCTTCCAGTTGACCTGGGTAACGATGCTTCTTTGTGTCCAGCTCATTCAAGTAGCCCGCAATCTGACAACGTATGAGAGCATGAAGGGCCACCTTCATGCCGATACTCCTGCGGATGCCTTAAGCAGCTTCGTGACCACTGGCGATACATCACAGGACGTGACTACCGGAAACGGCTTTGGGTCTGGTCAGGATACTGGAGAGGCAGCAACACGCAACCACCACCACAAACGGTCCATTTGGGATCAATGGAAGCGCTTACTCGGCCTTGACACATTTGTCGCCACCGCTCTTCAGGGCTCGCAGGCTGGACAGGTGCAAAGGAGGGGCAATCCCTTCTCAAGAGGGGTTATTACCAACTGCAAAGACTTTTTCTGTGATGGAAGTCCTGTCTTTGGCAAGAAGGAGAGTGGGTATGCAAGGATGGGTGGCGAGCGGGTGGATTACACGAGGATGTATGAGGTGCCAAAGATGAGATATCAGAGTAATAGGGGCGGGGGCAGGTATGAGTCTGTTGCTGCGGAGGAGGATGCATGATGAATTATGTAGATACCAAAAGGATGAATATTGGGGATTGAGCATGCATATGCATATATTATGTGTAAATGGGATTAAGGAAACATTCGAACAGACATTCACATGCTTTGAGAAGAAAGACAAAGCCTTGTCCAGCGAGCCCAGCGAAGGCTATGTATAGTCGGCTGATCGTAAGAGTATGTACTTGTTAGGGAGTGTCTGGAAGCTCTGTCTGTGGCGCTGGTCTGAAGGCGTTGTGGAACAGGAGTGACACGTGCCATGGAAATTCCCTCCAAGGGAAGGTGCCGCGCCGATTGACCGAGAGAGAACCGAATCCCCGCCTTAAAACCTCCGTCGCATCTCATTCCCAGCTCCGAATACCTTCCCATTGTATTTGTTTGATACCCCCTCGCCCTGCATAACGATCGCCATGATATAGATCTTCTTGTATTAATATTCACTGCGTGCATAGACGATTGGGACGTACAATTGGGTTTCTTGTCCATACGCTGTTCGCCATGACATCATCCGAAGTGCTACGAGCACTTGTCCGACCGGCTACGACGAGGCACATCCTAAGAAATGGCTCTCAGTTACGCCCAGAGATAAGGAGGAACATATGTACAGATTGCTTAAGGAGCTTGCGGCTTAGGAAGATTGCGTGGGACCATACCATTGGTCCTCGGTCCAGCTTTTCACGCGTAACGTTGCGTCCCGTCGCGGCGGGATATAGAGGGCATGCGCATGAGGTCCAGCAGGGTATACCTAGGGTTACTTAGGAGCGTAGAACTATATGCTGATTTAGTGTAGGTCTAGCGGAAAAGGAACATGTTGCAACAGGTCATGGACCGATCGCGGAGTACGATGCGCGGGTGCAATCGGGGAAGCTAAGAGACGACGAGCACCAACGAGGTATGAGGCGAACATCTATACAAACTAGACATATCTGATAGGGGGGATAGGGCTTATCCAGAATCTTGAAGACTTGAACAAGATGCTCGCAAACTACACCCAACCACCAGTAAAACAACCTACGATCGAGTCCCTCCAACCGGCGAAGAAGTCGCTTTTCTCACTCTTCTCGTCCGCCTCCGGACAAGCACAATCCGCTCTTCCGCCAATACCTGACTCTCTGCCAAAGGGCCTGTACATGTATGGCGACGTCGGGTCGGGGAAAACTATGCTCATGGATTTGTTCTTTGATACGCTTCCGAGCAATATCAAGAGAAAGACTAGAATACACTTCCATGCTTTCATGCAAGGCGTGCACAAGGATCTACATAAGATGAAGATGCAGCACGGAAATGACATTGACGCTATTCCATTTGTTGCGGCTGGTATTGCGGAGAGGAGCAACGTATTGTGTTTTGACGAATTTCAATGTACTGACGTCGCAGACGCTATGATCTTGCGGCGGTAGGTTTTGTGTGTATATCAGGGCGGGCTTCAATGGTACTGACATTGAACAGACTGATGGAAGCCTTGATGGCTCACGGCACCGTGATCGTAACAACATCCAATCGTCACCCGGACGACCTCTACAAGAATGGCATACAGCGCGATTCCTTTATTCCTTGCATCAAGCTCCTGAAATCGCGCTTAACAGTTCTTAACCTCGACTCGCAAACCGATTATCGCAAGATTCCCCGCCCACCTTCGGGCGTCTACCATCATCCGCTTGATGCATCTGCACAAACACATGCCGAACGCTGGTTCCGCTTCCTGGGCGACTTCGAGAACGACCCTCCCCGCCCCGCGGTGCATCAGGTCTGGGGGAGAGATATTGAGGTCCCAAAAGCAAGTGGGAAGTGCGCTTGGTTTTCCTTCAACGAGATCATCGGACGCGCGACAGGTGCTGCGGATTATCTAGAATTGATGCGTAACTACGAAGCATTTATCGTAACTGATGTTCCGGGCATGAGTTTTAAGACGAGGGATCTAGCGAGGCGATTCATCACATTTATCGATGCTATCTATGAGAGCAGAGTAAGTATTGAATCCCAATCTACAGCAACTATCGAAGAATCTAGCAAGGAATCTAGCAAGGAAAAGTAAACACAAGGAAACTAACCACCCCAACCCCAGGCCAAACTCGTTATGACCACCGCTGTTCCTCTAACCTCGCTCTTCCTCTCCCAAGACGAACTCAAAGAAGCAGTCTCAACCTCGCAAAACAAAAATGCTATCCCCACCCAAGACGAAGGCTCCGACGTCAGTGACGTAATGCGCAGCCTCATGGACGATCTCGGCATGAACATGAGCATGTTGAAGAACAGCAGTTTGTTCACTGGTGATGAGGAGCGCTTTGCTTTTGCAAGGGCGCTGAGTAGGCTAAGTGAGATGGGAAGTCAGGAGTGGGTTGAGCGCGGCCTGGGGATGGAGAAGATGGGCGGGAAGAAGGAGATGGAGGGGTGGCAGAGGGTTAGGAGTAAGTGGAGGGAGGACAGCATGTAGAGGGGTGTTTATTTGGGCTAGTGTGGCCATAGAGTGATTTGTGGGAGTGTGTTTTTCTTCTTCTTCTCTTCTTTCTTGATAGAAACGTGTTTTGAAAGTGGAAAAGAGATTTTTGGTATAGACGGTGGTTTGGGTTTTGTGAGGATTTTGGAAGCGTTGCATAGCGGGCAAGGTTTTTCTTTTCCTCTTGCATAGTCGGAATTGTTCAGCGCTGTATGTCAAGTCTTCTTGGAATTGGTGTTTGTGTTTAGCGACTCTCTGTGCTTGTGCTTGTGCTCCAAAGATATGACCGCGGGTGTTGCTATATTTAAACATTGTTCTAGATAATTATCCTAGGGTTATATAGTGAACTGATCTTGCATTAGATTTGGTTCAATTCTTCTTTCATTTTCGTTGTAGAAACTGGATATGGAAATCCAATGAGTGACTACTTAAACAAGAATATTCTATTTACTCGGATCTCCTTTTAATTTATAGTTTTAGGCGTCTTTATGTTGGTATTTATTATCTTAGTTTTGTTTTTCGTTCTCAAAGTACATGTCAATATTGTAAAATAGTATCAGATGAGACGGGAAAACAAGCAAATGTTCACTCCGTGCCATACTACCTACTCCTACAGAAGTCAATCCTGCGCCAATGATCAAAATCCATTACGCTTAGACAGAGATACAAAAGACAAACAAAGTCAAAACCAGACCTTTCCATATTAGTATAGTTTTGGTTCAATGCAATTCAACTATAACACCCAATTCGTTTCCCTTTCTCCCCATCTCACAGCCAAACCTTTTTTAGTCCAAAGCCCAAGAAAAGGTAGAGAGGATCGCGGGAATTCTTGTATCAATCTACAAACAAGCCTACGGGCAAGTAGGCGTGCTGCAGATTTTTCGGACGTTCTGGGGTGTGAATACTAGGTTCTGTTCGCCGTGGCATTCTGTGACGCCGGTAGAGCCTTGGTGATTGCAGAGGAGGAAATCGGCTTCTATGGGGGTGTTGGACATCCAGGTGCGACTTGAATGTGTGTTAGTCAAATGGGCTAGTAGGGGACGACGATGGATATGACTTACCCATTACACCTCCAAGAATGCACAATCATATACTTGGCTGTTTGCTGCGCACCCGCAAGATCAAATAGCAAGTTACGACCTGGAACAGCGCACTCGTTGTTATTTGGGATTGTTTCGCCCGACGCAGCGCAACTGGCACCGTCGATAACAGCGTCTTGGATGATTGATGGATCTGCGAACTCAGATGCGAATTTGAATTCCACGTGAGCGGTTTCAGTGGAATAGGTGAGGAAGTAGTCGCTCAGAGTGTATTGAGTAGGTGCGCATATTTCAGCACCGCGGCTTTCGAGAGTGGTGGGTGCGGCGAGAATGGCAACGGGGAGGAGAGTGAAAAGAGTGGTGGCGGAGAAGCGCATTGTTGATCGTGTGCGGTGGACAGTTGGCTGAAGAATGAAATGCTAATGTTTTGAGTCGAGTTCAAGGATATAAAAGGCTGGCTAGCGTTCGTCATAGAACAACAAAAAGGAGATCGACACCAGCTGAAGACAGTTCGTGCTTTATACCTTTGGTTTGTAGCTGTCCGGTAAGACCATCAACGTGTTTGTCCACTTGCGGCGGCTCAACCACGCTTGGTCGGCATGCAACAGCGGTACCAATCACTGCCTATACACGTACGCTACCAGGCATCCACTGCTGTGAAAACGGCATCGTTGGTCCCTGCTTGCAACAATTGGAACGCGGCGACTCCTTCTGGCGCTGCAGGTCCCGTACAGCCTGACTTTGAAAGCGCGACCACAGCGTGGCGTAGTCGACTATTGGAGCTGGAACTGGTAAGCTGACCGCCGATGACTTTACCCCCTAGCCAATGACAGCGGCGGTTCCATTGTTCAAACGCAGTGGGTAGGTGCACTAAGACATTGCAAGTGTAAATGCGCTGAAGTAGTAGCAGGCGTGGGTTGGGTGTTTGGTGTCTTTTTCTGCTCTTTTGTATCACCCTACTGTGTCCTAAGAACAGTAACGCTGGCGTCATCGAAAGCTCATTAATTGGATCGACTGCAGAGAGCTGGCGATCATGCTCGGCTAGACTGGCCCTTGATTCAGATATTGCAACCTTATGGGTAGAGCAAAAGGTTCCCCGCCACGTTTAATTCGTTGCTACACAACCAACCGGGTGTGGGGGGTTCGGAGCCCTTTGGCCTCTATGCTACACAAGAAAAATTGAATGTTTCTCAAATGCCAGAGTCGGTTGCGTTACGGTCGCAGAAATATAACTTATCGAGAAGCTTCAAGAAAGATATCTGCAAATAGGATCAAAATTATGGTGACTCATAAATGAAATCACCTCGATTTAACGTACTTCGTCCGTGAATCAGACACCTGGGAGAGTTTGAGATCGAGCCAAAGCAATTACAAGAGAAGCATTTGCTCCTATAGAAATCTTGTCAGGCGATGTGGCAAACAAATCCCAACCGCCGGTTCTCGTCAGGTACGTGATATCGCATGAATGCAACATATTCAAGGTAGCATATTCATACGCGCGCAAAGACAGTTTGTCGTTGCCCTGTGATGTGTTGGCCGCCCATCTCTGTCCACGATAGGCCTGGACGCTAACGCAGTAGAACCTAAAGGTCCCCGATGTAGATCATGCGTTCTAAATTTACCTTTCTACTTTATGATCCGCACAATCTTGTTATTTTGGCACGGAGTGCTGCCTCGTGCTGGAGGAAAGGTTGTGTTCAACCCGATTGTTGCATCCTTCGGATGCTACGTTCTTTATATGAGAGGTGGCCCAACAGGGCAAACGGTGAATGGCGACCACGTAGTAGAAGGTCGGCGGGGCTTTTTGTTGGTAACCTTTCCTGGTGACAGGTAGGAATATTCCCAACGTGGAGAAGGAGCATTATCCCTGATTGACAAAAATATTCAAGTAGTGACAGCGCGTTACTGGTGTAGGAAAGGGTACACATGGAAGTAAATGGAAGGAGACACGAAAGCCAAAAGTTTGTCCATTGAACTATTCTTCGCTTGCGATGGGCTTCAAGGCTACCAAAAAGATCTGCGACGTCAACTTGTGAATCATTTTGCTACTTTCCCAGATAGGCCCTTCGAGAGAACCGCATGTTGTCCGTCATTAAGCAGGCAAGAGTCATGGAACGAGAGGCGCTGGAGGCGAAACTTCGCCGTTGCAATCATGGGGAGTTGGGGAGATAGTCTGAGAAAATATGAGGTAAAGCTCATATCAATGGGAGATACTTATTATGAGTCCAAGTGCTGGGTTAAGGAAGGGGGACGACTTCAGGAAGGTGCAAGCCCTGGAGACATAAGTGCGGTAGATAATGGGTGCCATTGGCCAACTAAGCGAGCAAAGGCCGGGCCCTTGCCCTTCCCCAGCGATCATCGTCATCTCTATAAGCCCGCATCTTTAGAAGCTGTCCATGTTACTCCAGCACCACACCATGGACCTCGCCCCAATATTCAACCAGGTGCTGGCCTCCCATAATGCGCAGCCAATTGAGGCTCGCGTGTTCCGGGTACAGGACCTGGACGAGTTCTGCAAACAGGCATACAGCATTGTAAGCCACGTTGCTGTCCTTTAGTCTGCCCATAATGACAACTAACCCACCGCAACAGCGATCACGCATTGCAGACCTTCACACATACCTGCGCTCAATAAGGCAGAGCTACCTTTCTACGGCCCATCCCCCGCGACGGAAACAATTTGCGCGCACCAACGGTTCCAGTCTGCCGCCAGCAGACAAAGACTCCAAGTATCTCACCGATACCCAACGAAATGAAATCGATGCTTCGGCGAAGCAGCTGCTTCGAGAGCTCAATCATGCCATTACTGGACTCCAAGACATAGAACAGGTACGGCAGACTGCAGAGACGGAGATAGCGAATAGAAAGCGCGCAAGGAGGGGGCTTGGGGCATTGGGAAGATGGGCAGCGGGCGGTGCAATTACAGCAAAAAGTCCGGAGGAGGAGCTTGAGGAAGCCAAGGCAAATACGCTCAAGGCGCACCGAGAGAGTATCATATGGTACTTGCAGAACCAACTAGAGGAATGTGGCCGCTTCCAGAGCTCCATGATGGAGATTCGACTTATGCGAGAAGTGGAGAAAAGCAAGAGCGTGCTGTACAAGACCAGAGGGACAATGCCGGCTTTGGAGGACTATAGTAGCATGAATGGTGGGCAAGGCGCGGGTAAAGATCCTACCGACTACCGAGGGAAGTCGACGCAGCTTCAAGATGAACAGAATGCTGCGCTTGAGCAGCAGCTTGACCCCGAGCAGCTGCAGCTGTTTGCACAAGAGAATCAGGACATGCTGAAACAGTATGAGGATCAGTTGGACAAAGTCCGGTACGGAGAACTACCTCGATTTGAAAAGTGGCTTCAACTGACGGTGATCACAGTGCTACCGAAAAATCGCTACTAGAGATATCAGAGCTGCAAACGACACTTGCGAACAATCTCAGCGTGCAGGCTGCGCACATTGACCAGTTGGTGGAAGATTCCCATCTGACAACGGAGAATGTCGGGGGCGGTAATAGGGAGCTTAGAAGGGCCACGGAGAGAAGGAGCACGGCCCAAATGGTCTTCTGGTCGACATGCGTGTTCTGCACAACATTGGTTCTTTGGGACTTGTTCATATGACAGATGACAGCGGGTGCTGAGGGTCAGCGGGCACTTGTAGCATTCTCTTTTATTTTTGCATGTGAAAATATGGCGACATTGGATATCCGTGCGTGAGTGACATATCTAGTTCTGTGGATGTATATGTGTATATATACCTTCTACTTGTGGAAGTGGGCGATATTCATTCATGTGGGGAAACGGCTGGAATCAAAAAGAGAAAAAGGAAGCGTAGGCCTCGTGGGAAGATGCATAAGGGAGAAGCGATGCTCCACTGCTGCAGCGGTCCCACAGCCCACGAACTGCAACCATTCCCGAACTTCTACAGTAAAAGCTGCTAAGTAAACTACTCGGACCAGGCCAGACGACGGCCCAACTGCCATCAGGGCCTTTGATATGCGTAGCATGTGAGAGGCCTACTAGTCTAAAAGCTTTAGAGACAATTGACATCATGTCCAAGGCTATCTATCCGAGCTCTGGCACCATGACGTGCCTCGGCTGACCCTGACTTGGACATGGACAAGTCCCATCCGGAACCTGAGCCAGCTTTGATAAATAGGGCCGGTCGGAAGCTCGCAGCATGGCCTTGCGACCCTTTGACCCCGAATTCTCCCCTACAGCGCAATCTCTCCATTGCTGCGCTCCACTTCCCCTTCTGGCCGAACGAAACCAATTGTGCGCGTTTGCGGGGTTGCTAGTGGCGGCCCTAGGCGGTGAGACGTAACGGATTGTGTTTGGTCGAGGGTTCAGTGGCTCACGCAAGGCACAGGCTGAGAGGCCCCCGAGTCCGATCATGCCAGACTCACCTTCTTCTTCTTCTTTTTCTACTGGTTCTACTACTTCTACTTCTTCTTCCTCGTCCTCCTCTTCTTCTTCTCCATTCGCCCCCCAATCCCGTCTTTCACAAATCTCCTCACATCTAGCTCCAATGGCTGCCACTTCTTTCGACGCGAGCGTCGTCCCCCAAGCTCCAGAAGACCCGCTCTTCGGGTTGATGGCTGCATACCGCCGCGACACTGATCCGAACAAGGTCGACTTGGGCATTGGTGCCTACCGAGACAATAATGCAAAGCCCTGGGTGCTTCCCGTTGTCAAGAAGGTGAGTGCCACCTACGCGGAGAGCTCGGAGCTTAGATAACTGAGCTCACACCATGTCCTCATCACAAATGCACCATTTGCTAACTGACCTTCTCTCAAGGCTGACGAGACCCTCCGTGCGGATCCAAACCTCAACCACGAATACCTGCCCATTGCCGGTCTCGCAGACTTCACTTCGGCTTCACAGAAACTGATTCTGGGCGGCGACAGCCCCGCGATCAAAGAGAAGCGGGTACGTGAAGGATCCCCCACCACCGCCATGACTCAAGCTCACACAGACCACCCTACAGGTTACCAGCTTGCAGACCATCTCAGGAACCGGTGCTGTGCACTTGGGTGCTCTCTTCCTCGCAAAGTTTTACAAGCCCAAAACAGAGCGCACCGTCTACTTCTCTGACCCTACATGGCCAAATCACTTCCAGATCTTCTCCAATGTTGGTCTCTCATACAAGACATACCCATACTTCTCGAAGCAGACCAAAGGTCTCGACTTCGATGGCATGATTAGCACAATCCAGAATGCGCCCGAGGGCAGCATCATTGTGTTACACGCCTGTGCTCACAATCCTACTGGTGTTGACCCTACGCAAGAGCAGTGGAAGAGGATTGCGGAGGTCATCCGCGCGAAGAAGCACTTCCCATTCTTCGATACGGCTTACCAGGGTTTCGCCTCAGGTGACCTTGCTCGGGACGGCTGGGCCATTCGTTACTTTGTTGAGAGTGGCTTCGAGCTTTGCATTGCGCAGTCCTATGCTAAGAACTTTGGTCTCTATGGCGAGCGTGCAGGATGCTTCCACTTCGTCACCTCACCGTCACCCGATGCTGAATCGACAGTTACTCGTGTAGCTTCTCAGCTCGCTATCTTGCAGCGATCTGAAATCTCAAATCCTCCTGCCTATGGTGCGCGCATTGCCTCGCTCGTTCTCAACGACCCGAAATTGTTCGCCGAGTGGGAAGACAACCTCAAGACCATGTCTGGCCGCATCATTGAGATGCGCAAGGCACTCCGCAGCAAGCTCGAGGAGATGGGCACGCCGGGAACGTGGAACCACATCACAGACCAGATTGGTATGTTCAGCTTCACGGGCTTGAGCGAGAAGCAGGTTTTGAAACTGCGTGAGGACTCTCATGTGTACATGACAAAGAATGGTCGAATTTCCATGGCCGGTCTAAACACGAACAACATTGACTATTTCGCCAAGGCTGTCGATAAGGCTGTTCGAGAAACGCAGTAAAAAACGCACAGAAGCGGAGACTGGTTCCCGGCTTAGCTACCAGAGGCATTTTACCAAAAAAAAACGATGTGGAGTTCTTCGGGAACTAAAAAGTGCCTGGTGTGCAGGTGACGAGCCTTTGCCGGGATTGCTTTCCTAATTTGCGACGCGTGTTCGGGATTCAAGACTCGGAGAAGTCCCCGTAGCCGAACGATGAAATAACGAAAACAGCATTTGTAATAACGAATTACGTATATTGTGGGGATGGGTTACCGAGGAAAGGCCCAAAAGATGTCTTTCGTGTAGAGAAATAATTACATTTGACGAATTCTCCGCTTTTTTCCCGAAAGAACCGCTTCACCTGCCATTGAAATTGAGCGCGACGTGACGTGATCTTTTCTTTGCTGTTGTGCTTTCTTGAATGCTTGCTATGCTTATGTGTGCTGAGGGGCAAGAGTGATGTTATATGATAAACGTATTCTCACTCTTATGTCTGAGTCTGGGTCTAAGGTTGAAGCTGAAGCTGATCTCTTTGTGCTACTTACAAAGCACCGCAAACGCAAACCCAACTGCAAAATGCAGCATCGGCCCCGACTCCGATCCCGAGTCTCAGTTCTAAGCAAGTAGTGCGTTATCGTGGGAGCACAGCGCATGTATGTATGTATGTATGTATGTACGTATATTCACCAGAAAGAAGGGCGCGAAGATCGCTCATGTTTTTTTTTCCCTTTTTCACTTCGTTGGAAATGGCGATGGATTCTGGCTCTGGCCGGTTTGGAGTCGCTATTGCCGAGAAATGGCCTGGTACTAGGGTTAGAAGTTTAAGTTTGAGGTAGGGTAGGTGCGTGGTGGAGTGGGTATAGTGGGCAGGGGGTTTTGTTGGTGTTGGGGTTTGGGGTTGGGTTGGGGCGTTGGATGGATGGAGTAAGCTGCATGTGGGCTGAAGCTTCGTTGAGCGGAGCATGATGAGTCGGCCTAGTCATGGTAGGGGAGTGGTAGGTGGTAGGTGGTATGCGGACCGTGAGATGCGGTTGAATGGGTTATATAGGGGGTTATCTGCGTGAGTATCACACTTAGGTGTGTGTAAAATTCGTGAAGGTTTCCGTGCGTTGGTTGTTGTATGTACATCAAATTGTTATCCCCTCTTCCGTAGAAATCCGCCTCACACGGACCACCTTTTTTCAGCCAATCAGAGAAACAGGATCGTGAGACGATTATCAAACACCAGATTTCAATCGTGATGTCACAGGGGATAGATCCATCAGATTCCATCACAAAATTACTTATTT
Organism: Acrocalymma vagum; assembly: GCA_028476805.1. Taxonomy (NCBI): domain Eukaryota; kingdom Fungi; phylum Ascomycota; class Dothideomycetes; order Pleosporales; family Acrocalymmaceae; genus Acrocalymma; species Acrocalymma vagum. The sequence continues at coordinate 176,351 of JAQGEP010000073.1, forward strand.
TTGTATTTCTTTCGGTCAGGATGGGTCGTCCAGAGGATGTAGACACCGTTAAGTTCACAAAGTACTCGAACAGCAAGCAGAAACCCCCCCTTCCAGACGCAGGGCTGCCTAAGGATTGGGGGCCACTTAAAATTGAAGGGGACAGCACGTTTAGAGAGCCCCGTTTACCAGATAGAGTAGATACTAATTCCCCTATTGAGCTTTTTCAGCTATTTTTCTCAGATGAGCTTCTTAATAGGATTGCATACCACACAAATCAGCAAGCTCAGCTCTAGGATAGCGAATTTGCACGTAGTTGGGCACCTACGTCTATATTAGAGCTATACCTATATTTAGGAATCGTTATCTATATAGGCGTACATCCAGAAGCTACTATTAAAGCGTATTGGACTCAGTTACACGAATTAGCACCTACCAATTGGATAAGCAAGTATATGGGACAAACACGATTTGAACAGCTTGATCGCTTCGTCTACCTTACAACGCCGTATCAGGATTTTGCAAGTACGTTTAGAAGAATCTGGGAGGTGTCTGAGTACATCCGTGCGTGCTGTAGTCGGTATTGGACACTAGGCAGGCACCTCTGTGTCGACGAATCGATTGTTCGATTTACTGGCCGCTCAAACGAAATTGTTACTATCAAAACAAAGCCAACGCCCACTGGCTACAAGATCTGGGATTTGACGAACGACGCATGGGTGTACGATTGGCTATTCCATGCTAAAGGTGCTACGCGTGGCCCTGTAGCTTTGAG